>CM076580.1:408274364-408593755 GCA_034641835.2 Pinus albicaulis | reverse complement strand
TGGACTCCTATATATGGAAAAAAGGTTTTGTAAATTGTATCATCCAAGAATTGTTCATTTATGTAATGTATTGGAGGTTTCCCCCTCGAAGTGGCTTATTTCTAAGGCATTGATATCTCTTTTCTTCTATTTTTGGAGCTGGTTTCAGAATGGTAGGGTACTATGGCAAGAGAAATTGGTCGAGAATCGACACAAGTACATGGCTCATTCGGCAAAAAACCGCCATAAGGATAGTTGGAAAGGTGAATCTTATTTTCAGTCTCCTTTGAAGGTAGACCATTATAGGACCAATATTTTTTCTTCAAATTTTAGTTGCTATTCTACAAACTCCAAAAAATTGCATCATGACAAAGTCAAGGTTAGCAACAGTCGATCAACAGATTCAAGGAAGAATTTATCTTTTTATGAGAAGCTCAATTTGATGAAATCAGGGAGATTTTAGTTGTTCAAGGTTGGAAGAGTGGAGAATCAGTCTCATCATCTTCAATTTATGTAATTGAGAGATATTTTGGGGTCCAAAAAGCTTCCCATTGGGGAGGTGTGATTAGGAGATCATGTCCAAGTTGATAAAATGCTAAAAAATGGAAGTGCTAAAAAATGGTTGCAATCTGAACGACCGAAAAGGTCTCGTCGCTGAGATTCTGGCGCCATGAACGGGACTCAAAACTGGCATCGTATGTGAAAGTTATGAAGGTTTGAAGTCTCCAGTAAACTCCATTTTTCAGTTCACCAAGTTTGAATTTTATAAATTGGAAAAAAAATTAAAAAAAGAATATTATAAGGAATATTCTGAGAATATTCCTCAGCTGAAATATTCCACAGGGACAAATAGGAATCCGACAAGCGGTAGTTGCTGGTTTGATAAAGGATTGATTGCTTGTGTGGCGAACCAATCAGAGGCTGCCACGTCGTAGGACCAGAGGCTGCCACGTAGCCCCAGATTATGGAGAAATCAACATTGAAAATTTTTGGAGCTTCAAAGGTTTGAACTGGTGACCTCGTGTGCCCGAGCCCCAAGGCACGACCAACTATGCTGTTGCGTGTTTCTTACCAAGTATGGGTGGCGGGTTTGTTTTTTTATTTGAATTGGATTTCGGCGGGGGAAAAAGGGGCTAGCCCGTATTCCATAGGACCTGGCGCTAGGAACCATGGGTTTAAACCACGATGGGCAGAAATGAAAATGGTTACGATTAACCGTTAAACCATATTATGCGACCACTAATCTAAAATTTAATATGCGGAGGTTATGCCAGCATTTTATGCAGCGGTCTATGCAGGTGGTCACATGACCCCGCCCAAAATTTATTGCCACCATTAACAATCCGCCAATTTTAGCACACAGTTCTGACTTTTATGCAATTCCACCTATTCTAGAGAGTTTAACTGGAGTTCCTCCATTTTTGGAGGAGGTTTTCTAGTGCTACTGGGCAAAAACTTGTTTGGGTCATAAATTTCTCAATTTTCGACCAAATAAGATGAAATTTTAGTCAATTTCTGCTTTCTTGAGTATTCTGGAGATTTTGGAGCAGGTTTCAGAGTGAATAGAGGTTTTTTACAACAAATTTTTCTTTGAGGAAGAGGAAAGAGGCATCAGGGCCATCAGGGACATGGAGCTGTATTGGGTTGTACTTCATTGTTTAAGGTGAAACAAAAGCCATTTTAGCTTATTTTTGTCTTATGAAGTCAAATTCACAGCTTTATTTTCTTGTTTAGGCATATTTTTCACTTTTTAATCATTTTGAGCAAATTAATAGAGCAAGGACATGCCATTGGGGAGCCTTGGACCGACAGATGTAGCACAGGAGGGGTGAACTGCCTCATGATTTCGCTGTGTTATGATATGGTGATGTTTACTTGCTGTGTATTTCTAATGTGATATATTAAACAATAAATTTAAATATCAAATCCTCACACATAAAACTCAGAAAAATTACCAAAACTACTTTTTTTAACCTGCAAGTCATGGAGAACACTTTGCACACTAAATTATATGGAAATGGATACTTTGCATATCATTACAAATAGTTCCATTTTCAGATCAGCTTTCCCCGTGTATAAGTAAACTTTAGGGCAGCTCTCCCCCAGCTAGGGCACTTGGACCCACAACCACTCTCGGTACCACTACCAAAGCCGCCATCAAAACGAGACTGCCACTTGATGTAAAATAGGCCGATAGTCCCTCTCCTGGGCCATCACCGTCTCCAACTAGACCCCATCAAGGTTATCCAAAAAACCTCGAGAAGGCATCCCTTGGGTCAAGTGGTCCACTTGACCCCATGCATCCTCCATAACTGACACCCGAGTAGTCAAATCAGCAATACGAGCCTTCGCCACATCAGCACGCACCACCTCCGCATCGGCATGAGCTTTCTCGGTTGCAGCCTCAGCAACAGCCGAGCTACTGCCCTCTCTCGAAGGGCTAGCACCACAAGTAGGTCAACCACCCTGAATTTGTGCAGCATATCCTCCCGGTCCCCCATGATTGCCCTGAGGTCTCCGAAGAGGACCATGGCCGACCAATCGAGCCACGGGTCGACCCACCTCACCAACATCTGCAATAGTAACCAAAACTATGTTAGTGTCACCATCAAAACACATAAGCACATATATACTCAAACAAATGCAAAAAACATAAAAACATACCTATCGACCCCCAAGCATAACCAGGAGGGAGACCCATCTCTGGATCCCCCCCGGAAGTCCATCCCTGCATATGGGAATGGAAGAAACATCTGGGTGTTGAACTCAAACTAGACCTCCGTCGTGGCATTCCAGTAACGCCCCACCATACCCCCACCCCCTCTCGGCATCATAGGAGCCTACCTCCTCATGCGAGGCTCCCGTGGCCCCCCAGGAGGCACCGCCACCACTGGTCTCAATAGCACTACCCTCTCGTACATAATGCTGCATAGAATACTGGCGTACGCAAACAACTTTGATCCATTTCGGACCTTGTTAAGTTGTGTCACCATCCTGTCATCGCAGAAGCGGGTGAAGTCAAAGAAGTGCCCGGACCTCAGCCGATGCAAGACTCCAACCTGTGGGCCCGATGCCCGTTGTGGAGCCAAAGACCATGTGAGTCACATAATAGCTACCAGAGTGCACCGCTCTGACAAGTTTGTCACCAAGGCAATGCTGATGCACCCCTCCGTAAGGGGTGCCCCGCCACAATGACGTGCCGAGAATCTCTCCAAATCCACCCTCCCATAAGGGAGTGGATACCGCATTGCCTCACCATGAGGTAGTAGCATGGTCACAAAGTATACATCCTTGTCAGGACGGATAGCGAGGTTAGTACCACACAACACAAACATGTTGCAGCTTCTGTGCCAATGGTGGATCAAGTAACGTAGCAGTCGGTCCTGAGACCGAAGAAGATCGTTCTCCACAAACTTCAGGAGCACCCATTGCGCCAGCTGTTGGTGTGCCCTAGCATCAACGGGCAATGCAGTGCGGAGCTCAGGAAAATCCCGCTCCCTCCACAACAGTCTATCATCCAAACAAGAACCCATCAACAATAGAAAAAACATCAAAAATAGGCAAAAGTCTAAAAAAAATTTGCCTCGGTCTTTTGCGCGCCTTTCTCGCACATAGGCACGCTGAAAGTGCACCTATATTTCTCACAGGCACGCATAAGGCATGCCAAAAAAATGGAACAGAGCGCTTAAAGCGTGCGAAACCCCAGAAAATGCACACAGAGGGCGCGCTCTTACCTTGATTGCCCGCACAATCTAGGGAAAAAATTACTTAGAATCCGTACAAACCAATTTTGTACGGATCTCGACACACTTAGACTGAAAAATTTAAAGTGCAGGATGTCATGGAGGTTACATGGGCATGACATCACTAATCCCTAGTGCTCAGGCTGACCGCAATAGCAAGAACTGCTCCACAGAAGCCTCTAACCTCTCAAAAACTCAACAAGTACAAATGAATTGAATTAGGGCCATATTCACCTATATATCACCCTTTTCAAAAACTTTAAAGGACCATAATGAGAGATCAGAAGGTCCATTCTCTGAACTGAAAGCAACACTTTGATCATCACTGCATAACAGACAGAGGCGATGTCACACATTCAGACTCCTGAAAAAATAAATTTTCAGTGCTGATAGGTATGCCCTCTCTCATCTTCTTTTTTAAAGCTCATGAATTTCAATAATATTTGATAAAGAAGATGCTTTCACTTGAAGTAGTTGATTTTTTGCAGGAAAACTCGCAAACCATCCACAACTCCATCCACTGAAAGTTCTTGAGCAGGTATCATTCTACCCCCAGCATAATAGAGTCCCAGAAAACTCTGCATATCCTGACATCATTTCTCCATCATAAATCAAGCATAGGTTCCACATATCCGACCGTGTTTATCATCACCTCGCCCTGCACATGATGAACATCCTCGTTGGTCGGTAGAGCCTCCCCTCCATGGCGCTCGTCACCCACAGTAGACCATATATCACAACAAAAGTGATGCCATGGCCATACCACTTTAGTCCGAGAAGCACCCCATGCCCATCCATCCACCATGCATAAGGTCAAGTTTTACCATACAAACTAAAACCCCTTTCTCGGATAGTTCGGTTGTATAAGAAGATTAAAAGTGCACTATCGCACCTCACATTTGGCCCACCATACCTCCACCAACATAATCCCATCCGTGACACTTTTTCATCCGCTTCATCAACCACACATATGAGACCAACCAATGGGGCCCCCACCCTCATCAAAAGACCTTCCTCACGTCATCATGACCAAACACTTTCATGTTTTGGGGCACTCGTCTCTGTGTTTTGTACAAACCAAACCCTATTATTTTATTCTTTTGGTAAGTGTATAAAGACCGCAAAGAGTGCACTACATCCCCCACCCACTCATTCATTTTTTTCTCCCATGGAAGTAGTCCCTGAGCACCCTTGGTGTGAGTATCATACCCTCACGCAAAATCCACCATGACATTCATAACCAATTTATACCCACCCTGGAAGTCCTACCGACTCCAGGGTTTTCCCCATCAGAAATACTTATGACTACCGCCAAGCTACTTATTATACTCCGACCTTGGGCCACTCGATCCCCATCATCAGTTTTCAGTCACCCCTATTCACCATGCCTATGTTAAACCCATCACATTCAGGATCTTGATCCTTCATATCAGCTACCCCTCGTTCGGTTGAGGCTTCCTTTTTTTCGACTTCAACATTTATTTTCCAAAAAGGAAGTGACACCTTGGATCACCCCTCTCCATAAAAGGGTCATCTTCGGGTGGCACTGTGGGAGACATCATTTTCCATAGATGTCATTGATCCTCCTGAAATTTGACTACAACACAAGCTTTCATGTCAAGATGGTATCGTACCTTACAACCATTGCACTTTGATCAAATTCGTTGAAGACCCGTGCCTTCCTAAGTGTCTCTGTCAGCAATGATTACAAGGGAAGGTCCCAACCATCACCTATGCATACAATGCGCAATTATGTGCCATAAAAAGTTTACGCATATGGGTACCACATTCCACCTATCGTTAAATAAAAAACTCCCCTTAGGGTGTCAACAGTTGTCGTCATTAACCAAAAGATCACTACGACACAAACATAACATGTATTTGTCAAATAGATTTGTTTAAATAGACACAACATTATGAGCATGGGACATGCCCGCCTCGTAGAAAATTTGTATATATTGTATGATATTTGCTTACAGGGGTCCCACAGGACATGGTTGTTCTTCGAACCGGTGCAGGGTGTCTCCAATTCTGAGCTACACGCAGGTCTCTCTCTCTCTCTACGCACACTATACAAAAAAGAAACTATAATGTATTTCAGTATACAGTTCTTCCTAGACCTCACACATTAGGGGGAAACTGTTAACACTGAAATATCGTACAAGTAAAGATGACATTATTTAATTTTAGGTATAAGGATTTATAGGGTTGAGAGACATTAGAGAATATGGAAAGTATTTAAAAATCTCTACGGTCTGAGGAAAAATCAAACTTGAGCAAGTCATGAATGCTTTTGCGCGCAAAATCCTTCGATAAGAGTGCCTTTGCACGCCTTTTGACCCAAAAAGCGTGCAATCTTGGGACTGGAGAAAGTCACTTTCCGGGACCACAAAAATCACACTCTAGGAGAGTGATTTCATACTTGAAGCCACCTAAGGACATCCACCAAATCCTCCTTAGGACATAAAGGGAGCACACAATGGAATAAATGTGGCACACAATGGAATCATCCCCCTCTCTTGGGTCACCATCCAAAATGTACCAAGAGAGGAAAGGAGGATTTGAATTCTCCTATAAAAGGCCACCAGGAGATGAACAACTTGAGAGCACATTGTTATGCTGGCCAAAATTGCCCCAAGAAATACCAGTAGTGTGTGATCTGGAGTTGAGATAGAGGGGACTCAATTGTTGGCCATTCAACAAGTTCAGTCCACCATAATAGAGAGAGGGAGACTTTGCACCGAGGCAAGCTTGGAAGTAAATACATCCTTGAATCGAGACTTATAACCCAAGTTCTAAGGGCCCCTTGGCAAGTGGGTTAAAGTTTCATCCTCATTTCCTACCAGCACTCAATAAGAGGGGACATAAGTGCTGCCGTTTGGATTATAGCAGTTGTTTGACTCTATTCAGAGCTTTTGTTTTATTTGTTTTAGTTTTAGTTCATTTTTTATGTTTGAATGTGCATGCTATTTTTCTATCTAGTATGTTTATGTTCTAGCATGTTCCATTAACTTGCTTGACTCCATATATTTTCTGCCTGTGACCAATAACTTAAGAGGGTAAACCACACCCCTTAATTTGGTGTGATTTAGTACATGCATGCACCAAACACACTAACACAAGTGGCTTTGCTGATTTGCACTTGATAGGATAAAATTGTGAAGAAATTGTAGTAGCTGGATGTGTTTTTCCATGTGGACTCACTCGCTTGAATTCATGTTCGATTTTATTGAACTTTCTCACTTGATTTGAACTTGTTGGATTTGAATTCTCTCGCTTGATTTGAATGACACACTCGCTTTCTTTGGAATTTTCTTGATCTCTTTCTTGGTGAAACTTGTTTTTCTTGTTTCATGATCATTGGAACTCATGGTTTCTTGCTGTAGATTTCAAATTGCTTGATTGTTGTTTGAATATTACATTTACTTGCGTTAGCGTTGAACTTGCTTGCTTGCTTTTATTGTTGACGCTGGCTCGCTTGAGGTTGTGAACTTTGTACTGACTTGATTGTGCTTATTGGAAAAGGGTGTCGAACATTGTCGAAAATGCTCCCAAAAGACAAATGAAAATTTCAAATAATATGATGCAATTGAAGACTTACTTGAATTAATTGTATTATTTTGACCACCTTATCAATTCAATTTGGGGTGTCGGATTCAATCGAGAATGCACCCTGATAATTTAACTCAGTTAAAAAATGTTTATCTGCAAGTGATATAAAAAGTGTTGTGTTGATGTCGTCTTGTCTTAGAATGCTTGATGTGGAATGTGGTTGTAGAAGACCTCTTTGTCAACTTGATGATGTGTTGCACAAATGCATGTGATTGTTTGTGCTTTTATAGCTTGATTACATGAGCTTGATAACTTAATCTAGATGACTTTAAGCTTGCTCATGTGCATGTAGTTGTTTAATTGATTGTGTACCATATTACAAAGAGAGTGTAAAAAAACTGGGCACAATTCATGTACACACATTCACTACACAGGGTGTACCTAAGATCCCATTATTCAATTTCGGGCGGATCTAGGACACGATCACCACAAAAAAATTATGTTTTATTAAAGATCGAGGTACATCAACCTTTCATCTTTAGAACAACTTCGTGGAAACATCTCAAGCATAAAGTTTGGGAAATCTGTAGAGGCAATTTGTCTTCAAAACTGATTGGACCACCTAGAAGTAAAAATGTTACTTCAACAATCAACTACTTCTTATCACTCCAAATTTAAAAAAAAATTCAATCTTGTATCACTCCACAAATTACTTCAACTTATCACTCTAAAAATTAAAAAAGTGAATCCTTATCACTCCAAAATTCACATTTAAAATAAGATACTCATCTCTCCAAAAATAAAACTCCGTATCACAACATGAATTACAATATTCACCCTTATAACTCCCCTTACAACAAAAATATTTTATATACTCCTTATATTGCCCAAAAAACACACACACGATATATATCACCACTACTATATCTCTAAAATAAAGCAACCATTGAAGTCACTACTATAAAAAAATAAAGCAATCACTCAAGCTTAGAAATCTGTAATCGCAAAACACCCAACAATTGATGACCCTCCATGCCTAGATGCAGTCACTGTAAATTTTTTTAGTAAATCTGTCAGCGCAACTTTAACAGGGCGTCCATCCATTATTTTCGGGATCACATTCTGTTGGATAATCAGATGGAAAACATTTTTTCTCTGCGTCTCGGCACAACATCCTTGTAACTGAATGAAGGCGAGTAACATGAGTTTTGGAGGACGATTGTGAACCATTTGGTGAACAAAGAGGATGGCTTTCCTCGAACCATGATAAGCTCGGAATAAATCACTACTAATGCATCCAAATCGATTTGTGGTCCAAATAATAGCAAAATAAGATTAAGAACAACAATGTCACCAAGTATGCTATTGCACGGTTTCTGAACCCCGTTCTAGAGCCACCGCTTTTGTTTATAAATATTACATAGATCATGTGTTATATCCACTGGTGGAATTCATTCAAAATAGAAATAAAACTGAAATTAAATGCGTACAGAGCGCCATTCAATCAGAAAGGGCATTTCTAATTTTTTAGATAACACTGGTGCAAACTGAAATGACAATCACTGCAAAATATGGCGTTGAATTCATTGCAGGATATATAGCTGCTGCAAAATTATCGGTGATGATCTGCAACAATCATTTATGGCAAAGAGAGTACATGAGGTCTAACTTAATTGCAGAAGTGGTGATTGCCATCGGCCTGGACAATATGTATCTCCATGCCAGTCCACTTCTCTCTTTCGGATTTGAGATCGGTTCTTCTCCCACAGTGACCGTTGGCCGCTTGATTCTTATTCACTATGGGCCAAATATAGAAGATCAAACCGAAAATGAATGAAATCGAATTCAAAGAGATAAAACTGAAGCAAGGTACCTTTTTTACGTGGTTGTGGATAAATCCAGTGCATATATCTGATTCCATGGTACATATCTTCATGTGGAAAAATCACAGCGAGGAGCTCAATAAATTGTGCTACATCGACGATATAACCTCGGATGCATGCAGTCATGGTGTAAATTACAGTGAGGAGAGCCAAAAATATGTGCTACAGTGAGGATTTAGTCACATGATGGAAATCAACCACTGATTTGTGACTTTGTCGATGGTGGAATATTAATCACTCGCGGATCTTAACACGCGCCACTTGCAGATATTAATACGCAGATATAATCATAGATCCATCATTCACAAATATCATATCTTTTGGCATTGCATATCATGATCTGCACACCACTTAATGGCTAAAAAAATATCTCTCACAAAACCTTTAACAATCTATTTTTCCTGATTGCATATCCTAATCCTGATTGCAGGAGCTTTAACACTCTATTTTTCATCTCTGATACTTAATTAAATACCTCCATGCTAATTCAATTACTCAAAACAGATCACAGCCTGATCGTCCCATCTCAAAAGGATTCTATCGAATAATTACAACAAAGATACATATCGATTTCAATTTTCACAAAGCGATTCCAACCATCAAAATTCCTTCATATTTTATGACAAAAGTGGCATGCAATTTACCGAATAAATACACATTCTTCTCTATTAAACATGCATATTTACCTCTCACGTTACAAAATCTTCTTTTAGAGTGTGATGAATATATGATGGCTCCTCCCGAACATTTTCTCACGAGTCTACACCATTGGCTCTGATACCACATGTAAGAAATTAAATCAACTCATTAAACACATAAAAATACTAGAGACATAGAACTGACGGAAAAGGCTTGAAAGCCTTATGACATTTTTCGTTTTTTTTTTTGGGCGGAAAAGGCCTGAAAACCCATGCTGTACTCCTCACATATTCTTCATTATTAAAATAATGTAATAATACAAATAAATAGATGAAGAATTTGTCTCAAGATAGTGCGTCTATCTTGGACAACTTGGTTGAGAAAACATCTCAACCACACACACTAATATAGGAGCTAGGTTAGGTAAGCCTAAACTAACTCCCAATTAAGAGGAACTAATATAATCTAGAAAATTAGGCATAAAATCCTAATTTTCAATATTTAATTAATTTAATCAACTTTGGATTTATAATTGTTTATGAGAGAGAGGACAACAAAAAAGTTCCCTCTGTAGCAACGCAACTGGTGAACCTTCCTCTAAATTGAAAATAACTCTTCTCTTGTTATTGAACTTTGGTGGGTGAAGGCGGAGTGGCCTTAGCACACCCTGTTGTAGCAAATACTCTTGAATCGTAACTCTGGGAGCACTCCTCCTCAAGCTTTGAAATCTGGCTCGGGTGTGGCAATTGTAAGAAATATTGGTTGCATCTCGTTTAAGGTTGGGTGGAGAGTTAGAATCCAAATATCAGTTGCCAGGTTTCTTCATTATTATATAAGTACTCATATAACTTCTAATGTATAACCTCACTTACTGAACTGTTTGTACGCCATTATGAATGTGTGGAATGATTGCTGCATTATTTTGGGAAAATGGAGTGGTTTTGCATGACTCAATATAAATAGTTACATTCTTGATCTATATATGTGTTTTGGACTTACAACTTAGTAAATTTTTTGGGTGCATGGGGTTGTTGTATTTTTTGACCTGCATTAATCATGTGCAATTAAACTGTATAATACCAATATTATTGTGGTGTGTGCTTATTGTGAGGAATGAGCCTTCTACTCATTGCATCACATATATGGATGGATTTATGTCTACGTTGGAATCAAGGGTTAAATGCTCCCACTTATTTCTATGCATGAGGTTGGTAAACTTGTTTGAATGCAACATATGTGATTTATTTGCTTGTGAGAGCTTGAAACTAATCAATTTACTTGAGTATGGAAGATCGACAAAATCCTTGTGTTGAAATGATCTCTGCGTTTTTAAATGATTTTCATAAATTTAAATGCCCCCACTTATTTCTATGCATGAGGTTGGTCAACTTGTTTGAATGCAACATATGTGATTTATTTGCTTGTGAGAGCTTGAAACTAATCAATTTACTTGAGTATGGAAGATCGACAAAATCCTTGTGTTGAAATGATCTCTACGTTTTTAAATGATTTTCATAAATTGCCTTATATATATATATATATATTGTTTATCTACATATTTGCATGACTAGGTGAAGCCATATACTTTCTTAAGATGTTAAGTAGGCAAGGAGAAGGATCTTGCAGTTTGTGCACCTATAAATATATGTAAATGTATATCTTTTTCCACCCGAGGCTTGAATTGTTGTCTAAGTCTACCAAGTTTGAATTGTTGTTTAAGTTGTTGGGCAATGAGAAATGGGCGGAATTATGTCTTATGAGTGATTTTATTATAGACCTATATATCAGGCTTTTGTTTTTTCTTTAATTAATTAAGCTCAATATATATATATATATATATCATGGAATAATGGCTTGGGCCAAATATTGTTGAAAAGTCAACAAGAAATGTGTGTCTAACTTAATTTTCCCTTAATTAAATTGGACAATAAATTGTAATCTTATCTCATAATTACTTGTAATAGTTAACTAATTGTGATAGACTCAGTTAGCTCATGAAATTCGAGTTGAGGGTGATTGGTGAGGCATGTAGAGTGATTCTATTTGTTTTAGAGTCCAAGTTGCAGTTAGTGTATTAGTTTAATGCATGAGAAATCAGTTAACTCAATTAAGTGAGTTAAAGTCAATCTAACTAGTTGTAACTTATTGTTGCACTAGTGAGAGGTCAAGTGAATTAAATCAAATTTAATTCACATGCAGTGATCTGTCAAGTGACTGATGATTTACTATTAATAGCTGTATGCATGTCAGTTCTGATGAAGACCTAGTTGAGACAGAGGTTAAAGGGATGCTATCTATTAGTTGTATTATTAGTAAATTGCCGACGCACAATTAGAAAACCATAGGATTTCCCATGATGTATTGCGCATTTTTGGAAGGTTGAATTTCCTAATTAATAGGGATCAATTGTTCTTAGAATTGCGCAAGCAAGGATGGCTAAGCAGAGGCAGGAAATTGGCTAAGTGTTGGTCGATTTTATCTAGATGAGTGTGAAACAGCCTCTTGTGAGAAGAGTGCATTGTAATTGTTTCATGATTCCTTGGTTTTATACAATACATATAGAGGGGTTTTGAGCAGATAGCTTTCCCTAGAAAATTTCATGTGTTGTGGATTTGATTCTTTCTCTTACTTGGTGTGATTGTGCGATCGTGTTTAATTTCCACAAATTAATTGTAGAAGGATTCAGTATCTTGCTCTAGAATATTGCATGATCGGATTGAATCCATTGGTATACACATTGTTTGTATAATTTCTGCATGGTATCAGAGGGCCATAAATCACTATAGTGGAGAAGAAATTGAGTTTGTGCTAAACAACATTTGAATTTGCAAAAAATATTCCTTGGTGCGACAGGCGAATCAACATGGATTACAATGGATTAAGATTGGAATATGCAGTCGAGGGTATTTCTAGTTATATTGCATGGAAAGAAAAAATGGAGGCATTTCCGGAGGACAATGGGTTGAAAGAATTTATCGACACTGATATTCCAAGGCCCGTAGCAACATACGTCACTCTTCTTGATGCTTCGTAAAGGAAGGTTGCAAAGGCGAGGAGGAACTTATTAGAGGGAGTTCGAGATCACATTGTCTCGAGTCTTCATGGAAAGGTGACTCCATATTTAATGTGGAAGGCCTTGACAGATCTGTTTCAGAGCAATAGTGACCACATAAAATTGGCACTGAAGGACAAGCTCAGGAAAATCAAAATGGAGAAAGGAGACACTATTCCGAAATACTTGACCAAGTTCATCCAATGTTGAGATGAGCTTGGAAGTGTCGGGATTAATATGGTAGATGATGACTTGGTGATCCTAGCACTTCTAGGCCTTCCCAAGAGCTGGCATAGTTATCAGGAATCTGTTAATGGGAGGGAGAAGCTACCAGATTAGGAGCGACTTTGGTCGGATTTGGTACAAGAATAATTCAGGCGGAATACCAGGGATGGATCCTCATCCAAGATAGATGATGAGGAAAATTGCGCCTTGGATGTTAAGGCAAAGAAGGGGAAGGGGAAGGGAAATAAATCCTATTCCAAATCTGAGACTGACATAGAAGGCAAGACGTGTGACATGTCTAGAGTGAAATGTTTTCATTATCACGAGCATGAAAATTATGCCACCAATTGTACACAGAAGAAGAACAACAACAAGAAGGCTTCAGGATCTGTAGTGGGTGATGCTTTGGCTTCATCGTTTGAGTTGGACTTCTCACTCATTGTATGCATGGTGTCTAGTGCGATTGGATAAGTGTGGTACTTGGATAGTGGTGCATCTTTCCACATGACATGAGACAAATAAATATTTAGCAGCTTGGAGGAGAAGGATCTTCATATGCACATTGAGATGGGTGATGACGGGAGGTATAGCGCTACCGGGATTGGTACAGTTACTTTCAAGAGACAGTAAGGTAAAACTTTCTTATTAAAATATGTCATGCGAGTACCACGCTTTAAAAATAATTTAGTTTCAGTTTCTATGTTGGAGGATAGAGGATATGATGTGGTTTTCAGTGAAGGGAAAGCATTCTTTCGTCACAAAGCCACAGGATAGGTTAAGAATATTAGGGTTAGTCTGAAGAACCTCTACAAACTTGATGTAGATGGTTGTGCAACATTGATGAGTAAAGCAGACAGAGTGGTGAGCCAGGATGAGGGTGAGTTATGGCATAGGAGATTGGGCAATCTACACCACAATTCTTTGAAGGTCATACAACAGATTTCTACGGGGCTTCCAAAGGGTACTCTTGCGCAGATAGAAAAATGCAAGGGACGTACCATGTGGAATTATACAAAGGCCACTTTTCACGAGAAGGATAAATGAGCAGTGGAAATCCTTGAGAGAGTTGACTGGGATGTGTGTGTACCATTCTCTACAGCTTCTATAGAAAATCACAGGTATTATGTGATTTTTGTTGATGATTTTTATAGAAAGTGTTGGATCTACTTCATGCAGAAGAAAGATCGGACGTTATCAAAATTCTGTGAGTTCAAAGCATTGGTTGAGAAAGATATAGTGAAGCAGGTGAAGGCTCTGAGGAGTGAAAATGGTGGTGAGTACATCTCCAATGAATTCAAGAACTTTTGTACCAAAGAAGGAATTCATAGTGTGTTGATTGCGCCTCATAACCCACAACAGAATGGGGTTACAGAAAGAAAGAAAAAAACAATTGTGGGTGCGTCACAAGCTATGTTACATGATCAAGGCCTACCATTGCATCTGTGGGCAGAGGCATGCAACACAACGGTATTTGTGCAGAACTGTAGTCCTCATCGGATACTTGGCATGAGTACACCATAGGAGGATTTTCTCGTAAGAAACCCGATGTTTCATATTTTAAAATTTTTGGCTCATTTGTCTATTTCCATGTGACCAAAGATTCCAGAAAGAAGCTAGAACCAACAACATAGATTGGGATATTTGTGTGGTACATTGATACTCCCCACAACTATCGGGTGTATTTTCCGAACAACAAGATGACAGTTGTAAGATGAGATGTAAAGTTTGATGAGGAGAAAGCCATGTGATTGTCGCTTGAGAGGGAGCTTGATTTGCATGCAGATGAGGAACTCTTGGTTCCAAAGGATGAACCTCAAGATGTGGAGCAGCCACTTGAGGAGGGTCATGGAGTGGCAGAAACCACTCATGCAAAGCCATCCACTAGACATGGTAGGAGGCACACCATAGAGGCTGACAGATTGAGACTTGATGTGGGAGAACATGTAGGAGAACCTACATCACAGTGCAGATAGAGACAATCACCAGACATGTATAATGGATACATGGCTCTTATGAGCAAGTGTATTGTGACAAAACCATCCTCTTTTTGAGGAAGCAGTGCAATAACCAACTTGGGTTGATGCCATGGTTGAGGAGTATGACTCCATCGTTAGGAACAGTGCATGGGAAGTTGTCCCAAGACCAGTCAGAAAGCTAGTGGTTGGATCTAGATGGATCTATAAGGTGAAGCAGGCAGCAGATGGTAGTGTGGAGAAGTACAAGGCTAGATTTGTAGCTTGAGGATTCTCACAGGTTGGGGGATTCACTATGAAGATAATTTTGCATCGGTTGCAAGATACTTATCGATTAGATCTATCCTCGCACTCTTAGCGCAAATGGGGTGGTAGATACATCAGATGGATGTAAAGACTGCATTTCTTAATGGAGTTATTGAGGAAGAAGTGTACATTGAGTAGCCAGAAGGTTTTGAGACCTTTGACAGGGAGTCACATGTGTGCAAACTCAAGAGAGCACTGTATGGGCTGAAGCAAGCAACTCGTGCTTGGTACACCAGGATTGACAGATATTTCACCGTCTTAGGCTTCCGAAAGAGTGAAGCGGATGCGAACCTGTACCAAATTGTGGTTTATGGTAAGATTTTGATTATCATACTTTAAGTTGATGATCTTATTATGACAGGTGATGAGAAACTCATAACTTCTTGTAAAGAAGATCTTGCAAGAGAGTTTGAGATGAAGGACATGGGACTCCTTCCCTATTTGCTTGGTTTGGAGATATGGTAGCGGGATGGGGAGCTATTTGTTTCTCAAGGCAAGTATTCCAAAGAGATTATGAGGAAGTTCCACATGGAGAGATGTAAAACCCATGGAGACTGCTCTTGTAGGAAATTGGAGGAAGGAGGATGCTACTTTAGGTGAGGTACTTGAAACTACTATTTACAAGCAGCTTGTGGGTTCACTCATGTACTTGGTGAACACAGGACTAGACATATGCTACGTAGTTAACTCGCTTAGTCAAGCTATGGTTAATCCGAACAAGCTCTTTTGGAAGACGGGGAAGCATGTCTTGAGATATATCAGGGGCACTACATAATATGGATTATGGTACAAACAGATATAGGGAGTGAAGCTTCAAGGCTTCATCGATGCAAATTGGGCAGGTATTCCATTAGACAAGAAGAGCACATCAGGAGGGATCTTCAACATAGGATCGACAACAGTTTCTTGGTACAGTAGGAAGCAGAGATTAGTTTCTAGGTATAGTACATGGAAGCTAGTCAGGCGGCATGTGAGGCCATGTGGATGAGGAAGATACTTGTTTGTTTATTTGGTCATCAGATGGATCCGACGGTGATACATTGTGATAACCAAAGTTGCATAAAACTCTCGGTTAATCCAGTATTCCATGATATGTCCATGCATATTGACATTCGGTACCACCATCTTAGAGATTGTGTCCAGAGACGCATTATGTTACTTTAGTACATTACCATGGAGGATCAGGATACAAATATTCCGAGGAAGGTGCTCGCCAAGAGAAAATTTGAATACCATAGAGGCAGGATCGGGGTAGCTGATAATCCCTTTCTTATTGAGAGGGAGTGTGGAAAATTCAACAAGAAATGTGTGTCTAATTTAATTTCCCCTTAATTAAATTGGACAATAAATTGTAATCTTATCTCGTAATCACTTGTAATAGTTAACTGAGTGTGATAGAATCAGTTAGCTCATGAAATTCGAGTTGAGGGTGGTTGGTGAGGCATGTAGAGTGATTCTATTTGTTTTAGAGTCCAAGTTGCAGTTAGTGTATTAGTTTAATGCATGAGAAATCATTTAACTCAATTAAGTGAGTTAAATTCAGTCTAACTAGTTGTAACTGATTGTTTCACTAGTGAGAGGTCAAGTGAATTAAATCATATTTAATTCACATGCAGTGATCTGTCAAGTCAATGATGATTTACTATTAATAGCTTCATGCATGTCAGTTCTGATGAAGACCCAGTTGAGACAGAGGTTAAAGGGATGTTATCTATTAGTTGTATTATTAGTAAATTTTCAGCGTGCAATTAGACAACCATAGGATTGCCCATGATGTATTGCACAGTTTTGGAAGGTTGAATTTCCTAATTAATAGGGATCAATTGTTCTTAGAATTGCGCAAGCAAGGCAGGCTGAGCAGAGGCAGGATATTGGCTAAGTGTTGGTAAACTTTGTTCGGATCAATGTGAGACAGTTGGTAGAGTGTGACAGACTCTCGTGAGAAGAGTGCATTGTAATTGTTTTGTGATTCCTTGGTTTTATACAATACAGATAGAGGGGTTTTGAGCAGATTGCTTTCCCTAGAAAATTTCATGTGTTGTGGATTTGATTCCTTCTCTTACTTCGTGTGATTGTGCGATCATGTTTGATTTCAGCAAATTAATTGTAGAAGGATTTAGTATCTTGCTCTAGAATATTGCATGATCGGATTGAATCCATTGGTATACATATTGTTTGTATAATTTCTACAGATATCGATAAGCTCAGGAGGGATAGTTCTAAAGGAGTTGTATATCCCTCAGATATATTCATATTCACATATGTAAGTGAAATGCATAACCTTAATACCCTAGAGGAAGAGGATTGAAACCTTTGTAAACACGTGACAAGGCGTGCTAACTGTTGTAGCACAATTTTACTCAGAAAAAATTCGGGAGAAGCTCTGGGCAATTTAAGGTTGCTGAGGAACAATTGTCGAAGTGGAACAAGTTCAAGGAGATAAAAAAAATGTTTTAAAGGCATTTGAAACACTGTGCCTAAGAAATTTGTTATTGGGTGATGTAATTACATTGCAGGGGTTGCTCCAGCTATGTGGAAGGCTTACAAGGGTGCATGCCATTGCATTGCGTTCCCTTGATAGAGGTGGATTGGTTGCTTTGCTGAACTTGCCTACTAGTTGCCTATTTTCAGAGTTTGACAGTGTTGCATCAATTATTGTTCGACATATTCTTGAGGATCCTCACACACTGCAGGCAGCTATAGAGTCAGAAATTCGGCACAGTCTTGTAGCAGCCTTAAATCGAAATATGAATGGAAGGGTAAGTGCTCATACTTTTATTTCAAACTTGGCTCCTGTTATCTCCAGAGACCCTGTTGTTTTTATGCTTGCTGCATAAGCAGTTTGTCAGGTCTAAATGGTTGGAGAAAGACCTTATGTAATTTTGTCAAAAGATCAAGAGAAGGAAAAGGTTTTAGAGAAAGATAGGCTGGGAGGTGGAGATAAGTCTGTGCAAGGACACAAGAGGCCAACACATAGCTTTGCAAGCGTGATTGAACAACTTTTGGATTCAGTTACTCAATATTCACTCCCTGTGAAAAATGACCCTCGAGGGAAATTTATACCTTCTGGTTCTGTTTCTGATATGGATGTTGATGAGATTCCATCAGAGGAGAAGGGAAAAGCTGTTGTTGGCAGAGATAACATGGAACTGGATGGAAAATCTTCATTTGCTTTAGCAAGAACAACTTTTATTTTGAAGCTACTAACTGAAATAGTTCTAATGTATCCATCAGCAGTAAATGTTATTCTCCGTCGTGATGCTGAAAGCATCCATCCTAGAGCGCCCCTACAAGGAGGGGCCAGTGGCATGGGCCACAGCGGGCCTTTATACTATTTTCTTCATAGACTTCTTCCATATTCTGCGAGGCACATAAAAGAAAAGCAGGTAGATAGTGAATGGGGGCAGAAACTTTCAAGTAAGGCCAGCGAGTTTTTGATGGCAATATGTGTTCGTTCAGCCGAAGGATGGAGAAGGTTATTTGTGGAGATTGTTCATTCATTCAACGCATCTATCTGTACTCATGTAGGTGGCTTCAAACCTCCAGAATGCCATATGGTTGCATTTATAGATCTGATAAATGATGTTCTTGCAGCGCGCTCACCTTTAGGGTCAAACACCTCAACAGAAGTGTCCAAAACACTAATTGATGTTGGAGTGATTCAGGCCTTGTCCTGTACACTTGAGAATCTAGATTTAGATCATCCTGAGTGTGTTAAGATTGCAAATGGCATTGTAAAATCCTTAGAGTCCTTAACTATGGAACCGGTACAAAGCGATGAAGATGCTCAACACAAAAGTAGCAGTCTTCGAGCTTCTGGATCCACTGTGCATCAACACCAGAATGAAAGAGAGAATGAAGAAGCACCATCAGCAGATGCAATTGCTCATTCTCAGCAGAACGAAACAGATTCTGACCAAATGGAATCTTCCCATGATGCAATGGTGTCTGTCCAAACTATTGGAAATTTGATAATATAGTCGTAAGAGGATTTTATGAATGAGGAAGCAGGTGAAGAAAATGTCAATTTCCTAGAAGAGGATGAGAACGATGAAGATGAAAATTGGTCTGACATTGAAGACAACTTGTTGGCAATGACAAATGCAAGCACTCCGTAGTGTCTATTGAACCTTTTTACGCTGAAAAACCTTCATATCCTCCACAAAAGATGGGAATCCTCCAATGGACATGATTGTCATGAATCCAGAAACGTAGGGTGCGCAGGAACCTCTGGCCAAAATAACAGTATAGCATATAATATTGCAGTTGAATCGACGATTTGGATCATCCAGCTCAGATCCAATGGTCTTGCGGTGGCATAAAAAAAACGGGATTTATGAGAGATGGTACCCCCGCAAATGGTTTGGTTTAAACCATTGTTTACAAGATCTACGGTTATGACGCATTACGACATCTCATAGTTATTTCTCAGAAACAACTGTCAATGCTCCCGCAGGCAGTTATTGGTTTTCATAAACCATGGGTCACTTTGTCATTAAAACATATGGGTGTAATGGGACCCAAAGTGTACGACTTGTTCATTTCACTTGCACTAGCGTAAGATCTGATTTTTGGTTTTATATTATATATTATATATATAATATTAAAACATGCAGTTTGTAAATTTAATAATTCCAAGACTTTCAAGATTCAGTTTTATAACTGATCATAACAGTGAGGAAGTTACATTATAAGGCAGACATAAAAGCAGAGGGCAAAGGAGGAGCAAAAGGGGGGTTTTTTTTCTTCAGATCTCCAGAGAGTGATCTTTGTACTGAGATGTCAAGTGATTAATGAAGGAAAAACATACTTCTGGCATTTGTTGATATTGATACGTCTCCTAGTTTACATAATGTATTTTCAATCCTTGAATAAAATGAAGTATCGAAGCAACAGGTCTCTTTTTGCGTGTGTAAATAAGAGTTAAAACCCTTAATAGGCGCTCCTTCATTTTAACTGTTCTTTTCTTGTAATTCTTCTAAAGTTTGAGATGACAGATTCTGTACAGCAACATATCGTTTTGGGCTTTTCCCTTTCATTCTTCTTCTGAACATTTCATTCTATATCAGCAAATAATAGCATTGTGGGATGTTTATAGCATTTGATTTTGAAGATTCAATGATTGAACTCTGGAGGTGACTAAACATGGATCAATATTTCTGTGACATAATTATAAAAATGTCTTAAGCACAGATTCCTTTTCATAGCCAAGGAATTTTTTCTTAAGGTACAACATTAATTGGCACCGTTGCCGGGGATCAAAGAAGCGAAGTTCATTTCCCTGGGTTTTCTTTCTACTTCCTCTGGTTGTTCAGTGAGGAGGAATTTTTTGGATGTCTTTACTTTTTTATAGAATTCTCATTTTCAAAAAACCAAACGCGAGGTCAAATACCTTGCAGCGGAAGGTTTCATAATCCCTTGTTTTTGATGGTGAACAAGATTCAGATTTGAAGTTTGGTTGTTTATTATTCACCTGACGACTCCACTGATGAAGGTTTTATTAGATGAAGAATTTTTCTAGCAAGAAGATGAGAAAGTATCATGGAAAAAACATGTATTAGAATTTCTGTTTTTTAAAGGAGATTCTATTTTTTACTGTCAGTTTAGTGGTTTATTTTCCCTTTTATATTAAAAGGATTGTTTCCTACTTTATTTTCTCAGAATATTATAAGGCCCAAAATGTAAATTTGTTATTGGAAAAAGATGATTTTGCTTCTGCTTGTATTATAAATCTTGACACAGGTGTATCTCCTAGACATGAAAGGGGGGATGATTGTTGTATCACAATCCCGGAAGATAATCAGTCATAATCTGGGCATAAAAGTAATGATTCATCATCTTTGGATGATAATGTTTTGCTTCACAAGAAATTGATTGTTTTTCAGTTCAAAAACAGAGAAATCTTTAAACCCCTGAAGCTGCCCGCTATTCTCCATCAATATCCTTCAAACGGATTCAAGTCCTTGCCAAGTTTCTTCGGGAAGGAGAAGGAAATTTCAGCTAAATCACATATCTTGGAATTTGAATACTTTATGGACAAATTTCAAATTACTTATGAAGACGTAGCTTTAAGGATGTTTTGTAATTCTTTAAAACAAGATGCTCAACAATGGTTTCAATGTTTGGAAGGAAATTCAATTAATTCCTGGCAAGATCTTCAAGATGTATTTCTTACATATTGGGGCGAGAATAAGTCATATGAAAAGCACCTCTCGGAATTGTATTCTATCCAAAGGAAAAACAATGAATCAATTTCTGAGTTTAATAGGAGGTTTCAAAAAATTTATTTCAACATGCTAGAAGAGATTAGACCTCCAGAAGCAGCAGCTATGGTCTATTATTTGAAAGCTCTTTCTATTGCCTTGGCTTTTTATCTCAAGGAGAGAAAGCCTAGTAATCTGAAGCTGATGTTTCTCCATGCACAAGAAATCGAAGATAATGCGTGGGCTTGTAGAAATTTTTCTTGCGATGTAGAAAGTCCAAGTTTTGTCAAAGATAAGAGGGCTTGTGAAGGAAACATTGGAATTTTCTTACAAGAGAATGTAAGTTCAGAGGCGAATAAATATTTCCAGAAAGTGTCAAAAAGTTCCTGTATTGTTGGAGAACAAGAATCTAATCCTTTTGAAGATTCTAGCCACAACTTAGTTGCAACAACTGAACTACACTACGAAAGCATGGAAGATCATTGCAATAATTTTTTGAGTAGTGAGGGAAATAGTGCAGTTTCTCAGACATGTTTACAAGAAAAGGAAGATTTTCATCATGAATTGCTGTTATGCGAAGAGCATTAGCATTACGGAGAGCAAACCTTGGATTTTTATTTTCAGCCTGAATGCCTGCCTATAGAAAATGGCAGTCAAGTTCCTAACACACAGCTCCTAATTGAAAAGTTAAACAATGAAAGAAGCCGCCATGTTCAAAGACGTCTGCAAAATGTTCAAGAAAAGAAGATAACCAAAGTTTTGTCTCATGATTTTTATGATCCAGTTGCTGAATATATGGCAAATTTCTTCGGTCAGAAACAGGCTTTAATGCAAGGGTATGTACAAAATTTTGTATATGAAAATTTTTCATGGTACATTCCTCTTTTGATTTTTAAATTTCAGCAGTATGAAGGTATTAAATCTGACAAGCAGATGATGGATTGGTTCCATTGGAAGGTTGAATTCACTTGATTAAGTTCAACCATGCTTATATATATAGGAGTTGTACATAAATAAGCTCAGAAGTTGAGCATTTCCAGTTGTAGTATTCCTAGTTTATCATTTTCAGTTCAAGAATAAAGATCTTAGAAGAAGAGGGGTTTCAGAAAAGTTTGAAATTTTCAGATATTTTGGGATTGAGAGAAAATTCAGTTTGACTCGACTCCATGCCCAATAAAGGCTACTGATCTACAAGTTCTCAGCACTTTGTTACCAAAATACTGTCCCCAATTGGAGCCAGATGTTGTAGCATAATTTTACTCAGCAAAAAGTCGGGAGAAGCTCTGGGCAATTTAAGGTTGCTGAGGAACAATTGTCGAAGTGGAACAAGTTCAAGGAGACAAACAAAATGTTTTAAAGGCATTTGAAACACTGTGCCTAAGAAATTTGTTATTGGGTGATGTAATTACATTGCAGGGGTTGCTCCAGCTATGTGGAAGGCTTACAAGGGTGCATGCACTTGCATTGTGTTTCCTTGATAGAGGTGGATTGGTTGCTTTGCTGAAATTGCCTACTAGTTTCCTATTTTCAGAGTTTGACAGTGTTGCATCAATTATTGTTCGACATATTCTTGAGGATCCTCACACACTGCAGGCAGCTATAGAGTCAGAAATTCGGCACAGTCTTGTAGCAGCCTTAAATCGAAGTATGAATGGAAGGGTGAGTGCTTGTACTTTTCTTTCAAACTTGGCTCCTGTTATCTCTAGAGACCCTGCTGTTTTTATGCTTGCTGCACAAGCAGTTTGTCAGGTCGAAATGGTTGGAGAAAGACCTTATGTAATTTTGTCAAAAGATCAAGAGAAGGAAAAGGTTTTAGAGAAAGATAGGCTGGGAGGTGGAGATAAGTCTGTGCAAGGACACAAGAGGCCAACACATAGCTTTGCAAGCATGATTGAACAACTTTTGGATTCAGTTACTCAATATTCACTCCCTGTGACAAATGACCCTCGAGGGAAATTTATACCTTCTGGTTCTGTTGCTGATATGGATGTTGATGAGATTCCATCAGAGGAGAAGGGAAAGGCTGTTTTTGGCAGAGATAACATGGAACTAAATGGAAAATCTTGATTTGCTTTAGCAAGAACAACTTTTATTTTGAAGCTACTAACTGAAATAGTTCTAATGTATCCATTAGCAGTAAATGTTATTCTCCGTCGTGATGCTGAAAGCAGCCATCCTAGAGTGCCCCTACAAGGAGGGGCCAGTGGCATGGGCCACAACGGGCCTTTATACTATTTTCTTCATAGACTTCTTCCATACTCTACGAGGCACATAAAAGAAAAGCAGGTAGATAGTGAATGGGGGCAGAAACTTTCAAGTAAGGCCAGCTAGTTTTTGATGGCAATATGTGTTCGTTCAGCCGAAGGACGGAGAAGGTTATTTGTGGAGATTGTTCATTCATTCAACGCATCTATCTGTACTCATGTAGGTGGCTTCAAACCTCCAGAATGCCATATGGTTGCATTTATAGATCTGATAAATGATGTTCTTGCAGCGCGCTCACCTTCAGGGTCAAACATCTCAACAGAAGTGTCCAAAACACTAATTGATGTTGGAGTGATTCAGGCCTTGTCCTGTACACTTGAGAATCTAGATTTATATCATCCTGAGTGTGTTAAGATTGCAAATGGCATTGTAAAAGCCTTAGAGTCCTTAACTATGGAACCGGTACAAATCCATGAAGATGCTCAACACAAAAGTAGCAGTCTTTGAGCTTCTGGATCCATTGTGCATCAACACCAGAATGAAAGAGAGAATGAAGAAGCACCATCAGCAGATGCAATTGCTCATTCTCAGCAGAACGAAACAGAGTCTGAACAAATGGAATCTTCCCATGATGCAATGGCGTCTGTCCAAACTATTGGAAATTTGATAATAGAGTCATAAGAGGATTTTATGAATGAGGAAGCAGGTGAAGAAAATGTCAATTTCCTAGAAGAGGATGAGAACGATGAAGATGAAAATTGGTCTGACATTGAAGACAACGTGTTGGCAATGACAAATGCAAGCACTCCGTAGTGTCTATTGAACCTTTTTACGCTGAAAAACCTTCATAACCTCCACAAAAGATGGGAATCCTCCAATGGACATGATTGTCATGAATCCAGAAACGTAGGGTGCACAGGAACCTCTGGCCAAAATAAAAAAAACGGTATTTATGAGAGATGGTACCCCCGCAAATGGTTTGGTTTAAACCATTGTTTACAAGATCTACAATTATGATGCATTACGACATCTCGTAGTTATTTCTCAGAAACAGCTGTCAATGCTCCCGCAGGTGGTTATTGGTTTTCATAAACCATGGGTCACTTTGTCATTAAAACATATGGGTGTAATGGGACCCAAAGTGTATGACTTGTTCTTTTCACTTGCACTAGCGTAAGATTTGATTTTTGGTTTTGTATTATATATTATATATATAATATTAAAACAGGCATTTTGTAAATTTAATAATTCCAAGACTTTCAAGATTCAGTTTTATAACTGATCATAACAGTGAGGAAGTTACATTAGAAGGCATACATAAAAGCAGAGGGCAAAGGAGGAGCAAAAGGGGGTTTTTTTCTTCTTCAGATCTCCAGAGAGTGATCTTTGTACTGATATTTCAAGTGATTAATGAAGGAAAAACAAACTTCTAGCATTTGTTGATATTGATATGTCTCCTAGTTTACATAATGTATTTTCAATCCTTGAATAAAATGAAGTATCGAAGCAGCAGGTCTCTTTTTGCGTGTGTAAATAAGAGTTAAAACCCTTAATAGGCGCTCCTTCATTTTAATTGTTCTTTTCTTGTAATTCTTCTAAAGTTTGAGATGATAGATTCTGTATAGCAGCATATCGTTTTGGGCTTTTCCCTTTCATTCTTCTTTTGAACATTTCATTCTATATCAGCAAATAATAGCATTGCGGGACGTTTATAGCATTTGATTTGGAAGATTCAATGATTGAACTCTGGAGGTGACTAAACATGGATCAATATTTCTGTGACATAATTATAAAAATGTCTTAAGCACGGATTCCTTTTCACAGCCAAGGAATTGTTTCTTAAGGTACAACACTAACCAAGCGCATAGGAAAGTGAAATCCATACCATTCATAAGATACGACGTGTTCTCCACCATTGGATGGCCCTAGGACTTTTAGCCCAAAGGTTGCAAAGTGAGGCCCATAATGAAAATTTGGAAGTAAATCCCTGAGAGGACGTGGCTTGGTGGGGCCGCCAATCAAGTATGTTGTATGGGCTTGGTGTCAATTACAAAAAACACACAAAGCCATTATTTCATTTTTCAATGAGATTTTATGAAAATTGCGTGACACTAGGTGTAGTGGAAACCACAATGCACATGACGTGGAGGAAGCAACAAATGATGATATCACCTCAGAACCTAGAGCATTTCGACAAAGAACCCGTCAAGATCAATTTTATGGGGTGACTTACCGTGTGGAGGACCGTTTGGTGGGGTTAAGTTTCGTGTTGCGTGAATGAACTCACTTACCAGTTAATGGGGAGGTTAAGACATAGTGCGAAGTTTGAAATGCCATGTATCCCATAAGATTTTCCTTGGCATTTCAGTGGGGAATCTTATTGGATCACATTGGGATTTTATTGATGAAATTGCACCAAGAAATGACACCCAAGGGGGCTTTTGATTTAATTTTCCCTTAATTAAATTAGAAGAGAAATTGTAATTTCATCTCATGAAAACTTGTATTAGTTAACTAAGTGAGGAATACTGAGTTAGTTTAGGAAATTTGGGTTGAGGGTCAAAGAGGAGGCATGTAAAGTTATCACATGATTTTAGGGGGTCCAATTATAATTATTTGTGAGTAATTAGTTAACTCAATTAATCGAGTTAAAATAAATTTAACTAGTTCTAACTGAGAGATGAGTTAGTGATAGGTCCAGTGAATTAAATCTGGTTTAATTGACAAGTAGTGATCAATCAGTTAACTGATAATTCGCTATAAATAGTTTTTGCATGTTAGTTCTAAGGAAGGCCTAGTTGAGATTGAGGTTAAAGGGAAGATAACTATCAGTTGGTTTATTAGAAAATTGTATAGGTGATGTATGAGGTCATGAGGATGCCTTGAAGGAATTTCACAATCAATTCTTGGGAATTCCCTTATTAATAGAGACATAATTCCTCCAGGAATGTGTGAGCAAGGCTGGTCAGACAAAGGCTAAGAATTAGTTAATTATTTAACTGATTTTCCCTATATTAGTGTGAGATAGTCAACGGAGTGCAAACGTTTCTCAGTGAGAGAAAAGAATTGTATTGTTTCATGGTCTTGAATTTATACAATATATAGATAGAGGGGTTTTGAGCAGTTTATTTCCCCAGATACATCATGTGTTGTGCGATTAATAATTTTTTTCTCTTACTTGTTATGTGATTGTGCGATCGAAATTGGTTTCCGCAAATTGTAGACGGATTCAATATTTTGTTTTAGTACATTACAAGACCATATTGAATCCATTTGGATAATTTCTACATGGTATCAGAGCGCCAATAATCACAATAGAAGAGAAGAACCAGAGCTTATTTTGAACAGGTACATCAGATTTGCATAATTATTCTTTAGGGCCAACAACAGTTCAAGATATATTTCAATGGCTTGAGACTAGAATATGCCCTTGAGGGAAATTCATATTACATAGCATGGAAGGATAGGATGGAGGCAATGCTCGAGGACAACAGACTGAAGGGATTCATTGACAGTGATATTCCCAACCCGCAACATCAAATGCTCAACTTCTTGATGCATGGAAGAAGAATGTAGCAAAGGCAAGAAGGATCTTGTTAGAAGGAGTTCAAGATCATATTGTCTCGAGTATCCATGGAAAAGAAAATCCATATGCAATGTGGAAGTCCTTGAAAGATCTGTTTTAGAATAGCAACGAATATAGGAAGTTGGTGCTGAAAGACAAACTCAGAAAGATCAAGATGGAGAAGGGCGACACGATCCAAAAATACTTGATGAATTTCACTCAATGTCAAGATGAGCTTAGAAGTATAGGGATAACAATTTTCTAGGATGATTTAACAGTTTTGCCACAAATTTTCCACAAAAGAAGACCAACAAGAAGGCCTCAAGAGGAGAAGCAGGTGAAGAAATTGCTTCACAGTTTGAGTTGGATTTCACTCTCATCGTATGCATGGTGTGAATGGTGATGGGTTATGTGTGGTACTTGGATAGTGGAGCTTCGTTCCATATGACCAACAACAAAGAATTACTCAGTAGCTTGGAGGAGAAGGATCTCCAGATGCACATTGAGATGTGAGATGATGAAAGGTATAACGCTATTGGTGTAGGTACAATTACCTTTTAGAGGGAGTCAAGTAATCGACTCACATTAAAAGATGTCATGTATGTTCTTGGTTTAAATAAGAATTTAGTTTTTGTTGCTATGTTTGAAGATCATGGTTATGATGTGATCTTCAGTGAAGGAAAGGCCTTCCTTCATCACAAAGCCACGAGACAAATGAAAAATACTGGGGTTCGAGTAAAGAACCTCTAAAAATTGGATGTAGAAGATTATGCTGCCTTGAGCACGAAAGTAGAGAAGGTGGAGAGCCGAGACATTAGTGAGTTATGGCACAAGAGATTGGGCCATCTACACCATGGCGCTTTGAATATCATGCAATAGTGTTGGGTGTGGATATTGATTATCTTCTTTATTTAAATGTATTTCCACGTTGGACCCTTGTTCTTAACGGGGCGACAACGTCGCCCGTCGTTTAATCGCTGCATGGGGTCCAGGGAAAATAGATGTAAAACTGCCTTGTAAAATATTGTAATTTCGTAGTCAATCTGGGTTGTTCATTAGGTGGATGATCTGACGATAGAAGTTATGTTTAATTTAGGGTTTTTTTTCCCTAGAAGGCAACCCCTCATTTTGTATGAGGGTATTGTATTTCGGTTGGGTATGGTATGTGTATTATGAGCGAGAAACAGAAAGAGGGACTGTGAGAGAGAGTAAAGGATATTACAACGGATTTGCTGTATGTTGTGGCTCTTCATCTTGTTGGATAATATAAAGGAAGGACTGGCTGTTCAGGGTGGACATCGCCGAAATTGGGTGAACCGCGTATATCTGTGTCTCTCTTGTTTTATATGTTTTCTATGTTTGTGTTTCCGCATATTTTATGTGTTCCATTGCTCTGTAATATATAATTTTCTAACAAATAGATTTCTACAGGACTTCCAAAGGGTGCACTTGTGTAGATAGATACATGCAAAGGGTGTACATTGGGGAAGTATACCAAAGCCACCTTTCACAATAAGGAAATCCCAGCAAAGGCGATCCTTGAGAGAGTTCACTCAGACGTGTGTGGACCGTTCTCGACAACTTCCACAACAAAACACATGTATTATGTAATTTTTGTTGATGATTTTTCAAGAAAGTGTTTGATTTTCTTTATGGAGAAGAAAGATCAGACGTTCACCAAGTTTTGTGAGTTCAAGGCACCTGTCGAGAAAGACACAAGGAAGAAGGTGAAGGCTCTGAGGAGCGATAATGGTGGAGAATATGTCTCTAACGAATTCAAGAAATTATGTGCCTAAGAAGGAATTCAAAGAGAATTGATAACACCTTATAACCCACAACAAGATGGGGTTGCAAAAAGAAAGAACAAAACTATTATGGGCACAACACGAGATATGTTGCATGATCAGGGCCTACCATTACATCTATGGGTGGCAGCATGCAATACAACAATATTTGTGTAGAGCATAAGTCCTCATCAGATACTTGGGATGAGTACAACGGACGAGATTTTTCATGTAAAAGACTAGGTATGTCATATTTTAAATATTTTGGTTCATCTGTTTATTTCCATGTGACTAAAGATTCCAAGAAGAAGCTAGAGCCAACATCAGATTTGGGGATATTTGTGGGGTACAATAATACACCTCACAACTATCGGGTGTACTTTCCAGCACCCAGGATGACAATGGTCAGAAGAGATATCGGAGAAAGCCATGCGACTATCCCTTGAGAGGGAGCTTGAGTTGCATGCCGTTGAAGAAATCTTAGCTCCTAAAGAAGAACCTCAAGATGTGGAGCAACCACAAGCATAGGAACATAGAGTGGTAGAAACCACTCATATAGAGCCGTCCACCAGATATGGAAGGAAACACACCAGAGGTTGACAAATTATTTCTAGATGCGAGAGAGAATGTGGGAGCACCCACATTATAGCGTAGGAAAAGAAGGTCCCCATAGCGGTACACTGGATACATGGCTCTTATGGAGGAAGGTATTGAGATAGAACCATCATATTTCATGGAAGAAATGCAAAAAAAAGTTTGGGTTGATGCCATGGTTGAGGAGTATGACTCCATTATCAGAAACAATGCATGGGAAGTTGTCCCAAGACCAGCGGGGAAGTAAGTTGTAGGATCTAGGTGGGTCTACAAGGTAAAGTAGGGAGGATATGGGAGTGTGGAGAAGCATAAGGCCAAATTTGTGGCCATAGGGTTCTCTTAGGTGGAGATTATTGAATATGATGAGACTTTGGCACTAGTCACAAGGTACTCATCTATAATATCCATCCTTGCACTCTTAGTGGAGATGGGATGGAAGATACATCCAATGGATGTAAAGACAACCTTTCTCAATGGAGTTATTGAGGAAGAGGTGTAAATTGTGCAACCAAGAGGTTTTGAGACCTTAGACACAGAGTCGCATGTGTGCAGACTACAGAGATCACTATATGGGCTGAAACAAGCACGTCATGCTTGGTACACTAGGATCAAAATTTATTTCACCAGGTTAGGCTTCACCAAGACTTATTCAGATGAAAACCTATATCATATTTAGGTAGATGTTAAGCTTTTGATTATTATACTTTATGTTGATGATATTTTTATGAAACGAGCTCCAAAAATAGAAGAAAAGAGAGATCAATGCCTTAGATACTGACAGGTGTTAAGCAGTTCATCAAGTCTTGCAAAGAGGATCTTGCAAGAGAATTTGAGATGAAGGACATGGGGCTCTTGCACTATTTCCTAGGATTGGAAATATGGAAAAGAGATGGGGACCTATTTTTATCTCAAGGCAAGTATGCCAATGAGATACTTAGGAAGTTCCACATGGAGGGCATTAAATCCATGGAGACTCCTCTATCAGGAAACTGGAGGAAGGAGGATGTTACTTCAGGTGAAGTAGTGGATGCTATTGTTTATAGGTAGCTTGTGGGTTCACTCATGCACTTGGTGAACACACAACCAAAAATATGCTACACAGTTAACTAACTTAGTCAAGTTATGGTTAATCCTACCAAGCTCTTTTGGAATACAGGCAAGCATGTGTTGAGATACCTCAGAGGCACTACAGAGTATGGGTTATTGTAAAAACAGACAAAGGGAGTGAATATTCAAGGCTTCATCGATGCAAATTGGGTAGGGAGTCCATCCAAAAGGAAGAGCACATAAGGGGACATCTTCAACATAGGATCAATAACAGTTTCCTGGTACAACAAGAAATAGAGATAAGTTGCACTCAGTTCAGCAAAGGCAGAGTACATGGCAACCAGTTATGCAACATGTGATGCCATATGGATGAGGAAGATACTTATTGATTTTTTTGGTCAAAATATGGATCTGATGGTGATACATTTTGATAACCAGAGTTGCATCAAACTCTCAATTAATCCAATTTTTCATGACAGGTCCAAGCATATTGATATCCGGTATCATCATCTTGAAGATTGTGTGCAAAGGCGAATTATGCCATTAGAGTACATTCATACAGAGGAGCAGGAGGCATACATCTTAATGAAGGCACTGGAAAGAAGAGAATTAGAGTTCAACAGAGACAAGATCGGGGTAGCAGATGATCCCTTTCTTGTTGAGAGGGAGTGTTGAAATGGCACCCAATGGGGCTTGTTGAGTCCCGATTTTGCTCATTTTTTATAATGTTTCAAAGGCCTTGATTCCCCCATTTTGAACACTTTTGGCCCTTAATAACCCTCTTTTTTCCATATTACATGTGTTTTAACCAAAAGGGTGTTGTGAGCTTTAAGGTATGCAAATTATTCTAATAAGTATCATTTCACTTTTTTTCTTGAGTATTTTCGAAGCTAAATGGTACCTAATTGAATTATCTGCAATTTCAAGGTTGACTGATTGAACCTTATGTAGATTAATTATGTTCTGAAGCAGTTCCACGATTTCCTGCAGATAGCTCGTGATTCGTTGATTTCCTGCAGACATTTCACGATTTCCTGTAGACATGGATTTCTTGTAACCGTTCCAATTTCCTGCAACAATCTTGGTGGTTGATTATGTTCTAGTCAGCCTCAAGAAGAATGGGAACATGGGTTTTGTTAGGAAATCAACCTACATGGATGATATCCTATTGGATGCCTTGAAACTGCCCAAATCTTCAGTCCTTTCATTGATGGCCGTATTTGGAAAAAACTCCAGCAACTCAACAAAATGAGTTTTACCCATTCTTTCAGTCATGGATCAAACTTAACATAGCTATTTTTATTGTCTTTTCTAGTTATTGTTAGCAAACAGTTGGAGTTTGTTAGTTTTCCTTATTTGGACAAGTTTATGCCTATGCACTTGTATAAATAATTTTATGTTTTATTTGCAAAGGATGTTGGACGTACTAGACATCTTCATTATTGTAATATTTTTCTATATTAATATAAAATTACATGTTCTACTGATCTTGCTGTGTAGAATCCTTTAGAAGTAAAAGGGTTGTGAGTAAGGGAGGGCCCCCTTTGGTCACAACTCCAGTAGTTGCAGATATGTGTTTCTTTTAATTGTTGCTTACGAATTGACAGAATAATTTCACAACCGTTGTTTCTCTTTTCTAATATGTAGCAGCCCATGTATGATGGTTAAATGGTGAAGTTCATTTGATGAATATGTTTGGAGTCATTTGATGAGGCTTTAATTTACATTGTGAAATGTTAAATTGATTTCATTGCTGTTTGATTGGTCCCTTATCTTTTTATGATTAACATTAACAATTTTAAGTGTTGTAGAGGGATGATTAAATCCGCTCCATAGCCTTTGCTACTAAGTATTGATGAGGAAAAGAGATATTGAATATGTGTGTGTATGGTTTTGTTTATAAAAACACTTAAAGTATTAGCCTGCATATATTTTGCACAACATATCATAAGCTTACCTACCCCTGGTTGATGATTTATGTATGACAAATTATAAGTCTATAATTTGCCCAAAAAGTTCGGCGACGTTGCTAGGTAGGTGCTAAGGGATGCTATTGAAAGTAATTTAGTATTATTTCTTGTTGTTTGATATTTTTAGGATTGGGGGAGTCGAAGTGGTAAGACGTGGCGTAAGGCCTACGCACTTGCGGAGATCAGAATTCGCCAAAGCCATGTCCTGATTGTTTGGTAAGTAGAGTTTTGTGTTTTTCTGCATAATATATGAATAGGGTCCAATATTTCCAAAATATTTTAGTGGTTGTGTGAGCACCATTTTGTCCACTAATAAACCGACAAGGACAAGGAAGTCTGTAAATAACAAGGCAATGAATGGAGAGGAATTCAAACTGGAGGTTCGTAGTTCTGAAAAGAGCTTGGTAGTTGATTCCAAGCAAATTGATACTCCCACATTAGATTCTTCCACCAAAAGGTATTTTGTTGTTGCTCATATAGAATCTCCTCTTACAAGGAAGACAACATGTTTGCTCAGTGGCCAGCCTGATGCGGAATTCGTCGTCAATCCTATTCAAGAACCGGAGTTTCGGACCGCTGACTCTGAAGAAACTGCAACTTACGAGGGTCCTACTCTCTCCTAGTTCGATATGGCCCATCTAGAGTGTTACACCAATTTTTGGTCATCTAACCTGTTACTATTAGATGGACCAAAGTACACCATGTAAGACCAATTTTACCCTAAGTAAAATTTATTTCACTATGAAAAATAGCATAGTAATCCATAATCTATTAAGTTGTTTATGATCTAAACAGGAAACCCCATGAGGAAATAATGAATAAATCCATATTTGTTTGATTTTCCTCAAGGAATAATTAGTTAAACAACAATTTAATTAATATTCCTGGTCATATTTAACCCAAAACAGGAAAATTAATTAGATAAATCATTATTTATCTTATTATTTTCTAGGAATAATTATTTAAACCTTATTTAAATAATATTCCTTGTTAAATTTGACTAAATAATTTATAAATAATTGAATAAATCGCTATTTATTTAATTATTACTCAACCACATCTTTAAAATAATGAATAAATCATTTATTTATTTATTATTTACAAATAAAGGGATTTGACCAAATTCAAATTCTTTTTCCCTCCAACAAATATAATATAATATTCCATAAAAGTTGGATCTAGATTTGGTTAATAATATTTTAATTATGCACCAATATCTAGAATAACTCAATATTTTGTTATAAATAGAAGGGTTTCTCCATTCACTCATTACCTTTTTTTGCCTAAATATCACTCTGGATCTATACTTTTCATCTGACTTGGACCCCAATCATGGACATATTTTGCTACCATTTTTCTTGTGAGCTCCCTTTGAGTTCCATCTTTTGACTGGGTTTTATACACCATCAGGAGAGAGAGATCTTAGATCTGAAGTGCTGAGGACATACAAGAACCCATCCCATTGAGGGGGACTAGTAACATCTTTCTATGTTCCCTTCCCATGTGTCAAAAATAAAAAAATTCTTTAAAACTATTCTTGTCTTGTCTATTGGATGCATGGAGCAAGTCTTACTTTTATTTACTGCTTAATGTATTTTACTGCATATATCTGGATTTTGTAGCATTTATCTTGGTCAACTAACTGCAGATATAAAGAAATTGGCAGCCATATTTGATGTTAGGGCTGTTTGTTATGCACAGCTAAAGTGGACTTTTTTCATATGCTTGCGATTAGAATTCATCCTAACATAGAGGGTATTGGTACTACAGATGGGGACTATAATGAAAATGAAGAGGAAATAGTCACATTTTAATTTCCTATCAGGGAGACTGGTGGAGCCACCCAGATGAAAAACATTCCTCCCTCAGCCTTGCCTAAATTTCGTGGTATCTCTGGTGAAGATCCTGACACCTTCTTATTCGAATTTGATGTATTGTGCAAAATATATGACTATTCTTACAATGCTCATAAGATGAAGTTGTTTCCTACTACATTAAACGATGCAACCTTCAGGTGGTTTATGGGGTTGGGCTTAAACTCCATTGGAACCTGGGATGAAATGAAGAAGGTGTTCCTGAAAAAGTATCAAGATTATTGCAAAATTAGGGATCTCAAGGAAGAAATTTTTGGCATGACTTAGAAGGAAGGGGAGAGTCTTGAGGACTTGGTGGAAAGATTTCAATATAATCCGTAGATATCCAATATGAATCAACTGAGTAAATAGAGCAAGAGAACAATTTTTCTCCAGGCAACTAAACCAGAATTTCCAGAGGTTTTGAACCTGATGGGAGCAGGTGATATATAAAAACTAAGTTATGATGATGTGTGTAAGTTGTATTGACATTATTCAAGGGGAAATTCTAAATTTTGAGGAGGATCAAGAGATACTTCTTCCAGGCTCATCAAACCATTTTTTGGAGCTAGAGTAACCAAAGTTGAAATGGGTAATTTATTTGAAAATTTTAAAACTGGTATTCTTAGCACTTTGTCTTCACATTTGGATCTTTTGCATGCTAAGAAGAAACATGATGAAGTGGAGAAGGCCTTGGCTGTGTTCTGCTCCAAGTGTAGGAAGAAAAATCCCTTGAAGGATTGTCCCGCAGATAATACATAGGTATGCCGAATTTGTGAGGCTGATCATTCTACTGATCAATGTCCTTCTCTTCTGGATATTAAAGCATCATATCTAGCAGATTAGGGAGCTATCAATGCACTCTATGCAATGGCACCTCAAAAACCATGGAAACCACATCCTACAGGTGTCACAACAACATTTTTAATTTCCTTATACTCAGAATCGGATGTGGAATATTCCAATGCCATGACAGCCCTGGCCTCCACAATTACCTTGGCAGGGGAACTTTCTTTACTCTTCTACACAGAATTTTCCATCTCATAATTTCTATTCACCAAAGCCCATACCGCAACAAATGGTTCAACCACAAAAATAACAAATTTAGTTGCCTGCCCCACCAAATCAACCCCGTCCCACACAACTTCCTGCCCAGCCATTATCCAACCCCAACAATAAAGCCATCCAATCTGCTCACAATATTGGAGTGGCCACTTATCCCACTTTTCCTACTTATTGTGTTGCACCACAACCTCTACAAGAAATTTATGTTCCTTTGTTGCAGGAATTTCCTGTGTCGCTGTAGGAAATTAAACTCAAATCAAGAAAAGTGGGGACTCAACCCGGAAAAATTGAAGAGATTATAGAGGAAGACTCTCTGGAAAATCCTGAACCAATAGAACAAACCATTTCAAAGTCACAGGAACCTTCCTCGTCCCATACTGTCCCATCTCCTTTTCTAGAGAGGTTGGAGATGAAAATTAAACAACCCAAGTTCGATCTCGTGTGGAAACTGAGAAATGTATGCATTAAGATCTCATTACTGCAAGAAATTAGGGATATCCCAATTTATGCTAAAACAATGAGGGAGCTATGTACCAAGAAAGTAGGGAGACAGAAGAAATAAGCCTCCATAATTCAAGTAGGTGGGAAACTTGCAAGCCTTATGTCCACCAGATTTGATACTGAGAAATATGCAGACCCCAGAATCCCTATGGTTACCACCTTTATCAATGGGTATCCGATAAGAAACACTTTAATCAATTTAGGTTCAGCCATCAAGGTGATGAAAATGGAGACATTATCTCACATAGGATCCCTTGAATTACTTCCTACTCCTACCATGTTAGAATTAACAGACAGGTCTAAGGTAAAGCCATAGGGTGTATTAGAAGACATTGTCATTTCATTAAATTCCTGGGAGTACCTTGCAGAATTTTATGTTCTTCAACCTAAGACCAACTTAGGAGGGCATCCTTTGATCTTGGGGAGACCTTGGTTAGCTACGATAGATGCCTACATAAGGTGTAGGTTTGGAAAAATGACCATCACTCATGGAGCTAAAACTAAGCATATCAATTTGTACCCCCTGCTAAACCCCTCTTAATATTAGGAAATACTCAGTGGGTTGAAGAAGAAGAACATAATTCAGAATGTACCTATCCAGTTTTGACAATAGCCCAAGCCATGAGCCTTAAGGAAAATATGGAGGAAGATTTGATAAATTGTTATATTTCTAATCCTGATCTTTCACAGCATTTAGAAGGGCAGTCTAGTCATAATATAGATATCATTACTGACCTATAGAACTCTTATGAACATAATACATCAGCTGAATTACATTCAACCCTCTTATCTGCATTCCCTGCATATTCAATGACTGAATGTGGAGTTAAAGTAATTGAAAAATTTCCTGGAAAAACTCTAAATATCAATTATGCCTTAACTCCCGAATAGGAGAAACAATTAATTCAGACATTGAAAAAATTTTCGGATACATTTGCTTGGGAATATACAGACATGAGGGGTATTCACCTGGACACATGCATTCATCATATCTACATAGAAGGAGATGCCAAGCCAATGAGACAACCACAAAGAAGGATGAACCTTGCTTTAAGAGAAATTGTAAGAAATGAACTGTCGAAATTGTTAAATGTAGGGTTCATTTATCCTATCTCAGACAGCCAGTGGGTATCCCCACTAGTTATCATCTATAAAAAAGGATTGTAAATGGTGAGTGTGTATCAATTATAGGGAACTAAATAAATCTACATTAAAATTTCACTTTCCCTTGCCTTTTATGGACCAAGTGCTGGACACTTTAGCAGGGAAGAATTATTTTTCTTTCCTAGATGGATTCAACGGGTACAATCAAATTAGGATAGCTCTAGAGGACCAAGAGAAGATGACATTCACATGTCCCTGGGGTACCTATGCATATAAGGTACTACCATTTGGTTTATGCAATGCACTAGCCACATTTCAAAGGGCGATCCTTGGTATTTTCTCTAATCTTTTGCATGATTGCATCGAGGTTTATAGGGATGATTTTACAGTAATGGGTGATACTTTTGAAGAAGCTTTACATAATATAAAGATATTTTTGCAGATATGTAGAGAAAATAATATTTCATTGAGTCATGAAAAATGTTTTATGATTATGACTGAGGGTATTGTTTTGAGTCATCATGTTTATGCTGCAGGAATTAAATTTGATCCGGCTAAGATCGAAGTAATTGTAAAGCTGCCCGGACCAACTAGTCAAAACGGAGTTTGGAGTTTCCTTGGACGTGCAGGCTACTACAAAAGGTAACCTCTCCATTGTTTAAATTATTGACTAAAGAATCTAAATTTCATTGGAGTGATGAGTGTCAAGCTGCATTTGATATACTCAAGGAAAGTCTTTCTTCAGCACCTGTCTTGAGAGGTCTAGATTGGAAATTGGCCTTTCATATTTCCACTGATGCCTCTGATTCATATAAAGGAGTGGTATTGGACCAAAAGTAAAATATGATAACCCATGCTATCTATTTTGTTAGTAAAAATTTAACTCTCACGGAACTGAATTACACCGTAACTGAGAAAGAGTTCCTTGCTATAATTTATGCTATTAATAAGTTTAGACATTACATCACTGGTTATGAAGTTTTGCACATACTGATCATTCTTCTATTCGACATCTCATGAAAAAACCAGTCACTAATGGCAGGATTACTAGGTGGATTTTGTTGCTGCAGGAATTTGACATCACAGTATTGGGCAGGCCCGGAAAAGAAATTAGGTAGCTGATTTCCTATCTAGGCTCAACCATGCAGGTGAGAATATTCCTGTTAATGATAGCTCTCCCGATGAGAATTTGTTTCCCATTTATGTCAAAACACCTTTGTTTGCAGACATGGCCAATTACCTTGCTACAGGAAAGTTACCACCCTACTTCTCATCTAGTCAGAAAAAGAGAATTATTAGAAAAAGTGTTGATTAATCTTAGATAAAAGGTGACCTCTTTTGCACCGTACATGATTTGATTATTCGTAGGTGTGTCATAGGGGATGAGATATATGATATCTTGAGATATTTTCATGTTCAACCCCGTGGAGGAAATTTTGCAAACAAGTGGACAACCTATAAGATCCCCCGCTCAGGTTACTATTGGCCAAGTGTTTTCAAAGATATAAAGGAGTATGTCCGTAAATGTGATAGCCGCCAGAGAATAGGGCAGCCTGTTAAAGCAGATGAAATGCCTTTGCAACCACAAGTTCTCATAGAACCATTCGAGAGGTGGGCTCTTAATTTTGTAGGTACCATCAATCCTATGTCCATAGGTGAGAAGTATATTTTGGTTTTCACTGATTATGTTACGAAGTGGGTGGAAGCAAGAGCACTACCTAGAGCAACGAAGAAAGCAGTGGTAGATTTTTTTTTCTATAATTGTTTTATTTTTATTTATTATTATTATTATTATTATTTTTGTAAGGTTTGAGGTGCCAAGGGAAATATTTACTGATTAGGGTACTCAGTTTGTGTCAAAGCTTGTGTAGGGAATTGTACAGAAATATCAAATTACTCATCAGAAGTCCACCCCTTACCATCCACAGGCCAATGGGCAGGTGGAATCAACAAATAAGGTGTTGGAAACAATCCTAACAAATACAGTGCAATTACATAAGAAGGATTGGTTTGATCGACTTCCCGAGGCATTGTGGGCCTACAGGATCCAACGGAGAAACACCACCAACTTCTCTCCGTATGAATTAGTGTATGGAAAACAAGTTTTATTGCCAATTGAATTTCAGATCAAAACTTTTAAGATGGCAACATATTTGGGCACATACCTTAATGAAGCACAATAGTAGAGAATCCTATGGCTTAATAAGTTGGATGAGATTAGGCAGGATGATTTTCAACATACTGATCTGATCCAAACAACAACAGGCTAAATGGCATGTCAGATACATTAAGAAAAATCAGTTCAAAGAGGGAGACTCGGCATTTCCATTTGATTCAAAATTTAAGAATTTTAAAGGGATATTTAACAGACATTGACTTGGCCCATATGAAAATGAAAAAAGTTTTTGATAATGGATCTGTTCGGGTTAAAAAAATTGATGATGTAAATTTTACCTTCTTGGTGAATGGGCACAGACTCAAGATATATCATAAACCCCAATCTAAGGAGGAATTTATGGAAGAGATTGTGAAGAAGAAGGAGCTGGAAATGGTGGGAGAGGGAGTCATTCCTTTCACTACCTCTTCTTTATTTTTTGCCATAATAAACTAAGCTCACTTTGTTCCTTTTCGTGCTCAGTAAACCATGAGAGGAATGTTTATTGGGTACAATTTTATTCCTTTTTCTGGCCCCAATGGACTAATTACGGAAAAGGAGTCCCCTTGGAGTCTTCTTTTTTAGTATTTAAGACTCTCTAAAATTGAAATCTAGCGAGCATGAATTGCCCTGGGCTCATTAAAATCACAAGTCAGTAGATCCTTTGGGATACTCTAAATAAATTATGTATTTCAGTTAATTTTTGGTTTGGTCATGTTGGACTGATGTGGGATCTATTAAGGCCCTCCTTCCAACAATCTTGGCCCATCGACATCAACAAATTATCTGGGTTCAAGATTAGATAATTTTTATGCCTAGAAGCTTGTATACCTTAATTACAGGCTATCTCATCAGCAGCAATGGGGATTCATCATGGCTCATTGACTGCTGGATCCTACAGGTGGTTCGACAACAACTCATACATTCAGACCTGATAGGATGCATCAGATGTACCTTGGTCCTCACTCTCATTAATGGTGATGGACCTCGCATTGGTTAACAACTGACCTTAATGGCTGGTAATCCAATGAGATCACTGCACATTTGACCTTAACACCTATATTCAAGTGCAGTGACCTGTAAAAAAATGGGAGAATGTAGTTTCTTGCAGAGAAATTTCATGCGGAAAAGTTCAACAATTGCATTTCCTGCAACAAAATCACTTATTTCCTGAAAAACGATTTTCAGACACAACATTATTTTAAAGAATCAGGAAAGTACTGATAATCTTCATCATTCGTTGAGGCCATGTAACTATACAATTTTCCATATGATATGGTTTCAAGGTGGTTTATTATTCCAAGGTAAGTGTAGTCGTCACCCAAGTACTTGATCGTTGTAAGGTAAGATCAAGCAGGTACAGTTAGCGTCAAAATACTTAAGTTAAAAAGGTAATGGTACAATTTTTTTGAATTTGCATAAGTATGAATCATGGCCACCCTCGTGGAATAAGGTAGCTATGAGCCGTTGTGTCGTAACATGAGTTCCTATTCCCAGTTATCTTCCCAACATTTATCGCACAGGATGGATCATGATGACAATCATGATCACATCCTGCGTCATTCGAAGTTGCCTCACTACCCCGAATATTTCCTAATTTATTCCTTTCTTGTTTTTATCGGGTTTAAAGTATTATGCTTGGTCTTAGAAGCATGTCAGTGAATTGTTGAGATTGCAACAAGATGATGAGCTTAGTGGAAAGAAGTCGCCTTCACTAAGTGGGCCCGCATGCTATTTTAGGCGCAAGTCTATTTTTAGACTATGTCTATTTGTAGACATATGGATCATATTCTATGAGTTGCAGGATGCTATTTGTGGATGGTTGGTCAAGTTGGAAAAAATATATGGACTTCTATTTTTAGACATACTGGGCGGAATATATTTTTAGATTGCCAGTCTAAAAATAGTTATGTCGAATATTATTAACTCTTAATAATATTTGGACTACAAACATTATCTTATTCTCTTGGAGCACTTCAGTTAAGTGCACAGATGTGGCACAGGAGCTGACAGAAGGAATTACGCTATTCCTGAGGGTTATGTGGAGCTATTGCATGGATACTTCAGTTAGAACTCATGTGACAGAGTTTGGTGGAGTTGATTAAGGAAGTTAGTGGAGTTGTATTCAGTTTAACTAATCTAAACATAGTTGAACTAGTTGTATTTAGTCTAACTGATTAATACACTAGTGAAGAGTGGTGTGAATTAATTATTAATTAATTCACTAATTATAAACTCATTAATCAACTAAAGAACACATCAGTTAACTTCAGTGCATGGAAAGTTTCAGTGGAGACTAATGCAGAGATAGGTGAAAGAGTAGGTTAACTATCAGTTGTGATTATACTGTTGCATATTTGCAACTACCAGTGATTGGAGAAGCCCATGAGGATTGCGCAGTACAAGCCAGGTGGTTTATGTTATTTAATGATCCATCCTACAACATTGATTATACAATAGAGGCTGGCTATCAGGTGGCAGAGATTGGAGCATTTGTTTTGCTAGATCTAGCTTGATTAGTGTGTAGCAATTGGAGATTGTACTGAGAGCTTGTGAGGATATTTGTACAATGATTGTTACATGATCTCTATGACATATAATGTACATATAGTTGGGGGTTTTCAGATTTAAGCTTGCCCATGAAATATTGTGTTCATATGTGTGATTGTTTATGGTTTTAATGTGTGCATGCAATTGATTTTATTTCCGCATGTAATGATCAATGGTAGAAGAGATTCTGTATTGTGCATGAAGCTAAAATAGTGTGTGATCAGGAGAATCTCGGTGGATAACATATCAATTATTCAAATTTCTACACGAATTGTCTCAAACTCTGCTCTCCCCCATTCCTAGCTATGTCGAAAATGTTTTATTTTGTTAGGTTCGAACCTCAGGGTCCTGCATTACTAGATGCTGACCCACGAAGTAAGACAAGGTTAGAGAAGGCATGATGGCTGCCTTTGTTCCTAAATTTTAGTGGGCATAAATCAGAGGCGACGAAGTATTTTTCCCTAAAAATTGCGACAGGGCGCAGGTGGGTAATGTTAAGTTCAAATTGAAAGAGGAGCTGGTAGCCCAAGCTTGTGGAATTCCACAGGAAGGGGAGCGTTGGTTTAAAACCCAGAGGTTCAACATGGATATTTGCGCACCCTTCCTCATAAAAGAGCATGCAAGCCTCAACTAGAGCAAGGGAATTCTACAGGATTACCTTAGAAGTAAGTAGTAACATTTCTTATTTTTCCTGCAGAAGTATATCACCTGTGAAGGTCATTTTGGGGTAGCTTTTCTGTTTCATATTCATCTCCTTGTCCATTTCAGAGACAGGCCCTTCAATTTACCATATTATCTTAGAATGTCCTTGTTGAAGATGTCTACTTCTGCCAAGGAAAGGGAATCACATATAGAGGAGAACCTCTATCATCATGGTCTTGTAAAAATTATCATGACAGAGGTTTTGAATAAATAGAACAAAACATAGGAAGAATTCTTGGTAGAGAATTAGTTCTTGGATGATGAGAAGGAGCCTAATTAACCAAAAACAAAAGAGGTAGAACCAACAGAGAAGCAGAGAAAGAAACCCCAGACCCATAGTCAGTTTACAAAAGAGGTTAAGAAAGATAAGGAGGTGGTGGTAAACAGGGAAATTTTAGGGAAGAACCCTAAGCTGTCGAATAGTGCATAGGATATTGTTTTTGACTTTTCATCATTAACTGTTTCTATAAAGAAAAATTCCAGCACTAAAAATACATATCAACTGAATGCATAATGAAATCACCGTATGCAATAACTCGAATCACTTAATTCATACAGGATCAATGGTTATACACCCTTGAATGCCAAAATAAACCCCCCTAATTTCCAAAAGAATTAAAAAACATCCACGGATGCAAGAATTTTACTCATTTAATTTTCAAAATCTCTGCTTTAAGTTGTTCCCTCTTCAACCCCATGGAACTATGGATATTCCCTCTTTCGAATTCGGGTAATTTAGCAAAAAGGACCTCGAACATTTCCAAGGTTTGTGTCACAACATCTCTGGCAGTATTCGCGCCCTAGTCAAAACGGTTTTCTTAGATTCGATTGCCATCTCAAGATTTTCAACGAGCCACAATATTCCTATTTTTCACTTTACAGGGGAATCATGCATGTGAGAATGGGCTCCTTTCACCGTTCACAGATCATTGGATGAATGATATTTTTTGCTGCTATTTCTCCATCGGCGACATCCATGAACAACAATAATTTTTTCCTTCTCAAGGGAATTCTCATGGATAACTACCATTAAGGATTCCACTCGAGGGAGCTCTGATAGTAACATCCTTACCGTTGCTTTGATACCACATGAAGGATTTAATAAAAATTACATAGACAGATTTATTAGAGAAATAAATAAATGAGACATGTATCTCTTTAAATTCCACATGTGTATCTTCACATTTGAAATGTGTCTCTTGGAAGTCTTTTACATTATATTTATTCATAAAAGAAAAATCACATTAAAATGGTGGCTATGTAGGACAAAACTATAATAAGACAAAATATTCCTCATGAAGTAGAAAAGGACAAATCAGTAGCTTGAAAATGGATTTCATTGGTGATATAGGAGTGCCTCGCTCTGCACTTTATTGCAATAACTTTGAATTTGATTGGAATCTCTACAACATATCACATCTTCACCTCCAAATCCTTTGATAATATGGAATTGGAGCTTGAATATATGTTATTCCACGGCTTAATAAATTCCAGTGAACTTTAGTTGGCTCAATTGCACACTGTAGAATATTATTATTAGTGATATCCAAGCCTTCTTGATCTGTTGCCTGCTTGAATTGTTCAAGAAACTCCCTTATCTACCGCATGATGACATCCTTGCTTCTTATATCTCCAAGTTAACCCATACAAGGTACTTTGTGTTTCTTTGCTAAGGACTCCAAACCAATATGTAGTCGAACATAAGCAACAATTGTGTTGATTGCTTGTTCACCAAGGTGGGCATAGTTCTGAGTATGAAGTCTCAACTACACTCTATCCACCTCAACAACTATCATGTCCTTCTTGACCAACTTTTCAGAAACATTAAGATACTTTATCCTCCAATCTTGTATCAAGTATACAAATTTTCTTGTTACCTTGAGAAGCTTCAAGATCTCTTGATATTTCTTCTCAATTTGAACCAGGGGTACCACCATATCATGCAAGAGAATAATCTCATTGTACAGTTTCCTCATGGTGTCTTCCATTAGCCTCAACTCTTCGTATATAGATGATCATAGCTTTGTCAAGTTGATATTAGAAAAAGATAATCATTGATTCTCTGTGGTAAGATGATCAACATGTTTCTTTACGATGGCTAGCTCTTGGCATAATCATGCAACCTCACTCATAAGATATTCTTTGTTATCTTAAGCTATTGTCGCAAAAGCCACATTTGTTGCCATGGCTGCTCTAGGATTTCTCCTACTTCCTGATTTTATCACCTTCTCTATGGATATGGAAACTGGATGGGAAGAATCATTGGGAAAGCACCTTCACTTTTATTGTACAATCCTCTTATTCTTATGGTCGAAGGAGAGGCTATACACATCCATGACCCTGTCATCTGGTGGAGGAAAAATTCCCATCTCACTAAATGGTAGATGACCACCGGTAAGAGGAGGTGCGGGTTGAGTGTTTAGTTCATCGATAAGTGGTTTAATGGCATCCTCCTCCTCCAATGTTGCTTCTAATTCACAGGCCATCTACTCTTCCTCCATTATTTTTGCAGCTTCTTCCTCATGCATGTTATTCATTTTTTCTTCTTGTGATTTCTTACATAGTTCTTCTTTCGTTTCTCTTCTCCTCTCGTCCTCTTCTGTCAGCTTCATCAAGTCATCTTGCTTCTTCTTTTATTTTTCTTCCTTCTATAATATCTCCTCCTTTCTCTTGCAGTCTTCTTCTAAGCTTCTCTCCTCCTCCTACTTATGTTTCCTCTGTTTCTCTTCCTCAATCACACGTTTTCTCTAGGATCAACCTTTAATTTTCTACTACTCCCTTCCATTGGATCATGTTTTAGCTTCTTCCTAGGTGTTATAGTGTCCACTTGAGAATTTTATCCTTGTCAAATATCCCCCATATGAACATTAAGTACCTGTGGAACCTTGGAGGGACCTGTCTCATCTTTTAAATGATTATTTCTCGAACCATTTTACCAATTCTTAATCTTTTCATCTTTTAGTACATTCATAGGTCCGTACGGACAAGTATATTGTAACTTGTCACATTTTTGTTTGCACACTTTACTAGGATTGTATCTATGGAAGCTCATCATTCAAGTGGTTGATTTCTTCAATTTTAGCATCAGTTGCCTTGAATCTCTTTATCTCATAAAGTCCAATTCTTAAAGGGAGAGTGGGCCAAGAATACTTTTTCCTCCTGTGGAGTTGTGTAGAAAAATCCATTATTCAACTGATAGGCTACCTCAAGCAAGACCACCTTATTGGTCACATACCTCGGCATAAGATGAGGGGTTGTATGACACCTGAAACATATGATGTATGTGCCCTGCGGTGAAGCAAACCAAACAACAATCTCACAGAGTGCCTCCTTCACCTGATCTGGGATGCAGGGAGGTTTTGTCTCAAAGATCATCATTTATAACACTGCAAATAAGTGTTCTTCTATCTTGTCATAAATTCCTCGAAAACTAACTTCTGATAACAATTTGCAATGAAATTAGACAAGTAATTGTTCTTGTGGGGTCCAATTCTATTTCATCCTAGTGAAATCATAACGGGAACATATACCATCCTGTAGATAAGAAGACATGTAAAAATTTGGTGTTTTCTTAACTTATAGGGTTGGCTTAGCCTGTTGTATATGAAGTTGCAGTTCATGAGAGAGGATAGATACCTAGTTGAAAACTTTTCCTCTCGATACAACCATGTTGAGAAGGAAAATCGAATTCTCCTCAAAGTATTTTTCATTCTTCCGTCCATACAACCTATAGCACATCACTATGTGATATTGATAGACCTTTCTCAAGGATTTAGTTTGATAAATTGCATTTGGTATCTGGTAGAACCTTGTAGGCTCTTGGCACCAGTATTTGATGACTTAGTATTGAGATTTCCTAAGTTGCATAAAATAGAGTGTTCGCATATTGTCTAGGCCTTACCATCTTGTAATAAGAATTTATATCATGCGGATGGTAAGTGGAAATGTACTTCCATTTTTCATTGCGAAGTACCAAATTTGTATTATCCATGTGTGACAAGATCCATTCGATGGATTTTGCAGCAGGCATCACTTGGAATCTGCATGCAACTTTGTGTATCATGTACTTCTTTATGTTTATGTTAACTTCCCTGTCTTCCAAGTCTTCTAGGAATTTATTTTTCATGAAAGAATATTTTATGTACTTCCATGAGACTTTCAAGAATTTGTCAATGAAACATTGTGTATATGAAAGAATAGGGATTGTTGGCTTAATGATTTGCATTGCCTTCTCAGTACTAGTTTCTAATATTTCCTTTGATGTAGCTTTACAGGTGGTAGGAAGCATCGTATCAAAAGATGATGAGAGAGTGATGTGTTATGTATTTTTAGTAGCTACAAATGGAAATTCACTCATGGAGAACAATTATTACTTTCAAGAAATTCCCTAACTATCACATGCAAACCATTCCAAAGATAGTGACAAAGGAATATATGGGCAAGCTAGGAGCACAATCCTATCACATATGAGACAAGGTCACTTAAATATCCACTAAAGTAAGCATTGTGCCATGGAAAAGAAGAGGGCATATGTCAGGACAAAAGTGGACAAAAAATTTTTGACTGAGGCTTGAGGATGTGTTATGTGCTCATGAAGAGAGGGAGAGACTGCTAGGGCGGAGGGCGCAGTAAAAAGAGAAAAGGAGGGAGAACATTATTACTAAATAGTGTGTTGTGTGCTCTGGAAGGTCCAGTAAGGGTGCAAGGCACAGTAACAGTGGAAATGGATGTCGATTGTTTCTTTTCGGTGTGTTATGCACTCAAGAGAGGATCTTGTTGTTTTTTGGGTGCAGTTTCCAAAAACAAAGTGTCCTTGTTTCTCAAAAGTGCACTCTGAAGGGAGCTACTTCTGCTTAACACATTTTTGGTGGATAGAGGGTGCTTATTTTCTAAGAGTGTTCTCTGCTCAAAGATGGGTTGAAAACAAATAAGTGAAGGCCAGCAATAAGAGTTAAACATAGTTACAAAGAGAGAAAATAGTTGCAAGTGTTTGTAACTTCTTTCGCAATCATGAATGGAAGGTGAAAGGTCATGGAATGCAAAGAATCACAAGAAATGCCACTTGCGACAACAAGACGACACTTGTATGAGGACGTATGAATGAAAATGCTACTTAATAAGTGAAAAGAAAATGAAACACCACTATGGAAAACATAAGCGCCAATTAAAATGAAAAAAGAAATCAAGAACAACATTGTGCAAAATTTGTCGAGAATCCTCGCACTTGAGATCAAGATTGAAGCAAAACTCCTTGTGCTCCCCCTACTAAGCGCTTCACTAGAAGCTAGGCTGCGAAGCTCGTGATAAAGGAAATTTTAGATGAAGGGGTACAACAAATTAAAGTTGATAAAAAGGATAAGAAGGCCTGAGACTTGTCTAAGGGGAAATGGAAGATTGAGGTATCTGAATTCATTGACAAAGAAGAGTGGGAGTCTGCGTATTTCCAAGACCCACAACTGCAGGAAAGTGGGGATAAAATAGTTGAAGAATACCAAGAGAAAGAGGAGCCAAGTCTGCCTCAGTCCTCTCAAGGACAACATGGGGAGGAGGGAAATTCTAAGAAAAAGCAGTCCCGAAAGGAGATGGAGGAAATTATCACTAAGCTCACTATGTCTGAACGGGTTCTTCGGAACGAAAATGAAACTCTAAAGGAGAACAACCTATGCTTGCAGAAGGAGTTGAATGAGTGGAAAGGGAAGCATCAGAGGGCATGTTGAATCATGAAGAAGTAACAGACTCAGATTGACCACCTGTAGAAGAGGAATGAAGAATATTAGAGTAGGGTTCGGAAAATTGAGTCCATCAGGGCACAATTGGATCACTTGGCTGCAGTAGCTACAACACAGGGAAAAGAGTGAATTTTCCTTCTGAAGTTGCAACACTTTTGCTTGCACAGGGGACACGCAATAAGCTAGGTGTGGGGGAGATGTTGAGTCCCAATTTTGCTCATTTTTTAAACATTTCTAAGGCCTTGATTCCCCCCTTTTGAACTCTTTTGACCCTTAATAACCCTATTTTTTCCATATTAAATGTGTTTTGACCAAAAGGGTGTTGTGAGCTTTAAGGTATGCAAATTATTCTAAAAAATATCATTTCACTTTGTTCTTGAGTATTTTCGAAGCTAAATGTTACCTAATCAAATTATCTACAATTTCAAGGTTGACTGACTGAATCTTATGCAAACTAATTATCTTCCGAAGCAGTTCCACGATTTCCTGCAGACATCCCTTGATTAATTGATTTCCTGCAGACATTTCGCGATTTCTTGTAGACGTGAATTTCCTGTAACCGTTCGGATTTCCTGCAACAATCTTGACGGTTGAGCATGTTCTAGTAAGTCTCGAGAAGAACAAGAAGATGGGTTTTGTTAGGAAATATACCTACGTGGATGCTGTCCTATTGGCTTCCTCGAAACTGCCACTGAAACTGCCTAGATTTGCATTAATTTCATCGATGGTCGTATTGGGAAATAGCTCCAACAACTCAACGAAATCAGTTTGATCCATGCTTTCAGTCATGGATCAAACTCAACATAGCTATTTTTATTGTCTTTTTCTAGTTCTTGTTAGCAAACAGTTGCAGTATGTTAGTTTTCCTAATTCGGGCAAGTTTATGCCTCTACATTTGTATAAATACTTTTATGTTTTATTTGCAAAGGAGGTTGGACATACCAGACTTCTACATTATTGTAATATTTTTCCATATTAATATAAAATTACATGTTTTGCTGATCTTGCTGTTTAAAATCCTTTAGCAGCAAAAGGGGTTGTGAGTATGGGAGGGCCCCCTTTGATCACAACTCCAGTAGTTGCAGATTTCTATTTCTTTTAATTATTGCTTATGAATTGACAAAATTATTGCACATCCGTTGTTTCTCTTTTCTAATTTGTAGCAACACATGTATGATGGTTAAATGGTGAATTTCATTTGATGAATACGTTTGGAGTCATTTGATCAAGCTTTAATTTACATTGTGAAATGTTAAATTGATTTCATTGTTGTTTGCTTGGTCCCTTATCTTTTTCTGATTAGCATCAACAATTTTAAGTGTTGTAGAGGGATGATTAAATCTGCTCCATAGCCTTTGCTGCTAAGTTTTGATGAGGAAAATAGATATTGAAGCTGTGTGTGTATGGTTTTGTTTAGAAAAACACTTAAAGTATTAGCCTACATATATTTTGCGCAACATCTCATAAGCTTACCTAACCCTGTTTGATGATTTATGTCTGTCAAATTATAAGCCTATAATTTTCCCAAACATGGCTTTTGATTTAATTTCCCCTTAATTAAATTGGAAGAGAAATTGTAATTTCATCTCATGACAACTTGTATTAGTTAACTGAGCCAGGAAGACTTAGTTAGCTTAGGAAATTCGAGTTGAAGGTCAAATAGGAGGCATGTAGAGTTCTCCCATGATTTTAGGGGGTCCAGTTATAGTTATTTGTGAGTTGTATTTAGTTAACTCAATTAATTATGTTAAAATCAATTTAACTAGCTCTAACTGAGGATGAGCTAGTGATAGGTAGAGTGAATTAAATCTAATTTAATCCATAAGTAGTGATCATTGAGTTAATGGATAATTCGCTATAGATAACTGTTGCATGTCAGTTCTAAGGAAGGTCTAGTTGAGATTGAGGTTAAAGTGAATATAACCATCACTTGTATAATTAGAAAATTGTACAGGTCATGTATGAGGTCATCAAAATGCCTTGAAGGAATTGCACAATCAATTCTTGGGAATTTTCTTATTAATAGGGACATAATTCCTCCAGTAATGCCTTGTCAAGGCTGGTCAGACAAAGGTTGAGAATTGGTTAAGTATTTGACCGATTTTTCCTAGATCAGTGTGAGATAGTGAGCAAAGTGTAGAGGTTTCTCAGTGAGATAAAAACATTGTAATGTTTCATGGTATTGACTTTATGAAATGTACAAATAGCGGGGTTTTGAGCGATTTATTTCCCCAGATACATATTGTGTTGTGATTGATTTTTTCTTTCTCTTACTTGTTATGTGATTGTGCGATCAAATTTGGTTTCACAAATTGTAGAAGGACTCAATATTTTGTTTTAGTACATTACATGAACAGATTGAATCCCTTTGGATAATTTCTACATTTATTTTCATGGTGAGGTGGTGAGGGAGGGGCCTGTGCTTGTATAACTCGTAAAATTAATTTTATGGACACTCATTTGTATGGAAGGGTCTTGTAGTATGAACGAGTCACCAGCCAGGAAACACTTCCACATGAGTGGCATCATAGCCACGACGAGGGCTCGTGCCTGTTAATATATATAGATATATATTGTGCATTATATGTTGGCCTTGTAAGGGGTTTAATGTGTATGAATGGGTCAACAACTGTTGTGTGGTCTCTGATGACGTTGGAACCACATGGTAGATCTGGTGATGTGCCACAATCTGATTGGCCAAGACTCTAATTGGCCATATCATTTGATTTGAGAATTGGATTGGAGCAAAATTTATATCATTGGAAAATTCTTGATGTGACGAACATAATAGTTCTATCTAATTTAAGTTCTGGGATGGTTGAAAAAGATCAAAAAGTTTATACCCCATTTCCACAATAGGACATTGGGAGCCGAGTTAGCATAGTAAATACCTCCTTCTACCCATAGTTTGGGCTAGGTTTAGTAAGGGGAATGTTACTCAAACGTTCCCTGGGAAGCCATTATAACACAAGGGTCAAGCACAACATCACATCAGGGCCAATGGAGTGATGTGGCCCACTTCACTTGGTTTTGGTGGTGAGATCTACACACATGAAATGATTTCCTTCGAGGGGTTGTGGGCTTGATACCCTGCATTTGTCTGTGGACTCGACAAAATATTGTACACCTAGGTCGGTTGGTTGTATGTGGCAACCATAGTGGCCATAATATTAGGGATATTATACAAGTGACGATGAGTGGGATGCACTTGTTATACCCATTACAAACATTGGTTTGTACTCATTCAGATCCATGGAGGGTGCCCATGTATAATTAAGGGTACTTTCACCAAGCATTGACACGTTAAGAAGAAGGCCAATGTAATTTACCAACCATATATTCGCAATTGACTTGGGCCCTTATCAACCAAGCTTCGACTATGGGAAGATCCATATGATCTATTAGTTTACGTGCTTGCTCAAAATATTTGAGAGGTAAATTTTTTTTTGTCATGTCTATTAGCCTTAGATTTCATTCATTTCATATTGTTTGTGTACATCCTTTATCACTATTGTGGTTTGTATTAGTATACATAATTCTTGTCGTCTCTAGGGAATTTATCCTAATGAGGATGTTCCAATTCCCTGTAAACGTGGGCTTAACCCTATCACTACCATAGACATACTTACTTAAAGAGCCACTTTGAGTGATTCTCATGGGGATAAACCATTTGTTCGTGAAGTGGTTGAAAAGATTCATCCACCTCATTCTCATTTCCTTGTGACCCATATTACGTCACCCATATTCTTAGGTGGGGGTTTAGACTTGAACGGATTCTCCATTCACACTATCCTTACCAAGAGTCAATTGCGGTTGGTTCACTTTGATGGTAGAGCCTAGTGTGTCCATACTTGGTGTCATTGGAGGTGTCCCTGAAACAAATTCCATACCTTCTAGCACCACCATAGGTTCTTTCCACACAACCTTCATTGACACTATCTTGTCTTTTTTGAAGCATATATCGAGATTGCATCTCCCTCCATTTAGGACATCCACTATGGGTGCCTTCACATCGTCGACCACAGTCCCTCCATTCACTTTTTTTGGAGGCTCTAGTTCCACCATGAGTAGCATACCCATGTCACATGTAGAAGGTTCAAAACCTACATCCACATTTTCATTTGTAGGGCCCTTTGTTGGTCTCAAAATATATATAGGTAGTTCATTCACACCTAATATTGTACATCCATTGGTTGGAATAATCATACTAGGTCCATGTTTTTCCCTAGCATAGTTAGGGGCACTTATGTTTGTGGTGGGTTTACATTTCCTTGCGATAATCAATCGTCAAGGGGATCTAATTTCCAAGGGAGCACTATGTTTCTTTGGAATTTATAAGAGGTCAGGGGCATTATACTTGGTACTAAATTTTTTCCTTGACGTGCCAACTCATTTGGTCAAACTTTTGGTCCAATAGGATTTCCTCTTGGTTCACCCTTTGGACCTGGAGGTCAAAAACCTTTTGGTAATTCTTTTTCCATTGGGTGGCACTAACCTTTACAATACACACATGGGCATTGGAAATAACTCCTCCAGTCACCCTAATTCCTTGAGCATCCCTTCCACTCTTAGATACCATGCTATGGGAAAATCACAGGGGGCATTGACTACCCCACAGGCCTCATTTAACTCACCCTTCTTGGAAACCCTTATGTCGCATGATCTCTCAAAGTTAATGAGTGATCCCATCAAGAATAACCCTGAATGATAGACGATCCCACCTAAAATCCCAACTAAAATTCCTAAGTTCGATGGTAAACCCAACTAAGACCCTATAGCTCACATTACAACTTACCACTTATGATGCTCATCGAACTCTTTCATGGATGATAGCATCAGGCTCTATATTTTCTAGCGAACTCTTACCAACAATGCTTCCAAATGGTACATTGATCTAGAAAGAGTTTCTTATGATAACTTTATGTCTTTATCATAGGCATTCGTTAACCATTACAATTACCTATTAGGTACGAAACTAAAATTGATATAATCACTAACTTCCACCGGGATACCTTCACCCAAATTTCATATCACATCCACAAGTGGAGGTGGAGGAAAAGCTTATTAAAAACCAAGTTCCTCAATGAGTTAGTACGTGAGTGGTTTACCAAGTCTCTCTTACCTATAATTATTGAAGATGTAGCAAAGGTAGGAGCCCAAATTTAAAAACAAGGAATCATGCATTCCCATCAATTGGACTTGATCTATTCTCAAACAATTACTCTATATGAAATCATTCCTAACGCTCCTTGCTCATCTAATGGTGTATCAAAACCCAAGCCCAGATCCCATGTTAATGGTGTGGTGGGGTCCATATCCTCAGGAAAAATAGGCCAATTAGCCACTTAAATGGTCCAAATGAACATATCTTTTAGTGCCTCGACTACTAAGCCTAGCACTCAAACTCCTAGTGCTCTTTTTCAAACCTCCAAGGTGTTTTTTTTTCTTTAGTCGACACCTTCATAGAATCCGTAAAAACTTGCATGCAAGGAGAAGAAGAAAAAAGTCCAATAAAAATTTGACACTAAACTAGGAGCACCTCAAACCCAAGAGACCATTAGGAGCAACACAAAAGAGATAAAAAAAAATGATTTTCCTTGCAAGTTCTGTATGGAGGACCATCTTACTCATAAGTGTCCCCAAATGTATGAGATCCATTGTTGTTTCTTGTAGTTGAACATTGCTCGTAAAATACTGTCTTGATGAATTCATTTTTAGCCCAATGATAACATATGGTTGTGAACCCTCCACCTCCTCAAAAATGGGGGAGTGGGGTAAATTCTTCTGATAATGCCTCATCATCCATTCAAGATATATTTATGGTGGAACAACCATTCCATGTCACCACCAAGGTGCATAACTATGACAATATCGAGAGTGGTGCTTCCACATTAGAACTTGTGATGCCTACTCAACCTAGTGGTGTTCTTCATTTTGATAAAGAATAATTGATAATAATTCCACGTCCTCATAAAGGCGCACTTCATAAAAATAGACATAATCCTAGTGTAAGGGTCACTCACAACTACAACACTATTGAGGATGTAGCCTAAGCACCTAATTTTATGCCCACACTAGAAGTTTTTCTAAGTTTCCCCATGCAACACAAGCCACTTATAATTGCAAATGGTGGAGTAGATCCCTTCGATTCAAATCTCATCACCTTTGATCCATCCTCATGGAAACATCAGCTTCCACATCATCTGACCTTTCAAATCATGGTCCATGTCTTTAGATGATACATTCATTAGACAATATTGGATGAAGGGGAATCTACCTTCATCATGTTATTGAAGTATTATAAATCTCTTGGATCAATCACTTTATCACCACCTAAGTCTTTGTTAAAGGCATTCGATGGGCATACCTTGCAATATCAACAAATTTTCCCTACTTTTCCTGTTAAATTTAGGGGTCAAACGATATCAACCAAAGTCTAATTCATTGATGCCCTATTAGAATATATCCTCTTGCTTGGGTGAAGTTCATTTTATGCCATGATTTTTATTGCCTCATTTTTCTTTCATGTTGTGATATTACCCCATCACAATAAAATAGTCATTAACAACCAATTAACCTTTTGCAAGGCTGACTTGCATTTTCACAATAATATGTTAGCTCCATTTATAGGAGACTAGCTTTATACTACTAAAAGTAATGGAGGAAGGATCTTTAATGAATCTTCGTTAATTGGCACCTTTCCCTTTGTTCCACCTAATCCATCTCCATATGCTTCCTGTTGGAAATACTGAGAGGGGGGTGAATCAATATTTCTTTTCAATTGTTAATTTTTGCCAGTTAGATTCTTCACAATTAAAAACAGAGAGGTGTATAATAATAATATTATTAAGGATTAATAAGAACTTCAGTCCTTTTTCAAATAATTGAGTACAATAGATGTGTGAGGGCACCAACCCTTCAATGAATCAGGCACCAACTTGTTTCCAACCACCAACTTGGACTTAGATGAGGCTTCTACCTCTAGGGCTTCGACCCTATCTTTTCAAGGCACCAACCTTGTGTTTAGGAGCACCAACTCCAAGGAAACCAATCCTTTTGTCTTCTTTTAATAGAGAATGTGAATAATGTTTACTTGAACATCCTTGACACAATTATTCATTGTTTAATCACTTCCAAAATTCTTCATTGTCTGATCACTTCAAAATTCTTCACTGTCTGCTTGTTCATCGCTGAACTTTAATTCCAAAATTATTTATTGTCTAATCACTTAAAAATTATTCACTCTCTACTTGTTCACCACTGCACTTCACTTCCAAAATTCTTCACTATCTACTTGTTCATCACTGCACTTACCTTTCCACAGGTCTGTGCCCTAAAACTAGACTGCAAACCATAACACGAGTTATTGGTCCAAGACTGTAATTGCAGCAATCAATAGATCCGAGGGTTGTAGGTGTTCCAAGCTTCAGTGCATAAGGGACAGTCTGAGATCCTGAAAGGTATTCACCATCGAGAATATACTGAGGGTCTTTGTTGTAATAACACTGGTCTGAGACTGTGATGTGGACAATCTGAAACACAAGTCTGAGCCTTAACACTGGGCTATAACACAGGTCCGAGGGTTGGTTTAGCTGATCCGAGTTCTGTGTTATAATTTTGTGACTCTAGCAGATAACCCGAGTTGGTATAGAAAATGATCTGAGTTCTGAGATTAGCTTTATCCTCCAGCAAACAATCTGAGTTCTATCCGAGCTCAAATATTTTCCTAATTTCTGTTTAGTCAGAAACTCACACCTATACTACACGTATTCTACACTTCAAGTATCCTCTAAAGCTCTGCTCTCCTTGACCGAGGTCTTGAATAACCCAACCTTTATATTTAACCCTTCAAATCCTTCTCGGTGTCCCTAGTTCACGAGTTGTGAATCGTTGTATGTCTCTGTAATTGATCTTTTCCAAATTGATGATTTGAAAATGAAGTTTGAGTCGTATATTTATAGTGATTTTCGACTGGAATGAAGTGTCACGTCTTTTGGAGGGAGGCTGACATGAAACTATGAGTGTAGGTCGGCTAAATAAAAAATGTATTTTTTTAAACTTAAACATTCAATATCTAACAAACCGTTGGGAGTTTCAGGGCAAGTAAAGGCTCATTGGAAAGAGGAAAAATTCCTCTTCAGATGGTCTAGGATTCATTGTGATAGGCTGCCTTCAAGATGAAATAAACATAATTTTCTTTGTGACTGCCCTTAAATTTTATGTATCAAAAGTTTAGGACAATATGAGGAATGTTTGGGGCAGCGTGGCTTCTACATTCTTTGGTTTCTTCATTGTTATTAATGCCATGTAGCATCATGTATCAACAATGTCATCATATACTAGTGCAGTGATATGTCATAGTGCAACCTTCATCTCAGTCAAAGTCATATTGACATCAATGACAATTTGAATTAACAATCTCCCCCTTTGTCATTGATGGTAATATTCTTGCCCTTCCAACATTCTCTCCCCCTTTGTCATCAATGGCAAACGGGGTGCCCAAGTACTCCCCTTGTCAAGCCGCTCCCCCTAATATATTGTACTCCTAACATGCTGCGTGATTTAATGTGATGCAAGGGCAATAACTCCCATCTTTTGGCGAAGATACTCAAATGCTTCTCGTGGAAGGGGTTTTGTAAAGATATCTGCAATTTGATCTTTTGTATTGACATATTCCAACCTGATATTGTGTTCAGCAACTTGTTCACGGAGAAAGTGGTATTTGATTGGAATATGTTTGGTCCTTGAGTGCATTACCGGATTATTTGAAAGACTGATGGTGCTAGTATTGTCACAAAAAATAGTAATTGGTTTCTTAGTTTCTATGTTGATATCCTTTAAGGCTTCCTTCATCCATAGAATTTGTGTACAACAATCAACAGTGGCTATATATTCGACTTCAGCTGTAGAAAGAGATATAGATGATTGCTTTTTGCTGAGCCAAGATACAAGACAATCTCCCATAAAGAAAGCATTTCCACTGGTACTTTTTCAATCATCCACACTTCCGGCCCAATTAGCATTAGAATAAGCTGTCACAATAAGAGTTGAACTCTTAGGATACTAAAGACTGAAATCATTCGTTCCTTTAAGATATCTGAGAATTCTTTTCACAACTGCTAAATGGGATTTTTTAGGACTTGATTGAAATCTTGCTACCATTCCTACTGCTTGCATAATATCTGGTCTTGTAGTAGTTAAGTATAAGAGAGCTCCAATTATTGACCTACAAAGAGTTTCATCTATGAGAGGGGTATCATCATCTTTGCTTAATTTACAATCCGTGGTCATCGGTGTGCTCATAGGTGCACAATATTCCATCCCATATCTTTTGAGCATGTCTTTAAGATATTTTGCTTGAGATATAAACATGCCTGCAGAGGTTTGATATATTTGTAGCCCAAGAAAGTAAGACAACTCACTAATCATTGACATCTCAATTTTTTTGGACATATTTAGAGAAAATTAATGGCTCATTTCTTCATCATTGCTAGCAAATATTAGCTCATCAACGTAAACAAGAGTGATCAGAAGTTTTTCTTTGTCCACCTTCATGTAGAGATTGCTACCTGCCACTCCCTTTTTGAAACCTTCTTGTTGCAGATAGTGATCCAACTTTGCATACCATGCTCTACGGGCTTGTTTTAATTCATACAAGGCCTTTTTTAGTTTTCATACAAAGTCTTTTCCTTCAGCAAGATCAAATCCTTCTGGTTGCTCCATGTAAACTTCTTCCTTGAGATCTCCATTCAAGAATTCCGATTTTACATCCATTTGATAAACCTTGAATCCTTTTGAGCAAGTAAACACTATAAACGCTAAAAACATTCTTATGGCTTCCATTTGAGCTACTGGTGCAAAGGTTTCTTCGATCTGCGAGTATCCTTTGCAGACAAGTCTGGATTTATTTATGATGATTTGTCCATCTTCATTCATTTTGTTTTTGAATACCCATTTTGTTCCAATTATATTTTTATATTTTGGGCAAGGTACTAGTTCCCAAGTCTCATTTCTTTCGATTTGAGACATTTCTTCTTCCATGCCCTTTATCCAATAAGGATCTTTGCTTGCTTGAGAATTTTTTTTAGGTTCTATTAAAGATAATAGAGCCACATCATCTTTTCTTGGGGTGCTTATCGTCCTTTTTCGAGTTTGAATTCCTTCATCTATATTTCCGATGACTTATTCTTCCGAATGATGTCTTTGAATACAATTGATCTTAAAGGGAGTTTGTGAAGATTCACTTTGAGATTTACTTTGAGGTTCTCCATTCTCCTCTTCTTTTTCAGGTTCTTCTTCTTCACTTTGTTCAAAGAAAGGCTCAAATTCATGATTTTCAATTCTCTTTTCTGGAAGGCCTTCATCAATCTTGACATCAATGCTTTCCACTATTCTTCATAGACGATTGTTGTAACATTTGTAAGCTTTGCTCCTAGTGGAGTATCCAAGAAATATTCCTTCGTCAACTCTAGAATCAAATTTACCTGGTGAGTCATTATTTATTTTTATGAAGCATTTGCTTCCAAAAGCCCTGAAATATTTTACGGAAGCAGGTCTTCCTTTCCATAATTGATAAGGAGTCTTTTCATTATTTGGTCTTAGTTGAGTTCGATTTAAGTTATATACTGCGGTTCCAACTGCTTCTCTCCAAAATTTTGGTTGCAAATCAGCTGCTAGTAGCATTGTCCTTGCCATTTCTTGAATGGTTTGGTTCCTTCTCTCAACTACTCCATTTTTCTGGGGTGTCCTAGCAGTATAGAGTTCTCTTTCGATTCCATGCTCTTTACATAATTCATCAAATTATTTTAAGATGAATTCTCCTCCTCTATCCGTTCTAAGACATTTAATCTTAGAATCTTTCTCATTCTCAATGAGAGCCTTAAGATTCTTAAAACATTCAAATGCTTCAGATTTATATTTTATGAAATATATCCACATCATTCTAGTATATTCATCAACAAATAGAGAAAAGTACCTTTCACCTTGAAGAGCTCAAGTTCTAGTTGGCCCACACAAATCTGCATGAATGATTTCCAAAGTTTTTGTTGTTGAGAACTCAGTTTTGTGGCTAGTTCTGGTTTTCTTTCCATTTTGGCACGGGCCACATACAACTTGATTTGGTTTGCACATTTTTGGAATATCCCTTACTGCATTAATTTTGCTGATGTTGACTAAGTTATCAAAACTTGTATGCTCCAATCTCTCCTGCCATAACCAAATTTCATCTGTTTGACTTAAGTAACATTTATCTCCTTGGATTCTACTGAGAATGTAAACATTATCTGGTGTTCTTACTCCTTTCGCCACAAGTTCTCCCGAGGATGAGTCTCTTATTTCACAATATTTTGTACTAAAGACAACATTATGTCCTTGGTCACAAATCTGGCTAACACTTAAGAGATTGTGTTTGAGCCCTTCTACTAGCAAGGTATTTTGAGCCTTTCCTAGTCCATTAACAAGGGTAGCAATTTCTTTTCCAGTGATTTTAGCGGATCCAATTCCAAAGGATACATTTCCATTTTTCTTGTTCAATGAGATAAACTTATTTTGGTCACCTGTCATATGTCTTGAGCATCCACTATCCACGAACCAATGATTTTCTTCACTATGAGCACATAGAGCTAGGCCACATTTATCAGTTTTGAGATTTACGTTTTTAGCTTTCTCCCTTTTGAGAGGGAAATTTTGTTCATTATGATAATAATTATCACATAATGAGCAAGACAGATCAAACTTAGTCAAAGGATCAAAGGAATTGTAAGTTTTGATTTGTCCTTGCTCTTTAGGACCACGTAGTTGGTTTGTTTGACCATTCAATCTTGGTGCTTCATTCTTATGAGCCTTGTAATGCTTAGCTTGATGCCCAAAGTTTTTACAATTGTAACAATGCCCAAGAAAAATAGTTTGATACCTGTTGTAGTATCCATAGCTTGAACCAACATTCTTCCTTGGAGTTGCTCTTTCTTCAATTCTTGGTTTTGAGATGGGACTTTGTTCCTGACGAGATGACTTTTCTTCTTTTGGATGGCAAGAGAGTACATCAACATAACTTCTGGCATTATTCTTTGTAGTTTATGATTCTCCTTTTAAACCAATTCCAGACTTGTCATGTTGAGGTTTTTGAGTATTAAGAATGTTTAAGAAATTCTTTCGGTGAAAATCACATGTAGGGAATTTTTTCCGACGCGTTTTGAACCAGCAAGTGTGGCTCATCATTAGGACAAGATGATGAGCCACACTCGCTGGTTCGAAATGCGTCGACAAAAATTCCCTACATGTGATTTTCACCGAAAGAATTTCTTACACATTTTATGGATCACAGAAGCAAAATTCATAATTTATTAAGAATGTTGTCAAGAGCTAGAGAGCTTTGCCAACTCCTTTTAACTTGCTCTAATTCCTTTCTTAGAGATATTATTTCAGCTTCACGTTTTTCACAAATATCATCCTTCTCTTTTAGCTTAATGTTCAAGAAGTCTTCCCTTGTTTTTGCTTCCTCTCTTTCTATTTTGAGAGAAATTATCTTCTTTTGTAGATTCTCATTTTCTTCAATGGCACTTATTAGCAAACTATCCATGTTTCTTTCATCTTCTAGTTCTGAGTCATCAACATTTGTAAATGCCATGAATAACGTTTCTCTGCTTCCAACATAATTACTTTCCTCATCTGATTCATCATCACTTTCTTTGTAATGACGCATATTTCTATTTGATTTTTTTTTTATGACTACAAATTCATCTTCATCAGACTCATCTTGTTTGGAGAAGAAGTTCTTCTTATTAAACCATTTCTTTTTGTACATAATTCTTTTAGAGTCCTTTTCATCATCACTATCATGTTTATGAGGAAATTTTGCAGCATAATGACCTATTCTTCCACAATTGAAACAAATAAGAGGGTACTTACCTTTTAGCTTAGATACCCTTTTTAGTCTTCGTACAAATTGAGCTAACTCGTTTTTGGTATCATATTCATTGTTGTTGCAATTCCATCCTTTTCCTTCTTTTGTAGATCTTGAGGCTTTGAAAGTTGCTTCTTTGAAATTTGGGCTCCCTTTCCTCATCTCATAGGCAATAAGAATTCCATGAAGTTCATCCATCTTGAGAGTATCTAGGTCTTTCATTTCTTTTATGGCACTTACTTTGGAGTCAAATCTATCAAGAAGCGATCTCAGGATTTTTTGAACAATGGTGCTTTCTTCAATATTTTCTCCTAGTCCTTTAAGAGAGTTAACCACTTCAGCTACTTGGAGGAAGTATGATGCAATATCTTCTTCATCATCCATTTTTAGACTCTTGAATTGTCTTCTATAGGTTTGAAGCTTTGCCTTATTAACTTTGGAGTCCCCATCATATAGAGAAACCAAATTATCCCATACTTCTTTGGCCGAGTCACAATTCATGACTTTCGTAAATTCGGAATCGGTAATTCCACTAGTGATGGAATTTAAAGCTTTGGCATTAGCAATGTAGGATCTTCTTTCATCTTGATTAGTTGGAAGATTGGCGGGAGCTTTGTACCCATCCAAAACAGAGTGGCATACTTCAGGACCAAGAGACATTAGATAGTAGGACATCCTCTTTTTCCAAAAACTAAAATTTGTTCCATCAAAGATAGGTAGTTTCCTTGTTGCTTCCATGTTCTTCATTGTGCCTAAGAATCCTTCTTCCAGCTGTTAGGCTAATAACGAAGAAGCTGGCTCTGATACCAATTGTTGGAAATACCGAGAGGGGGCTGAATCAGTATTTATTTTCAATTGTTAATTTTTTCCAGTTAGATGCTTCACAATTAAAAACAGAGAGGTGTATAATAATAATATTATTAAGGATTAATAAGAACTTCAGTCCTTTTTCAAATAATTGAGTACAATAGATGTGCGAGGGCACCAACCCTTCAATGAATCAGGCACCAACCTGTTGCCAAGCACCAACTTGGACTTAGATGAGGCTTCGACCCTATCTTTTCAAGGCACCAACCTTGTGTTTAGGAGCACCAACTCCAAGGACACCAATCCTTTTGTCTTCTTTTAATAGAGAATGTGAATAGTGTTTACTTGAACATCCTTGACACAATTCTTCATTGTTTAATCACTTCCAAAATTCTTCATTGTCTGATCACTTCAAAATTCTTCACTGTCTACTTGTTCATCGCTGCACTTTAATTCCAAAATTATTTACTGTCTAATAAATTCAAAATTATTCATTCTCTACTTGTTCACCATTGCACTTCAATTCCAAAATTCTTCACTGTCTACTTGTTCATCACTGCACTTATCTTTCCACAGGGCTGTAGGTGTTCCAAGCTTCAGTGCATAAGGGACAGTCTGAGATCCTGAAAGGTATTCACCATCGAGAATACACTGAGGGTCTTTGTTGTAATAACACTGGTCCGAGACTGTGATGTGGACAATCTGAAACACAAGTTCGAGCCCTAACACTAGGCTATAACACAGGTCCGAGGGTTGGTTTAGCTGATCCGAGTTCTGTGTTATAATTCTGTGACTCTAGCAGATAACTCGAGTTGGTATAACAAATGATATGAGTTCTGAGATTAGCTTTATCCTCCAACAAACAATCTGAGTTCTGTCCGAGCTCAAATATTTTCCTAATTTCTGTTCAGTCATAAACTCAGGTCTACACTACACATATTCTACACTTCAGGTATCCTCTACAGCTCTGCTCTCCTTGACCGAGGTCTTGAATAACCCAACCTTCAGATTTAACCCTTCAAATCCTTCTCGGTGTCCTTAGTTCATGAGTTGTGAATCGTTGTATGTCTCTGTAATTGATCTTTTCCAAATTGATGATTTGAAAATGAAGTTTGAGTCATATATTTATAGTGATTTTCGACTGGAATGAAGTGTCACGTCTTTTGGAGGGAGGCCGACATGAAACTATGAGTGTAGGTCGGCTAGATAACAAATATATTTTTTTAAACTTAAGAATTCAATATCTCACAAACCACTGGGAGTTTCAGGGCAAGTAAAGGCTCATTGGAAAGAGGAAAAATTCCTCTTTAGATGGTCTAGGATTCATTGTGATAGGCTGCCTTCAAGATGACATAAACATAATTTTCTTTGTGACTGTCCTTAAATTTTATGTATCAAAAGTTTGGGACAATATGAGGAATGTTTGGGGCAACGTGGCTTCTACATTCTTTGGTTTCTTCATTGTTATTAATGCCATGTAGCATCATGTATCAACAATGTCATCATATACTAATGTAGTGATATGTCATAGTGCAGCGTTCATCTCAGTCAAAGTCATATTGACATTAATGACAACCTGAATTAACAATCACCATTAACATGATCTCTTCTACCACTGGTGAATCCACTAGATCTACTGATTCTTGATCAAACCCTAAGGATGATGAACCTCATGGGGGAACTGTGCCACCTCTTGTGAAAGTGATCATCTCTTTAGTGGTCCCACCACCACCTGATGACACTGGTACTAAAATCCATCCTGATATGGAATATGATCAGGCTATTCTACCCACATGAGCCATAAATCCATCAATTTCACATGATTCCCTTGATATTGAGTTGCCTTAAGACAAGACCATCTTGGAGGTCACAACATCATACGATAGGCTAAGGGAGGTCGACCTTCATCACCCAGGACCGCGGGGCCTCGGGCTTGGGTTGCCATGATCAAGGTGGCCTAGGTCGATTCCGGGAACCTAGGCCCGCCTAGGCAAAAAAAGTTTCCATTATTTATTTTTAATTTAATTTTTAAATTTTTTTAAATTGTTTTTTTTTGTTTTATTTTTAAATGTTAATTAATTTAAATTACTATTTTTTTTATTTTTTTTTTAAATTATTATTATTATTATTATTATTTTAATTTTAATTATTTACATTTTTTTTAACTTAAAAAGAATGTTTTTGATGGTTTTTTTTAAGTTGATTTTTATTTTATTTCCTTAAATTATGGGTTTTTTGAAATTCTTTCCCCATTTATTTATTTATTTATTTTAATTTTTTGTTTAAATTTTTAAGTTGTAGTCTAACTAGCCAGAGGAATCGCCCTGAAAATCATGAAAATTCCGATAAGATTTTCAGAAAATCCGGCAGGAATTTTTCCAAATCCATGTTATAACTATCAAAGTTTAATATTTTGGGTGTCTTACAGGTTTTTGATGGTGCTGAATCCATTTCCAATGTCAAAATCAGGATTCAAACACTGTTTCTGCAAGATTTTTTAATTTTTTTTGGCCCGGATTAAAATGATTTGTGCATCCGGGCAATTCCTCCGGCTCGTTAGACGAATCCAATTTTTAATTTTACAAATTAATTTTGTTTTTGTTTTTGTTTTTTTTTGTTTTTAATATTTGTTTGAGTTATATATATATATATATATAATTTGTATTTTGTCATGTTTCTTTTATTTTTATTTTTTTAATGTTTTATTATCAACACAAAAATAAACAAGTTATCCACATTGAATACATTAGAAAATTTAAAGTGTAAAAAATAAGCTCATTTTTCAAAATCAACATGAAAATCATTAACATTTTAACACAAATTCTTTTTAATGTTTTTTATTTTTTGGGTTAATTTTAATTTTTTCTTTCTTAAATTATTTGTTTTTTTTTTTAATATTTTCCTATTTTTTAATTATTTTTTGATATATATATATAAAAAAATTTTACAAGTTAATTTTAATTTTTTAATATTTTTATGGTTTTGTCTTTTGTTTTTTTTTGTTGTCTTTTTAAAATATTTTTTATATTTGATTTTTTTTTTCATGTTTTTTTTTTCAAAGTTTGAATTTTTATTTTCTTATATATATTAGTAGTTTTTTTATTTTTATTTATTGATTTTATTAATATTATTATTTTTTTATTTTTTTATTTTTTTCTTCAATTTGATAGTTGATTTTAAAATTTCAGTTATAATGAATCGAGTTTGCGCCCACAATGCGTCAATTTCATGGTCGGTCTTTAAGTTTTCATTACAATGGGTCGAGTTCACCTGCACCGTGTGTCAATTTGATGGTTGATTTTTAAATTTTTGTTTCAATATATCAAGTTGTTTTAGGCTAAGATTTTAAAATCGCTATTCATTTAACATTTAAAAAATAAATTTGTCTTGGTATACTAACTCTTTTATTCACGTGTTCATTTTTAAAACTTTTTTAGTCATAAATATTTTCCATAATATCATGCTTGAAATATTTTGAAAACTTAAATTTTTTTTTTGTAGTCATAATCTTTGGTTTGAATTCCATGGTTGAAAATTTGTCAAGATTTTAATGTTTTTCTAAGTCATGATATTTTATCTTTAATGCTATTGTTAAATACAATTATAAGTATTTTTTCTTTAGCATCATGACTGAAAATTGTTGGAATTTTAAGGTTTTTCAAAGGTGTGACATTTCATATTTAATGTCATGCCTAAAAATCGTTGGAATTTTAAGGTTTTTCAAAGACGTAATATTTTATCTTTAATGGCATGCCTTAAAAATTGTTTGAACTTCAAAGTTTTTTGGAGTCGTGTTATTTTATCTTTAACGTCTTTATTAAATAATGTTGAAAATTTACCGTGAAAAAGAAAACGTTGTTCCAGCATCAACACTTTTTATTTTCAGGGTGTCTTTTGCACAAAAAAAAGGGTTTTACTATCATTTTTAAAATATGTTGAAATTTTACCCTGAAAAAAAAAAAAAAAAAAAGAAAAAGAAAAAAAAGAAAAAGAAAAAAGTTATTCCAACATCAACACTTTTTGTTGAGTTAACCTGTCTTTTCATGTTTTTTGGCTAGAGTTCTTGTTTTGAGGTAATAGTTTTCGTTTGATCGATAACTTTATTGGTTTTGTCAGCCTCATAAATAGATGCATACTGTTATACCATTTGTCTCTTTGTAACGAGCTTTCTTTTGGTTCTATTTTCATGCTTTTAACCAATGAAAATTCCGAGCTTCTTTTACAGTCCTTTCACGCTCATTAAACTAATTGAAAATGTTGAGTTCCTTCGTTCTTTGTTATTTGTTATTTAATATGAAAGTCAACAAGAAAACTCTCCTCTATTATCACACTTGTTAAACCATGAGAAAGGCACAAGTATACTTTTATCTCTTTTTCAACCTTTTTATTAAATTCACAAAAAAGATATCAATATGAGTATTCCTTTTATTTTATTTTTGGTTTGATAAAACTTAATGAAAAAGACACAATAAAGCTCACTTTTCTTCTCCTTTGTTCTTATTAAACAATAAAGAGGGTCATCTATGTAGAAAATCTAACAACGAGAATGAATGTGATCTTATAATGTACTAAAACAAGATATTGAATCCTTTTACAATTTGCGGAAATAAAAAATGATCACACAATCACATAACATGTAAGAGAAAGAAACAATCAATCACACAACACAAGATGTATCTCAAGAAAGCAAACTGCCTAAAACCCCACTATATGTCTATTGTGAAAAGTCAAGGATTATGAAACAATACAATGCTTTCTCTCTCAAGAGAAACTCCTCCACTCTGCCAACTATCTCACACTGATCTAGGAAAAATTAGACAAATACTGAGCCAATTCTCCGCCTCTGCTCAGCCTACCTTGCTCACGCATTCCTTGAGGAATTAAATCCCTATTAAATAAAAAAATACCTTGGTTTGATTGGGAAATCCTTCGTAGGCCTCCATCTGACTCTATAATTGACCTGTACAATTTTCAAATTATACAACTGATAGTTGTCATCCCTTTAACGTTAGTCTCAACTGGGCCTTCCTTAGAATTGACATGCAACAACTATTTATAGTGAATAATCAGTTAACTGATTGATCACTACTTGTGAATTAAATCACGTTTAATTCACTTGACCTCTCACTAGCTCATCTCTCAGTTAGAACTAGTTAAACTGATTTCAACTCAATTTCTTGAGTGAACTGATTACAACTCACAAATAGCTGTAACTAGACCCCCTTAAATTGGCATGGGAGAAATCTACATGCATCCTCTTAGATCCTCAACTTGAATTTCCTAAGCTAACTTAGTCATTCTAACGTAGTTAACTAATACAAGTTGTCATGAGATGAAATTACAATTTCTCTTCCAATTTAATTAAGGGGAAATTAAATTAGAAGCCCCACTTTGGGGTGCCATTTATTGGTGTCGTTTCAACACTCCCTCTCAGCAAGAAAGGGATTCTCTGCTACCTCGATCCTGCCTCTGTGGAATTCAAATTTGCTTCTTTCCAACGCCTTCACCAATATGTCTGCATCCTAATATTCTATGGAAATGTACTCTAATGACATAATCCTCCTCTGAACACAATCTTTGATATGGTGATACCGAATATCAATATGTTTGGAATTTTCATGGTATACTGGATTAACCAAGAGTTTGATGCAACTCTGGTTATCACAATGTCTCACGGTCGGATCCATATGTTGACAAAAAAAACCAACAAGTATCTTCCTCATCTAGATGGCTTTGCATGTTGCTTGACTGGCTACCATGTACTCTGCCTTTGCTGAAATGAGTGTAAGTGATCTTTATTTCCTGATGTACAAAGAAACTGCTATTGATCCTATGCTGAAGATGCCTCTTGATGTGCTCTTCATGTTGAATGGAATCCCTACCCAATATGCATCGGTGAAGCCTTGAAGCTTCACTCCCTCTGTCTATATGTACCATATTCCATACTCTATAGTGCCTCTTATATATCTCAACACATGCTTCCCTTCCTACCAAAAGAGCTTGGTCATCTTAACCATAGATTGACTCAGCTGGTTAATTGCGTAGCATATGTCGAGTCGTGTGTTCACCAAATACGTGAGTGAACCTACAAGCTACTCGTAAATAGTAGCATCCACTACTTCACCAGAAGTAGCATCCTCCGTCCTCTAGTTTCGTGCAAGAAGAGTCTCCATGGGTTTTCTACCCTCCATGTGGAACTTCCTCATAATCTTGGCATACTTTCCCTGGGATACAAATAGCTCCCCATCTCTTTTCCATATTTCCAATCGAAGGAAACATTACAATGGCTCTGTGACCTTCATCTCAAGTTCTCTTGCAAGATCATCTTTGCAAGAATTTATGAGCTTCTCATCACCTGTCAGTATCACATTGTCAACATAAAGTAAAATAATCAAAAGCTTAACGTCAACCACAATATGATATAGTTTTGCATCCACTTCACTCTTGGTGAAGCCCAACCTGGTGAAGTTGTTGTCAATCCTGGTGTACCAAGCAAAAGGCTCTTGCTTCAACCCATACAATCCTCTCTTGAGTATGCACACATGCGACTCCCTTTCTAAGGTCTCAAAACCTTCCGGCTACTCAATGTACACTTTTTCCTCAATAAGTCCAATGAGAAAGGTTGTCTTTACATCCATCTGATGTATTTTCCATCCCAACTACGCTGAGAGTGCAAGGATGGATCTAATAGATGAGTACCTTTCGACTGGTGCAAAAGTCTCATCATAGTCAAGCCCCTCCATCCAAGAGAACCCTCTGGCCACAAATATATCCTTGTGCTTCTCCACACTCTCATCTGCTGCGTGCTTCACTTTGTAAACCCATATGGATCCTACAACAGACTTCCCCACTGGTCTTGGGACAAATTCCCATGCACTGTTTCTGATAATGGAGTCATACTCCTCAGCCATGGCATCAAAATTCTCTGCATATGCTGTGATGTGGGTGCTCCTACATTATCTCTCTCATCTAAAAATTATATGTCAGCCTCTCTGGTTCACTTCCTTCCATCTCTGGTGGATGGCTCTGCATGAGTGGTTTCTACCACTCTCTGTTCTTTTGTTTGTGGTTTCTCCACATCCTGAGGTTAATCCTTTGGTGCTAAGAGCTCCTCAGCTTCATGCAACTCAAGATCCCTCTCAAGGGACAATCATATGGCTTTGTCCTCATCGAACTTCACATCTCTTCTGAACAATGTCATCCTGTGTGCTGGAAAGTACACCCGATATTTGTGAGGTGTATCAATGTACCCCACAAATATCCCCAACTATGTTTTTGGCTCTAGATTCTTTTTGGCATATTTGGTCATATGGAAATAAACAAATGAACCAAAAATTTTAAAATACGACACATCCAATGTCTTACCTGAAAAATCCTCCTCTGGTGTACTCATCCCATGTATCCGATGAGGACTTTCGTTGTACAAATACTGTTGTATTGCATGATTCTACCCACAGATGCAACATAAGGCCCTGATCATGCAACATAGCTCACGCTGCTCCCATAATAGTTATGTTCTTTCTTTCTGCAACCCCATTATGTTGTGGGTTATGAGGTGCTATCAATTCTCTTCTAATTATTTTGGAGGCACATAAGTTCTTGAATTCATTAGAGATGTATTCTCCACCATTGTCGCTCCTCACAACCTTCACCTTCTTGCCTGTATATTTCTCGACAAGTGCCTTCAATTCACAAAACTTGGAGAACGTTTAATCTTTATTCTCCACAAACAAAATCCAACAATTTCTTGAAAGATCATAAAAAAAATCACATAATACCTGTGATTTTCTGTGGAAGCTGCTGAGAACGGTCCACACACATCTGAGTGAACTCTATCAAGGATTTTCGCTGCTTGTCTTTCCTTATCGTGAAAGGTGACTTTAGTATACTTCCCCAATATGCACCCTTTGCATGTGTTCTTCTGTGCAAGTGAACCCTTTAGAAGTCTTGTAGAAATCTGTTTCATGATGCTCAAACGCTGAGGTGTATATGGTCCAACCTCTTGTGCCATAACTCATCAATGCCTTGGCTCTCCACTTCTTTGATTTACTTCTCAATACTAGGCAATCATCTACATCAATTTTGTAGAGGTTCTTCACTTGAACCTCAATATTTTTCACCTGTCCTGTGGCTTTGTGATGAAGGAACACCTTTCCTTCACTAAAAATCACATCATATCCACGATCTTCGAACATAGCAACAAAAACCAAATTCTTCTTTAAACAAGGAGCATGCATGAAATATTTTAGTATGAGGGGTTTACCCGACTTTCTCTGAAAGGTAACTATACCAATACTGGTAGTGCTATACCTCCCGTCATCACCCATTTCGATGTGCATCTGGAGATCCTTCTCCTCCAAGTAACTGAAGAATTATTTGTTGTCGGTCATGTGGAATGAAGCTCCACTATCCAAGTACCACACAGATCCCATCATCGATGACACCATGCATGCGATGAGGGTGAATTCCAACTCTAATTTTGAAGCCAATGCTTCACCTACTGCTCCTCCTGAGGCGTTCTTGTTGTTATTCTTTTGTGGAAAATTTGTGGCATAGTGTACATGCTCATGATAGTTGAAACATTTCACCTTTGACAAGTATCGCTTCTTTCCTGCCTTTCCAGTCTCGGATTTGGATTGGGACGCCTTCAATTTTCCTTTCTTTGCCTTTTCATCCAAGGCACAGTTCTACTCATCGTTAGTCTTTGATTAAGATCCATCTCTGGTGCTCCACCAAATTTCTTCTTGTGCCAAATAGGACCATAGTCACTCCCAATCTGGCAGCTTCTCCCTCCCGTTAAAAGAGTCCTGGTATCTATGTCAACACTTGGGAAGGCCTAGAAGAGATAGGCTCACAAAATCATTCGAGGCAACAGTTATCCCAACGCTTCCAAGCTCATCTTGAAACCGAGTGAACTTTGTCAAGTATTTTTGGATCGCGTCGCCCTTCTCCATTTTGATATTCCTGAGCTTGTATTTCAATGCCAACTTCCTGTGGTCATTTTTATTCTTATACAAATCTGTCAAGGCCTTCCACATTGAATATGGAGTCACCTTCCCATGGAGACTCAAGACAATATGATCTAGAACTCACTCTAACAAGATACTTCTCGCCTTTGTTACATTCTTCTTCCATGCATCAAGAAGTTGAGCATCTGCTGATGCGGGTTTCGGGACATCAGTATCTATTAAAGTCATCATTCTGTTGTCCTCAAGCACAGCCTCCATAGTGTCCTTCCATGAAATATAATTCAAATTTCCCTCGAATGCATATTCGAGTCTCAAGCCATTGAAAGACATCTTGATCTGCTGTTGGATATCGAAGAATAAATCTGCAAATTCAAACCTGATAAAAAACAAACTATGTTCTTCTCTTCTTATTGTGATTCCTAGCACTCTGATACTGATCTGAAATTGTGTGAACAAAATATTTCTTATGCAGAGATAGACAGTAGGGGCTTTTACTGGTTATTTCACCTTTACTAGAAAGGATGAAACCAGAAGCTTCTGGCCCTCTTACTGGCTCTGCCTAAAGAAATATAAGGTAAACACTAAATTGATCTGTCAATGAAAGTATTTGTTTATGTTTTCAAAGTATTCATTAACCAAATTTTATGTGTGAATAAGCAAGTTCAAGTATTCTGCAATGGAAGTAATGTGGTTTGAAGTGAAACTAATGAGTTTTGATCACTGTATAAGTCTCATTGGGAAAAGTGGACTTATTAAAAATTACTGTTTAATGTATTAAAATCTGGAAAGTAGCAGAAAAAATACACAGCATAACAGTAAGCATTTTTTTAAGTAGTTCACCCCTCTCTTGGGCTACCTCTGCTGGGTCCAAAAGCCTCCAAATAGGCTTTTCCCTCTTTCATTAATGCTCAAAATAAGTATTACACTGTGAAGAAAGCCTCAAAAGGATAAAATAGCTGCAAATTCAGAAACAAAGGACTGAAAACAGTAAAAATCAACTATTCATTCACCTCAAATGGATGAGTATAGTCCAACACATCTGATCTTTCACCAAGCCCTAGTGGCTCCACAAGAAAATTCGCTGATAAAATTGCTGAAAAAGTGCTCTGATGGCTCTAAAATCTATCCCAACAGCTCCATAATGCTTCAATACCCCCAAATAAAAAAAAAAATCGTCCCAAATGGACTTCCCTAGCCAAAGTTATGGCTAATTGAAGTTTTGTCCAGTTACCCCTTGAAAAGCTCCACTAAATGTGGAGAAACTCCAAATAAGTCTGACAATTTAGGGAAGGCGCCATATTTGGCATGATGCCGAAATTACCACCAAAAAGGGGGGGCTAATGCATAGCACCACATGACCGCACCGAACGGAAATAATTGAATGAACTTAGAGTTTATTTCGGCATGTGATAAGGTTTAAAACCGCATGCGTTAATGTCTTCCGCACCGGGCGCGTGTCCACGGGACCACGACCCAAACCCAATCAAACCTTAAATACAATCTCACGCCAATGGTTAATAAGCACTGCCCATGGCCCAACGGTTGGGCCACTTGGTTGTTACCGCGCCCACTCGGGTTCAAATCCTGCTGTGTGCAATAAACTTTTAAAACGCAATTTCATTCCACCTTGGGGTCACGTGGCGGCGTCCGGGCTAGCCACGTGGCGTCCTGTGATTGGCCGCCTGTGGAATATTTCGTAGAATATTCTGTGGAATATTCCACGCCAGAATATTCTATGGAATATTCTTTTTTTAATAATTTTTTTTTTTTTTTTTTATAAAGTCAAATTGGCCATTTTTTTTACTGAAATTGGCAAACTTCAAAGCTGAAAAACTTTCTCATACATCGTCGGTTTTCAGTGTCGTTCACGTCTACAGGATCATTTTTCCGAGCTTTTTCCAGTCGTTCTAGTTTGGACCAATTCTGAGCAACTTCATTTTTGAGCATTTTTCTACAAGAGACTGGATCTCCTGATCACACCTCCCAAATGGGAAGCTTTTGGACCCCAAAATCTCTCTGATTACTGAAACTGATGATGTGGAGACTGAGTCTCCACTCTTCCACCCTTGAATAACTGAAATCTACTCGATTTCATCAAATGGAACTTTTGAGAAAATGATAAACTGTCTCTGGAATCAACTGATCGACCCTTGCTAAGATTGACAGAGTCATGATGCAAATGATTAAAATTTGTAGAACAGCAATTGTAAAATGCAGATTTTTTTTTTTCCACACTGATCAAACTTCCCAGAAGACTTAAAATAACTTTCACCTTGCAAACTATTCCCATGGTGAATTCTACCATTCTGAAACCAACTTTTTCCCATGCTAAATTGTGTGTCCTTCTTGCTTGCACTACTTTGCTTTGACACTTCATTCACTGCATTAACTGACCCAAAAGGTAATTTGTGCAACATAACATCATCTTCTTTCAAAGATAAACTATTATCAAACTGAGACAAATCGTTAGCAACATCATAACAAGGCGAATGCTCAAAATCTGGTCGTTTCAACATTAACAAAGTTAGACTTTGACTTGCATTAACCAGTCTTTTCAATTGACTTGCATGGAGTAAAGAAGATTCCAGCTTCTTCTTGTGAGCTCTCACAATGTACTCTTTACCATCTTTGAACAAGTGATATTTGTTTTCATGGCGATGAAAGATAGCCTTCCTGTCAAATAAATAAGGACTTCCCAAAACAATTCCTGAGATATCAAGCGGCACCACATCAAGTTCCACTATGTCAATAAAGTGTGCAGTTATTGCAAAGCGCAATATGCAATTCCTTGAGACTTGCAAATTGGCATCCTTGCATATCCATCCAAGTGGATAAGGCTTCGGATGTGGAATGGTCTCAAGTTTTAGTTGCTTGACCAAGTCTTCAGATATGAGATTCGCTTGTGACCCACTGTCAAATAGTGTGTCAATTTTGGTATGTTTTGAAATTACCCTCACATGGAAGAGCTCTATCCTCCTCTTTTCTTCATGAGTATCTTTGTGACAATTCAAAGAGCTAGAACTAGGAATTGTGTCTTGCACCACTTATTTCCCCTTAATGTTCTTTAAAACCATGGCTATGCTTTTTGTCTCATCTCTTGAGTCTGACCCTAAGTCTTGCTCAACTGTTGCTACAGTTTTCTCCTTTTCTTTGGTCTTGTTTTTGTTCTTGTATTTTTCTTGTTTCAGTTCAGGATGAAGCTTCCAACAATGATCTTCATCATGACTTGTCTTTGAACAGTTCTTGCAAAAGAACTTTCCTTTTTCTTTTCTTGAATTTTCAACTCTCTTCTTTCCTTTGTTTTTGAAATTACTATCCTCATCAAAAGTATTCTTTCCTCTAGCTTCTAAATGTGTAGCCTACACACAGACTTCATCTAAGCTGGTAGGATTAAACATTAGAATAGTATGTTGAAGGTAATTGTGCAAACCTCCTATGTATTTCAACAAGGTGTCTTGAATTTGTAAGTCTACCCCAAGTAGAAGTGCTCTCCTTCTAAACTCTTGGGTATAATATTTCACATTTTGACCCTTAAGTTGCCTAAATTTTTTCCAATTCATGATTGGTTTCTGAATATGAGCAAGAGGATAAAACTGTTTCTTAATAGCAGTAATAAACTCAGTCCATGTTAGAGTTATCTTACCATGCTTTTTAGTTTCCTCCTTGGTCTTGGCTTCCCACCAAACCAAAGCTGCTCCATCCATTCTCAAAGAGGCTAATTGGATTTTTGTGTCATCATCATGCAAATTCTGAATTCTTAGATATACTTCCAGCTGTCTAATCCAGTTATCCAATTTTTCTGCATTCACATCACCATTAAACATCAACAACTCAAACTTCACATCAAGCTTTAAAAAAGGATTTTTAAGAGATGTTTTTGTTTTGTGTGATTTATTAACAGAAGTTGAAGAGGATGACGTGGAGGAAGAGGATGAAAATGGAGATGGTGGATCACCATTTCCTCCATTCCCTTTCTTAGAATTATCATTGTATTTCTTCCCTCCTGAAGAATCTCCTTCTTCTCTTTGGTTTCTAGACCCTTCTCCGGCAATCCTATCATTTCTCTCCTGATAGAGGATCCTAACCATCTCAGTCATGTCCAAGAAAGCTTTTCTAAAGACTCTTTCTTCTTCCTTGGGATCCATTTCCTCATGTACTTCTCCTTCTCTGGAAGACATGTTTGTGGCTGATTCTAAGGCTAATGAGGATGAAATGGAAGGTGGAGATAATGGAACCCTAGCCCTCCTTGATTGAGGATTATCTTGTTCTCTAACCAATTGAACTTCCCCTCTTTTCAATTTCAGCCTAGTAAGCATCAAATTTTGCAGAATAACACAATCTTCTTGCACAAATTTCATAAACTCTTAAGCAAAACCTAGAGCTCTGATACCAATCTGATCTAAAATTGTGTGAACAAAATATTTCTTATACAGAGATAGAAAGTAGGGGATTTCACTGGTTATTTCACCTTTACTAGAAAGGATGAAACCAGAAGCTTCTGGCCCTCTTACTGGCTCTGCCTAAAGAAATATAAGGTAAACACTAAATCGATTTGTCAATGAAAGTATTTTTTTATGTTTGCAAAGTATTCATTAACCAAATTTTATGTGTGAATAAGCAAGTTCAAGTATTCTGCAATGGAAGTAATGTGGTTTGAAGTGAAACTAATGAGTTTTGATCACTGTATAAGTCTCATTGGGAAAAGTGGACTTATTAAAAATTACTGTTTAATGTAGTAAAATCTGGAAAATAGCAGAAAAAATACACAGCATAACAGTAAGCATTTGTTTAAGTAGTTCACCCCTCTCTTGGGCTACCTTTGTTGGGTCCAAAAGCCTCCAAATAGGCTTTTCTCTCTTTCATTAATGCTCAAAATAAGTATTACACTGTGAAGAAAGCCTCAAAAGGCTAAAATAGCTGCAAATTCAGAAACAGAGGACTGAAAACAGTAAAAATCGACTATTCATTCACCTCAAATGGATGAGTATAGTCCAACACAACTGATCTTTCACCAAGCCCTAGTGGCTCCACAAGAAAATTCGCTGATAAAATCGCTGACAGAGTGCCATGATGGCTTTGCAACCTGTCCCAACAGCTCCAGAATGCTTCAATACCCCCAAATAATATAAAAAATTCGTCCCAAATGGACTTCCCTAGCCAAAGTTATGGCTAACTGAAGTTTTGTCCAGTTACCCCTTGAAAAGCTCCACTAAATGTGGAGAAACTCCAGATAAGTCCGACAATTTAAGGAAGGCGCCATATTTGGCATGCCGCCGAAATTACCGCCAAAAAGGGGGGGCTAAAGCATAGCACCACGTGACTGCACCGAATGGAAATAATTGAATGAACTTAGAGTTTATTTTGGCATGTGATAAGGTTTAAAATCGCATGCGTTAATGTCTTCCGCACCGGGCGCGTGTCCACGGGACCACGACCCAAACCCAATCAAACCTTAAATACAATATCGCGCCAATGGTTAATAAGCACTGCCCATGGCCTAACGGTTGGGCCACTCGGTTGTTACCGCGCCCACCCAGGTTCAAATCTTGCCGTGTGCAATAAAATTTTAAAACGCAATTTCGTTCCACCTTGGGGCCACATGGCGTCCTCTGGCCTGGCCACGTGGCGCCCTGTGATTGGCCACCTGCGGAATATTCCGAAAAATATTTTGTGGAATATTCCATGGAATATTTCTAGAATATTCTATAAAATATTCCACGAAATATTCCTAGAATATTCTGTGGAATATATATATATATATTTTTAAAAGTCAAATTGGCCATTTTTTTTACTGAAATTGGCAAACTTCAAAGCTGAATAACTTTCTCATACAACGTCGGTTTTCAGTGTCGTTCGCGTCTATAAGATCTTTTTTCCGAGCTCTTTCCAGTCGTTCTAGTTTGGACCAATTCTGAGCAACTTCACTTTTGAGCATTTTTCTACAAGAGACTGGATCTCCTGATCAGATACTATGTAGAAAATCTAACAACGAGATTCAATACAATATTATAATGCACTAAAACAAGATACTGAATCCTTATACAATTTTTGGAAACAAAAACATGATCGCACAATCACATAACAAGTAAGAGAAAGAAACAATCAATCACACAACAAAATATGTATATAAGGAAAGCACACTTTCTTAAGCCTCACTATATGTATATTTTATAAAGTCAAAGATCATGAAAAAATACAATTATTTCTCTCTCAAGAGAATCTCTTGCATTCTACCAACTATCTCACACTGATCTAGGAAAAATCGAACAAATACTTAGCCAATTTTCTGCCTATGCTCAACCTGCCTTTCCCACACATTCTTTAAGAAATTAAATCCATATTAAATAGGAAAATCCCTTGGTTTTATGCGCAATCCTTCCTATGCCCCCATATGACTCTATAACTGACCTGTACAATTTTCTAATTATACAACTGATAATTATCATCCATTTAACCTCAGTCTCAACTAGGCCTTCCTTAGAACTGACATGCAAAAAATATTTATAGTGAATTATCAGTTAAATAATTGATCACTACTTGTGTGAATTAAATCAGATTTAATTCACTTGACCTCTCACTAGCTCATCACTCAGTTAGAACTAGTTACACTTATTTTAACTCAATTTATCTAGCTAACTAATTACAACTCACAAATAACTATAACTGGACCCCCTTAAATCACAGGAGAGCTATACATGCATCCTCTTAGACCCTAAACTCAAATTTCCTAAGCTAAATTAGGCATTATGATTTAGTTAACTAATAGAAGCTGTCATGAGATGAAATTACATTTTCTCTTCCAATTTAATGAAGGGAAAATTTGATGAGAAGCCCGAATTTAGGGTGCCATTTCAACAATCTACACAAAAAGAGGAATGAGGGGAAGAGTCTATTGTTATTTGTTTTATCAAGGAAAATGTCAGTCGCCCTTGAACATGGCACTTGTTTGAGTCATCCTCTTAAAATTGGTCTTTTCCTAGCTTTAAAACCACACCATCTGCGTGAGTCAAGTCACTCTATTATTGAGTAAATATCTCACCCGATCAATTACCCTTCCAATCACTATGTTGTGGTGATGCCTCATGTGTTGCCATTGTGTCTAGATGGTATTCTTCAATCCAATATGCCAAGTTCACATCTGTGTCATGCCATTATATGTTCAAGGTAATTCCGAGTCAGAGTAGACCATTTGTAGTAACATTCCACCTTTTGTGTTGGCCATCCTTGTGTCGGTTGTGCATCAATTCTTCATTTTCCATCATCAAAGACCCCATCTTGGTGTCAATTCCATATCAAATGAAGGGGGATACATCATGGTACTCATTCAACATATCTCTTCCCATCGACGTCGACACCTTACCTATGATGTAGATATAAAAAAAACCTAGTATCTTGGACCTGGTAATTGTTGAAAAATGTAGCAAGAAAGGCTCAATTTGACTTTAGCCTTAGTCAAATTGAGTAAAATCAAATTTCCACATTAGCAGGACAACTTGGAGGCAATTACTAGTGTGACATGGATCTTGTCACTCAATTAACTCAGTAAATTCAAGTTAGAGGGCTTGGACTTCAGTTATGCATGTGTGATTGCTAAATTTTAGTAATCTAGTTCATTTATTTTTAGTTGTATTCAGTTAACTAACATCTAACTATTGATAGAGTCAGTTGAAGGTTATTTGTGTAGTGGGACAACAATATAACTCCGAGATATGTTAGTTAACTGATCAATCAACCCAAAATGGCTAGTGCATGAAAGAAATTTGAATTCCTTAGCTGAAGTGGAGATGAGAAGGCAGTGTAACACAAGTTGTATATTAGTTTGTGTGTACAATTATTGCATGCAGTCAGGAGATCAATCCATGGGAATTTCACAAGAAAATAAGAGGAAATTCCTATCTTTTAGGAGTTAATTTTTTCAAGGATTGCACAAGGAAATAAAAGACTTATGGAGGCATAAAGTGGCTAAGTGTTGGTTATAGGTCCTCAGTCAATAGTGAGAACAAATATTCTTTTGCAGGTTGTTCTTAGAGCTAGATCATGCAATTGTAATATTTTATTTTTCAATTGATTAATGCAAAATGGCTTGAGGGGATTTTCCTAGTTGGGTTCCCCTAGAAATCACTGTGTATTTGTTGTTTTGTTTTTTTTTCATGTCTATGCATTGTTGGGTATGTGTTATATTCTTTCTACGATTAGTCGCACGCGCAGCAAGGGGGTCATAGGGGGGAGACATCCCCCCCATTTTGAGGTTTTGCTGGGATATGTTTTTTTTTACCCTATTTTTCAGTGGGCGAACCGGCCCATGGTTTTGTGCATGGGTTTGCACATGGTTTTGGGGCATGATGGTTTTCAGCCCCTAGTATTTTGTAGATCCGGTCAAGGGAACTACGGTTATGTTCTAATCCAGGGTTAATGGATTGGGGTTTATGAATGCTTCGACATGTATATATATGTGTTGTAACATTAAAAGAAAATAATGAAAAATCAAGTTGGTAGTCCTGATTTGGGATTTAGGGGAAAATCTCTGTGTATATATGTTTTATGGTTTCTTCTCTCGCTATTGTTTATTTTCTATTTTTAATATTCGTTTGCAGATAATTTCTATACAGGGTTAAAACCTACATGCATGTCGTTCTAAATTTTGAATTTCATTCTACAAATTAATAGAGTATCATTCCGTCTCTTGATTTTAGATTAAATTATTTAAGCAATTGCAATTATATCAAATTTCTACAGTAATCCTCATTGGCGGGCTTCCTCACGATTGATAGTGGGCTTTCCTCATTGAACCAAGTCGACCAATTCTATGAGTGCTCATTGTCAACTGATTCAGTCACACTCAATAGATTGTGTTAGGTACCTTGGGAGCCATTTTCAACAATGGTGGTCTCCCTCATGCCTATTAACAAGATCCATAAAGGCCTGGTAATTAGACGATCTACTTGTATGGTACACATCAACTCATTCATTCACATGTAGTTGGTCATACCATTGGGACGAGTTGAAGACCCTGGGGCATGAGGCTACCTCACTTAAGTACATTTCCTCCCCCAAGATGCATTGGAGAATGTATTATGTACTTTGAGGGCAATCATTTGGGAACTCGACTTGGTGTCTACAACCCTATTTATATCTACCATGCCAAAGATCTACATTGTATCATGACTAATACCTAATGACATGAGTCTGCAATTTTATGTGTGGGAAGCCATACACTATTCTTCAGTATCAAATATGGGTATTTCTATCACAGGGATGTATTTTATATGTATTTTATTATAATTTTTGCAACCCTTTGCAGGTTCTATGTCCTTGGTTCCCTCCCTTTGTCTAGCTCACTAAGATTATTGCAATGTAATCCAACCATCAACTTCTCTTCCTACGTCATACATTAGGGTGCATATTTTGTAGCTCAAAGTGTCACCATCTAAGTGATCCATAGCTCAAAGTGACACCCCCATAGGTCCATTAGGGAAATACATTAACACGAAGTTTGGAATGTAAAAAATGGTCAATGGAAACCCTACAAAAATTAATATCAAATAGAATTGTTAGGACCAACAATGTTGTTTTTGGATTTTCGGGGAGATTTGAAGGGATCAACGACTCTCCAGTTACATAGTAAAAGAGATTTTAAGCGAAATTACGAATGTCAAGAGCAAAAAAGGTCAAAGTTGATCAATTAGTAAAAGAGAGTTTAAGCGAAATTGTGAATGGAAAGGGTAGAAAAGGTCAAATTTGATCAGTTATAGGAGGCAAGGATGAAGGTACCATATTAAACACAATGCACAAAGTGTCTAGATACATCTAATCACTCCTCCAAGCCATCTATAAAAGTAATTATCTCCGTGGAAAAAAAGGATAAAATTTTATACAATGAAATGTTGTTGGATAGAAGACTTATGTTCTCCTTAGGATAAGTTGAAAATATTGTATGCCTTGATCGTGAGATATGGTGAGACAAGGGAAAAGGATTTAGGATTGTGAAAGGAACAACTTCTGTATACTTTCACGATATAATAAAAACATATGCTCCCCCCCAAGGAAATATTTTTCTCTAATGTTAAATGTGTTTGTATTTGGGATTTATGACACTAATGCTAATGGGTATTGTAGGAGAATATATATTGTGGCTATTGTTGCTTGTGTGTAGGTAACATGTGCAAGAAATTAAGGAGAGAAGATATTTGGAGCATCTACTACCAACATCACTAAACATCCACCCTTCAAAATAAATTTCACATGCAATCTCTTTCTTATTTATTTCATGAAATGCATGCGTGATGTGTCAAGGGTTAAGTAGGTTGGGAAATTGCTATCTATGATAGGCCCTAGGCAATCCTATGGGTTTAAAGTACCTTGTCATTATAAGGAAAATTTTGTAAAACACCGACACTAGCTTCTTCCAAACATTCTTCTAACCTATCAATTTACATACCAAAAAGGGTTGAGGAAAAATGGCACCCTTTCTTGACTCCATTATTATAGATAATATCTTCCAACCAACCCTAACTGGTCCCAAACTTGGCAATAATGTTCCTATATAACCTTGTCGAAGCAATTTTAGATGTTTTTTTTTTCCAAGGAAAAAATCAAAACTTTCTATTAATCATAAAAATTTTACATAGTACATGCAAAAGCATTCTATCTATTTGTGCCTCACAGAGAAACACACAAGCAGATCCATACAGTTGTTTCGCTCACGACCAAAATCTCAAAAATCAGAGAAATACTAGATATCTGCGTGAAGCTTGTTCACATAGGAGCAAATCAGTCTATGCTTAGCCAAACGAGAAAAACCAGGGCTCCTCAGAGAGGAAAACACCCCGTGGCATGGCCAAAAGTAATTCTAGATGTTAGAATTTACTGCATAAATATTAAACAATTTATCGAGAGGAATAAACATAAAAAGCCAGCAACAAATCATAAACATAAACACATATTTTTATCTGGGAAAACCCCAAATCCGGGGATAAACCCAACCAATGAAATTCACTAAACATTGGCCAAAACCTTGGCCAATCTGACCAAGTGAGCCTTCATCGCTCACCTCCAGGCCTACATTACAATGAAGACTTCCCAGCCTTTTATAGGCTCCATTACATGCAATACCATGGGTGCACAATACCATGTGCCCCAAAACCATTACTATTTACCCTAGTCAACATTGACTCTATCCTGAGTCAAGTTTACCTAAAAATTCCTCACTTAAACTTGACTTGGGTTTTCTTTTCTAAATCTAGGAAAAATTGCTAAGTGAGACAACCCCACTCACTCTAGCCCTCCCCCCCTCAATTTTTTTTTTACCCAGGGTAATTGTTAACTTGACATCCCTTCTATCACCTAGATCTAACCTTGACTTTACCAATGATTACCCATGGGTAGCATGCCATACCAGGGCTTACAACAGTATTCCCATTCACATGCAAAAATTAACTCCATTATAATAATTAATATTTTTTTTTTGTTTCATTGTTGCTATCTTTGTACATCAATGTCCATATAAAAAGAACCCATCTAACGGATTACACGGGTCACCAGCCGCTGTAACCGCTAGTCCTCTAGGAGATCTCTTCATATACATGGTTCATCAATTAATTAATCCACGTACAAATATCCTCTCTCACCTTAAAAGCTCTCTTCGATCTACATTTCTTCAACACTATGATCTGCACCTATGTAATGTCCATCATATTCTGTATGGGAGCGCAAACCTCAAATCTCTTGTTGGGCCTCTCATCATGACGACTCTGTAAAGCCAAATGACTGCTCTTCCACAATTAACTCCGCTACAACACCGTTTCTCATTTTCTGAATATGTCGATGACCTCATCCAAATCCTCTCTATTGAGCCCAAGAGGATCAGGCAACCCTCCAAGGAGCGCAACAATAAGATGAATTGCAATGAAACGAAACTGTAGCTTCCCTTGAAAAATTTTCATTACAAACTTACTGAATTTCATCTGCTCCCTGCATCACAGTGCTTTCACAACCATCAAAATTTCCTCCACTCCCATTTCCCAAGCATTCATCTTCTTATCAAGTAGGAGTTCACCCATTTTTCAAGTAGGAGTTCCTCCACTGAATTTTTCAAGTAGGAGTTCACCCATTTTTATTTTTTATTTTTTTATTTTAACATGTCTCTGACATTACTAGCACGTCCACTCCCATGCTTCTTTGCTCCCGTGCCTAATATTTTGGCTACATTTCCTGTGACTACCAAAAAATTGCGTGCCTCACTTCCATATTCTCCAATACCACCATGACTGTGGTCCCTTCCTAGGGCATCTTATCGATCCTCTTGGTTACTGGTCTTGACGCATTACGCCGGCCTACGATCCCATTCCGAAATCCACCTCTCGGAAATGATCAGAAAATGATATTGTGCCTTCATTTTCTTAAAAAATCCCTTAGAATCATTTCATAGTGACTCTGGATCCATGAAACCAATGGAAAAAAATTGTGTCACACACCCTTGAGATGAATTCCCTTAACACACACTGTGATTTAATGCTACGACCGCCTACCAAATAGAATTTCACACAATGTGTGCTTGTGGACTCCTGGATTCAGTGGGAGTATGCTCATAAATTTTTTTAAGTGGAAGCTTCAAACTTCACGCTTGCCATATTTGACCAGGTTTTAATTTGGTTGCCTCTTTTCTAGTAATGCCATATTCATTACACCAAAAATTGCAAATACATGTTGCGTCTTCTTCCACCGTCGGAGCCCTCCATGGATTCCCTGTTATTCCTATGGCTTCTACTATCACCAGATCCATGAACTTTCTCATGTTGTCGAGTCCACATACTCGGCTATCCACCCTTCACCCACTCATATTCCTTGGCGATCTAACTTAGTGCTTCCTTTGACAATTTAGATCAAGCATGTCACTTTTTTGATCTGCAGTCAGGTCTCTCCATTCACCAGGGCATATAACCCTTAGCAACAAAAGAAGCCAAAATGGCTCTGATACTAGTTGTTAGAATTTACTGCAAAAAATAATAAACAACTTACCGAGAGGAATAAACATAAAAAGGAAGCAAAAAATCATAAAAATAAGCACATACGTTTATCTTGAAAAACCCCAAATCTAGGGCAAAACCCAACCAATGAAATTTCATTAAGCATTGGCCAAAACCCTGGCCAATCTGGCCAAGTGAGCCTTCACCGCTCACATCCAGGCCTACATTACAATGAAGTCTTCCCAGCCTTTTATAGGCTCCATTACATGCAATACCATGGGCCGAAAACTGGGGTGCACAATACCGTGTGCCCCAAAACCACTACTATTTACCCTAGCCAACATTGACTCTGTCTCGAGTCAATTTTACCTAACACTAGACGCAAGAGGAATATTTATCTCTTCCAACCTATTCTAAAGAATTGTCCTCAGAATGGTATCACAATATTTTCTAACATCAACAAAATAATAAATGAGATCAATTTTATTATTGGAGCAATCATCCACAATTATCTCAAGAATGACAATGTGGTCCAGAGTTAAATAATATCTCTGAAAACTTACTTGGTGTTTAACTATCTTATCACAACTTTCCAGCCATAGGAAAATATTCTCTTCCAAAATAATTCCTTACAACTTAGCTAAAGTAGGGCTAACGATATGGTCCTATAATTTAGAGGGAATGATTTTATCCCCACTTTTACAATTAGGCTTTGCGTTCAAGGCTTGGGGAAGCCTTACTTCAACACCAAATTTGAATAACTTGTGTATGTGAGGGATGAGGATAGGCCTCCCTATTTTCAAAATTTCAACTTGGTAGCCTTCAGTGTCCTTGACTTTCATAGTCACAAGTAACTTAACCCCAAACTCTATGTCTTCCACAACTTTTTTTTCATCCTCTATAGGAACATTTTAAACAGTGTCCATGTCATTAGAGGTTTCACAAATATTTTTAAGGTAGGAATTCAATCTTCAAAGGAATCATAATGTTTTCTTTAGTTTTACAAATTAAAATTCTCCTCTAATTTTTTGAGGATCTAATTTAAATAGGTGCAACAATGAATTTTGATTTTTATTTATATAATATTTTCTTTTCCTTTTAATAGGGTTTTTGTACATATTTATTTTATCAAGTTTTAAAGATTTATTAGAAACATCTTTAATCTATTTTCTAACAATGTTACAATTTTCTTTGTTTTTTGTTAAGTAATGTGAGTCTTGAGATGATACTCATGCCTAACCTATGGCTTGAGTAGCCATGACCTAGGGTCATCTATGCTATCAAAATCACCCAGGAATTGCACCTGGCCTGGGCCGCACCAACCCTTGGAATTATTGGATTTTTTCCCACACAGTTTTGTACCAGTGACCTTTTCACCACAAAGTTCCTTAGTATAACACCCTCTCACTGTCTATTATGCAACTGTGGGATACAATTTTACAATTATTATTATACCAATGATTTGTTATTTTATAATTCTTTTTACATATCATCTTGATTTTAAAAATAACACTTGTTAATAAAAGTTATTAAAAAAAATTCCAAAGGGAAAAAACCGTAATTTCATTCATTGTGGTAGTGAAAAAATTACATTCTACAGAGGCACGCTCTGGTTTCATTCATGATAAAGATAACTAATTTGGTACTAGTTGCCCACTTAAAACAAGGATTTTTATTTTTTATTTATTTATTTATTTTCTTTAGTGAAATACATTATATTGAAGAAAACCCAAAAGTTTCCTACAAATATGGACTATTTGAAAGTTATGAACATTGTAAAGAGTTTTATTAAAAGAGGTTTAAAACTAACATTGAGTGTCGATTCTTTCAGCTCCTGTGTGGAGATCCTGGTAGGGCCTGTGAAAAAAAACAGAAGTGATAATGTCGTCATGTTATTCCATGACCTCCGAGGACCCTGCTTCCATTAACAATTATTCTTTGGAAAGGTGATCTACATTCTAATTCCTTTCCCTATAGACGTGAGAAAAAGATAAGTAATTACAAGAACTTTTTAGTTGCATTGCTTCATCAAGGATAGGCATGAGGGTAATGTTATTACAATCTTGAATTTTATTTAACTAGTTTATAATCTACATGGTGTCCTCATATACTTGGATTTGAGTGCAACCTTTAGCTAAGGCAAAGAGGAACAAATTTTTACAGGTCAAGAGTTTAACCATGTTATTGGTCCACGAAACAAACCCCATTTTTATTTTGAGAAAGTATGAGTATGAGAGGAATAGGATAAATCCCCCACCATTTTTCATCCTTGTATCTCAGGATGATCCATCAAAGAAGGCCCAAGGGAAGGAGTGATCAGGATTTTCTACTATTTCAATTCTGGGGGGGGAACCCCTTTTTCATGAGGGAAATGTTCTAAAATTTCCATTTGCTTAGCCACAAAGTGTTCAAGGATTAAAGGCTTGTCCTGGAATAAGGCTTTGTTATGAGCTAACCATACTCCCAAGAATAATATTAATGGTAGAGCCTTGAAGGTACGAAAATATGGATTTTGGATCCAATTCTTCCAAGCCCCCTCTAGGTTTTCCCTAGCCCATTCCACTGAGTGACATGGTACATGGTTTCATACATGCCAAAACTACTGGAAAAAAAAAAGGAAAGTCACGAAGATATGATTTGCTAATTCTTTGGTGTTCTTACACAAGGACCACCAATCGAGCCCAACTATAAATATTTTCTGAATAATATCCTAGGATGGGGCTTTATTTTCCATCAAGCACCACATAAAGAGTTTGGATTTTGTAGGGCACTTGGCCTTACAAACTGCCTCCCACCACCATTTGGTAAGAAAACATCTCTTACAACCATAAGTGAGATATATTTGAGGTCAGGGGTGTCAAGACCCAAGATTGTCTTAGTTTTTACCCACCTAACCCTATTTTACTCTATGTTCTACAATCCCAAAAGACCTTCATGCACAAATTTTTAGTTTATATTGTTGTATTCATGAGGACGTGGATATAAATTTGATTATAATTTAAAAAAAGGTTGATCGATTAATATTTAATGACTAAATGCTTACATCTGATGTTATCCTAAGGTCTTTGTTAAGTCTGAATTTTACATATTTTTGCCACCTATACTAAGCCTTGTTTCCCCCATTTTTGACCTCTTTTTGGTCTTTAATTATACCTAGTCCGACTATGTCATCCAATTTTGTCTAAAAAGGGTATCATAGGCTAAGGTATGTTGAAACAACATTAGAAGTCTCATTTTATCTTATTTCGAGCATTCTTTGAATTGGTTGTGTCATTATTGCATTACTACTCTAACTAGCCTTGGACTCATGCGCAGATTTGTTAGATTCAAAGAGTTCCGCCAATCCTACAGAACAACTCATACAACCGAGATTCCTGCAACCGTTCCAGATTTCCTGCAAATACACCGATTTCCTGCAGCCACCTCAAAATACTATAGTGAGATCGATAGACAACTTCAGTCGCGCAACAGAAATGGTCTAATCCATGCCTTCAGTCATGGATTAGACCCAACAACAATTTACCCTATCAATCTGTATCTGTATTAGGGTTGTAGGCTTAGTTTAGTAATATATTTTGTTCAAAGCCAAATATGGGCTACCAGAAATGTATAAAATCGGATGCAATTTTCTTATATGGGAGTTCTTGGGTTGGGTTGGAAGCTGCTATTACAGAGCACGATATCAAACAGTAATCGACTATTATATTATATTAATAAAATCGTTTATGTTCTGTTTATTTCCTAAGAAACTTCTTTAATATTTAAAGGAGTTGTGAGTGAGGGAGGTCCCCCTTCTCTCACAACTCCTGTAGCAGAGTGTGTGTTTATTTATGTTTTAATTATGCATTAATAATTTCCTGTAACAACTAGTGTTTTTTTTTTGTATTTGTTACATAAAACTGTAGATTGGTTAAGTGAATTAATATTTTATGTTGAAGAGCTCTTTTCATTTGGCCAATGCTTGGATTCATGCTTTTTAAGTTTGATTCTTGATTGGGATTGATTTCTTTTATATTTCCTGCATCAATATCAACAAACACAAGTGTTATAGAGGGATGATATATGTCGCTCCATAACCATTGCTGCAATAGTACTGATACATGAAAGTAGCATGAGTTGTTTATTGTTGTTTGATCTTTATCTTTTCACGGTCAATATCAACAATATTAAGTGCTATAAAGGGATGATATATACCACTCCATAGCCTTTGTTGCGATAGAATTGACATGGGAAAGAAGCATTAGTTTTTATTTGTATAATTAATTAACACTTGCAGTAATTAGCCTGCATATATTGTGCACTGCATCTCATTAGTTTACCTTCATGGGTTGACAATTTATATTGGCAAATTATACATGTATAATTTGACTCAACATTTTGGCATCGTTGTCGGGGAGGTGCTAAGGGATGATACTGAAAGTGTTTTAGTTTTATTTTGTTGATTTTGTTTTTTTTTCAGGACTGGGGGAGTCGAAGTGCAAAGATGCAAGGCAAAGCCTATGCACCCAAGAGGCCAGACACTCGCCAAAGTCATATCCTGATTGTTTGATAAGTTTTTATTTTTTATTTTGTTTGAATATTAGATGAATAGGGTCCAATATTTTCTATATTTTTCGTGGTGGTGTGAGCACCAATCCATTTACTAATACACTGGAAAGAACAAGGAAATATGTAAGAAAAAAGGCAGCAAAGAAGGAGGAATCCGAACAAGAGGTCTGTAGTTTTGAACAAGTTGACCTTTCTACAATAGTATCCTCTATTGGAGAATATTCTATTTCTGCCCATCTTGAATCTCCCCTTACAAGGAAGGCCACATCTCTTCTCAGTGGTCAGCTTGAAGAAGAATTCCTTGTAAATCTTGTCAAAGAACTAGAATTTCAGACCATTGACTCTGAAGAATCTGTAGCCTTCCAAGGTCTTACTCTTTCTTGGACTGACATGGCTCATTTAGAAGGCACTGATGAGAATGAGAATAAACTTTTCACATTTGAATTTCCTATCAGAGAGACTGGGAGAGCCACTCATATGAAAAAAATTCCTCCCTCAGCCTTGTCTAACTTTCGTGGTGCCTCTAGTGAAGACCCTGATGCCTTCTTATTTGAATTTGATGTACTCTGCAGGAGCTATGACTATTCTTCCAATTCTCAAAATCTGAAATTGTTTCCTACTACATTGAAAGATGAAACTCTTAGGTGGTTTATGGGGTTGGGATCAAACTTCATTGCAACTTGGGACGACATGAAGAAGGTGTTTTTGAAAAAGTACAAGGATTACTGCAAAACGAGGGATCTCAAGGAAGAAAACTTTGGCATGACCCAAAAGGAAGGGGAGAGCCTCAAGGATTTGGTGGAAATATTCCAATACAATTACAAAGATCTAAGATGAATCAATTGGATAAAGAGACCAAGAGGACCATTTTGCTTAGGGCCATCAGACTAGAATATCTGGAGGTCTTAAATCTAATGGGAGCAGGCAATGTATCAAAGCTAAGTTATGATGATGTGTGTGAGCTTTGTAAAATTTATTCAAGAGGAAACTCCAATGTTGGAGGTGGACCAAGAGATCCTTCTTCCAAGCTTGTCAAATCAGTTGCCAGAGCTGGAGTAACTAGAACTGTAATGGGTAATTTATTTGAAAATTTTAAAACTGATATTCTTAGCACTTTATCTTCACAATTGGATGTTTTGCAGGCTAAGAAGAAACAAGAGAAACATGATGAATTGGAGAAAGCCTTGGCAGTGTTCTGCTCCAAATGCAGGAAGAAACATGCTCTAAGGGAATGCCCTGTTGATAGTATTGAGGTATGTCGAATTTGTGAGGCCGAGCATTCCACTGATCAATGTCCTTCTCTGCCTAAAATTAAGGCAACATACATAACAGAACAAGGAGTTTTCAATTCAATTTATGCAATGGCACCTCAGAGACCATGGTAGCCATGTCTTGCAAGTATGTCACAGTCAAATTTTCAATTTCCTTATGCTCAAAATCAGATGTGGAATGTTCCAATGCCCTGGCAACCTTGGCCTCCTCAACATCCTTGGCAGGGGAACTATTCTTATCCAAGTACACAAAGTTTCCTAGATCAAAAATTTTATTCACAACCCACACCGCAACAAATGATATAACCACAATAATAGCTTCAATTGACTGCTCCACCAAATCAACCTTGTCCCATGCAAATTCCTGCTCAACCAATGTCTAACCCCAACAATAAAACCATCTGATCCGCTCACAACATTGGATTGATCACTTATCCCACTTTTCCTACCTACTATATTGAATCTGAGTCGTTGTAGGAAGTTTATGTCCCTGTTTTACAAGAATTTCCTATGTCTCTGCAGGAAATTCTTGTTCCTGTGTTACAGGAGCTCCCTGTACAGTTTCAGGAATTAACTGTGCAGTTGCAGGAAATCAACCTTAGGTCAGGAAGAATGGTGAATCAGCCTAAAATAATTGAGGATATTGTAGAGGAAGATACTTTAGAGATGCCTCAAGAAACCACACCTGAACCAGCAAAATCATCTACCTCAAGGCCACAAGAATCTTCCTCATCTCATATAATCCAGCCTCCTTTTCTATAGGGGTCGGAAATGGAAATCAAAGTAAAACAACCCGAATTTGATCTTTTATCCGAACTAAGGAACATGTGCATCAAGATCCCATTGCTGTAAGCAATAAAGGACATCCCAATATATGCTAAAATAGTGAGGGAACTATGTACCAAGAAACCAGGGAGACAAAAGAAAGAAACCTCGATCATTCAAATAGGTGGAAAGCTTGCAAGTTTAATGTCTACCGGATTTGTTACTGAAAAATATGTGGATCTCGGAATCCCTGTGGTTACCACCTTTATCAATGGATATCCCATAAAGAACACTTTTATTTATTTAGGTGTGGCCATCAATGTGATGACTATGGAAACTTTGTCGCATATAGGATCCTTTGACTTGTTACCCACTCCTACCATGTTAGAATTAGTAGATAGGTCTAAGGTAAAGCCATAGGGTGTTTTAGAAGACATTGTCATCTCATTATATTCCTGGAAGTATCCTGCAAATTTTTATGTTCTTCAACCTAAAACTAACTTGGGAAGGCACCCATTGATCTTGGGGAGACCGTGGTTAGCTACAGCTGATGCCTACATAGGGTGTAGATCTGGAAACATGACTATCACTCATGGGGCTGAAACAAAGCAAATTAACCTGTACCCCCCTACTAAACCCCTCTTGAGATCAGAAAACACACAATGGGTTGAAGAAGAGGAATAAGAACATGATTTGGAAGGTACCTTACTAGTTTTAACAATAGCACAGGCCATGAGTCTTAAGGAAAATCCTGAAGAAGATCTGATAAATTGTTGTATTTATAATCCTGATTTCCCGCAGCAGTTAGAAGGACAATCTAGTCATAATTTAGATATCATTACTGATTTGTAGGATTTTTATGAACATAGTTCAGCTTTTGAATTACATTCAACCCTCTTATCTGCATTTCCTGCATATTCAATTTCTGAATGGGGGAGTAAGGTAGTAGAATTTTTTCCTGAAAAATATTTAAACATTAATTCTGCCTTAACTCTTGAACAAGAAAAGCAATTAATACAAACATTAAGAATTTTTTCAGACACATTTGCATGGGAATATACCGATATGAGAGGCATTCACCCAAACACATGCATTCATCACATTTATATAGAAGGAAATGTTAGGCCCGTAAGACAACCACAAAGGAGGATGGACCCTGCTTTAAGAGAAATTGTAAAAGATGAATTACAAAAGTTGTTAAATGTAGGATTCATCTATCCTATATCAGATAGCCAATGGGTATCCCCACTAGTCATTGTCCCCAAGAAAAATGGTAAATGGCGAATGTGCATAGATTATAGGGAATTAAACAAAGCTACATTAAAAGACCATTTCCCTTTAAGGTTTATAGACCAAGTACTCGACACTTTAGCAGGGAAAAAACACTTTTCCTTCCTAAATGGATTCAATGGATATAATCAGATTAGGATAGCTCCAGAGGATCAGGAAAAGACAACATTTACATGTCCTTGGGGTACCTATGCATACAAAGCCTTACCATTTGGTCTATGAAATGCACTAGCCACATTTCAGCGGGTGATCCTTGGCATTTTCTTTGATCTTTTGCATGATTACGTACAAGTTTATATGGATGATTTTACAGTTATGGGTGATATTTTTGAAGATATTTACTTAATCTTGAAATTTTTTTGCAGAGATGTAGAGAAAATAATCTTTCATTAAGTAATGAAAAATGTTTTATGATTATGACTGAAGGTATTGTTTTGGGTCATCATGTTTCTGCTACAAGAATCAAGGTTGATCCAACGAAGATTGATGTTATTGTAAAACTGCCCCCACCAACTAATCAAAAGGGAGTTAGAAGTTTTCTTGGACATGCAGGCTACTATAGGAGGTTTGTTGAAAATTTTACAAAGGTAGCCTCTCCATTATTTAAATTGTTGACTAAAGAATCTGAATTTCATTGGAATGATGAATGTCAAGCTGCATTTGATAAACTCAAGGAAAAACTTTCTTCAACACCCGTCTTACGAGGCCCAGACTGGAATTTTCCTTTTCATATTTCCACTGATGCCTCTGATTTAGCCATAGGAGCAGTATTGGGTAAAAAGGAAGATCCTGTCACCCATGCTATCTATTTTGTCAGTAAAAATTTAACTCCTGTAGAAGTAAATTATACAGTGATTGAAAAAGAGTTCCTTGTTGTAATTTACGCTATTAATAAGTTTAGACATTACATCACGGGTTATGAAATTTTTGTGCACACAGATCATTCTTCTATTCATTATCTCATGAATAAACCAATCACTAATGGGAGAATTACTAGGTGGTTGCTGCTGCTACAGGAATTTGACATCACGGTAGTGGATAGGCCAGGAAAAGAAAATCAGGTAGCTGATTTCTTATCTAGGCTTAATCATGTAGGTGAGGATGTTCCTTTTAATGATAAATTTCCAGATGAAAACCTATTTGACATCTCTGTTAAAACACCTTGGTTTGCAGACATGGCCAATTATCTTGCTACAGGAAATTTTCCACCTTACTTTTCATCTAATCAGAAAAAGAGAATCATTAGGAAAAGTGTTGATTATTCTTGGATTAGGGGAGATATTTTTTTTATAGGAGCTGATTTGATTATTCGCAGGTATGTTAGAGAAGATGAGATCTATGACATCTTAAGAACCTGCCATGTGGAGGACACTTCGTAGATAAGCGGACAACTTACAAGATCCTTTGTTCAGGTTATTACTGGCTAGACCTCTTCAAGGATGCAAAGGAGTATGTTCGAAAGTGTGATAGCTGCTAAAGAATGGGGCGACTTGTACAATCATATGAGATGCCTTTGCAGCCACAGGTTCTCATAGAACCATTCGAGAGGTGGGATCTTGACTTTGTAGGTCCCATCAACCCCCCATCCAAAGGTAAGAAGTATATTTTAGTTTGTACCGATTATGTGACAAAGTGGGTGGAGGCAAAAGCACTACCTAGAGCAACAAAAAAAGCAGTGGCATAATTTATTTTCTCTGATATTTTTGTAAGATTTGGAGTACCTAGGGAAATAGTTATTGTTCAGGGTGCTCAGTTTGTGTCTAATATTATGCAAGAAATTGTGCAAAAATATCAAATTACCCACCGAAAGTCCACCCCTTATCATCCATAGGACAATGGGTAGGTGGAATCAAGCAAGAAGGTGCTAGAAACAATCCTTACCAAAACAGTTCAATTACATAAGAAGGATTGGTCTGAAAAACTTCTTGAGGCCTTGTGGGCTTACCGGATCACATGGAGGGGTACCAATGGCTTTTCTCCATATGAACTAGTGTATGGAAAACAAGTTTTGTTGCCCATTGAATTTCACATCAAAACATTTAGAATGGTGTCAGAATTGGGTATGAACTTCGATGAAGCACAAAAACAGAGAATCTTGCAGCTCAACGAATTAGATGAGATTAGACAGGATGATTTTTAGCATACTAACTTGATCCAACAACAAAGGGCTAAATGGCACGACAGATAAAGCAGTTCAAAGAGGGAAACTAGGCATTGTTGTATGATTCTAAATTTAAAAACTTTAAAGGGAAATTTAATACACATTGGCTAGGACCCTATGAAATCGAGAAAGATTTTTATAATGGATCTGTTCAGATTAAAACTATTGATGATGAGAATGTCACCTTCTTGACGAATGAGCATAGACTCAAGCTATACCAAAAACCCCAATCCAAGGAGGAATTTGTGAAGGAAATTGTGAAGAAGAAAGAGTTGGAGATGGTAAGGGAAGGGATCCTTCCTTCCACTATATATACCTAATTTTCCTTTTTGATACAATGAGCTCACTCTATTCCTCCTCGTGCTCGATAAACCATGAGAGGAATTTCTATTGGGTATAGGTTTATCCCTTTTTCTGGGCCCAATGGACTATTTACGGAAAAGGGACCCCTTAGAGTCTTCTTTTTCAGTGTTTTAGACTCTCTAAAATTGAAATCTGGCGAGCATGGACTGCCCTAGGCTCGTTAAAAACACAGGTCAGGAGATCACTTGGGATCCTTCCAATAATTTTTTTTTCTAGTTAATATATGGATTTCTCGTGTTGGACTGATGTGGGATTTCTTAAGGCCTTCCTTCCAACAATCTTGGCCCATCGACATCAACAAATTATCTGGGTACAAGATTAGAGCCTTGTGATGCCTTGAAGCTTCTATGCCCCAATGACAGGCTATATCGCCAGTGGTAATGGAGAATCATTATGGATTCTTTACTACTGGATCCTACAGGCGGTTCAACAACAACTCATATATTCACACTTGATAGGATGGATCAGGGTACCTTGGTCCTCACTCCCATTAATGGTGATGGACCTCACATTGGTTAAAAATTGACCTCAATGACTGGTAATCCAATGAGCCCATTGCACATTTGACATCGACACATTCATTCATGTCCAATGGACTGTACACAATGGGTGGAGAGAGCGGTTTCTGCAGATTCAGCTTCAATTCCTGCAGAATGTTTAGCAGTTGTAGTTTTGACTTCCTGAAGAATGTTCACAGTTATTTTAATTCTTGCAGAATTTTCATTAGTTGTAGTTCAATTCCTGAAGAATATTTAACAGTTATTTTTATAGAATGTTTAGCAGTCGTAGTTTTGAATCCTGCAGAGCATTCGACATCCAATTCTTAATTCCTGCAACATAATTGTTAGACACAACAACACCGGGATTTCCTAAAAAGACAAGAAAAAAAAATCATTAAACAGATCATAGATTAAAAAATCATGTAATAAATTATTAACAAGTCATTATGTGGTTAAGGTCGTGGATTATATGTCTGATGTAATAGGTTATCATTGCAAGAGCAAGCTACGTCATCAAGGACATCACCATTGGAGGTAAGTGGTAACATATAGCCAATGATAAGGCTCTCGAGGTAAAGGTATAATGACACTTAATTTTTAATTTTCTGCATATCTAAGGCTATGGTAACTGTTGTGGAGGTAAATCCCCTCTGCGGACAGAGGCGATCCCTACTAGCCCAGACTGGGTCTAGCAACAATCGTTCACGCTATAGTGCAGGTTACTAATTGCAAATAAACGAACTAGCGATGAAGGCCTACCTGGAATCCAACGCTGTTGCTTGTAGAAGAGGTAGCGCTCCCATTCCTTAGCTCTGGAAGATCACGATCCCCATGATCTCCGTGATAGGACACCTGCACACGCGAGAAACAAAACAAACACAAGCGTAAAATCTAGTAGATGCAAATATATGTCAATCAGAAAGGACATAAATCATCATCATAAACAATAACAAGAGTGGAACCATAACCAATAGTCGCTTATTATTGATCAATCAAAGGAAGAATACAACCATAGTTCTGACGCTGAATTCTCCTTCGGCGGGTCACCAGCAGAACACGTCTCGAAAAGTCTGTCAAGGATGGGACAAACCTCTCTCTTCGAATCTTGACAATAGTCTCCTTGCTTGGATTTGGCCTTAAGGGAATTATGGAGGCTCTTGCAGCATAAGGCTCTTGGGAATTTGGGAACTTTACCACTAGCTTGCAATGGAGATGGGCAAGCTTTTATAGATGGAGGAAGGAGAGTTGGGATCCCTATAATCATGAGATTGGCCCTATCCTCAAGGAAGCTTCCATGAGAGGTGGAAAACCACTTCCTCTACATGTAAATCCGGAGCCAAACCTCCCAAATCAAGATAGATACTAGTTCATGAATTGGTTAGGACGAAACTTCCGCCATTTATTTTTAAAAAACACTCCTTAAATTGGCCGACGTGAGTGCGACTCTAGGACAAAGCGCTAATTGGCGCGACCTCTTTGAAGGATTTTCCCCATTGGCGCGGGTACTGAACTGTCTGCCCGCGCCAATGCAAAAAGGGCCATTTTTAGGGTTTTTCACAAGGAGATGTCTTCAGGGCAACGAAAGCTCTTGTTCAGAGGGATGTCATGAAAGTGGTTTCAAGTCATGTCACTGCTCATAGGTCACGAAATGAGCCCTCCAATGTGCGGGACAGGGATTGCATGGATGGTGACAAATTACTTTGTAACAGATGCCCCCTAAAGCATGAGGCCCGAGAGAGAGAGAGAGGGGTGAAATGCTTTACGAGAACGTGTCCAACTAAAAACTTCAGCGTCGGAAAACCTGCGTGGAGAAGTACAACTGATATCTCAGATACATGATATATATGTGGTATGGGCACAACCATCCATAACAGAGTATACAATAATCCAAATCCAAGGCATGGACGCAACCATCCAGTGAAGATCGATAAATAGACTCAGGTATGGTTGCAGCCATCCAATAAGTGTGTCATGTAACCAATCATAATAATCCACAAAGTCGCAGCCTGGATTACAACAGACACAATCCAGGGTCTTGCGCTCCATCTCGACCCGAACACAGTACAAGTCCAAGCATGTGAATAAATGGGCTGAAGTCGAACATGCGAGAACATTGTCTGATTACCAGCCAATGATGAAAGCATTTAACAGACGCGAGAGGTACCACCAATAATGACGATGGCCCTCAAGGTACTATAGGTACAATCTATGGCATGTCAATCAATGAGATGGCGTCGAACACCCGTAGAATCACTCGATCGGAGGCCAATGATGAAAACCTCGCGTCGAATGCGAAGAACCTGCCATTGAGGCATGCGGGCTCTAAGGCACCAGAAGGGAGTCTCTAGATCAGCTTCCTGGATAATGAGCTGAAGTCAACAGGAAGTGACCTTGAGCGAAGGTGGGCCATAATGTTTCCCACATCATCGAAGCGAGACAGAGGAATATAATGTCTTGTGAATCACGATCAGATGAGAATCAGAGGAAGGTTGGTACTTGCAGAGGTCAACTTCTCTTGAACATATAAATGGCACGATATTGAGTTTGGCAGTATTTTACATCAAAAGATCAGAGGTCATAGTGACGAGGCAAAGAGCAGATGAGAGGTCAAAAAGGATCACCCAAACCCACGGAGGCAAGTGAAAACGAGATGAGATGTCCCCAACTCGACACGAATGTAGACAAGTGCCATGTTCAAGAGCGACATACTGCCGACACGACAATGATGCTGGTTCCATTTTTTCCCCCGCCATTTCTGGCGAGTACCCCAATTATTTTTGATAACAAGCTTGAAAGGGATAGCATATGCTTGTGATATAAGTCCATCCTAGTACGTTTAACGAGCCCTAGGAAGGAGAGACTCGAGTAGCGTCATTATGACTGAATCCGATGTCATCAGGGTTTAACGAGCCTGACAAAGGAAGAACTCGACGTCTTTTCATGTTTAGAGAGTTTGAAAAGATAGCTGAAAAGTAAACTCCAATGGTCCCGTTTCGTAAATAGTTCCTTAGATCCGAAAAGGTAGAAAACTATGTCTGAGAAAACCTCCTAGTCGCGATAGGCTAGGGTATTTCTTTTTCATAAGTAATCTGTCCCAGCCCGAAAAAGGGGTAAACGTATACTGGGTAGATGTCGTTTCGCAGCCACTTTAACGAGATCGAAATGACAAGGGCCTCAACAATCTTTTCATGTTTAGAGAGTAAGAAAAGGGCTGAAAGATGACTCCAAAATGACTTTTTCGTGTTTTTACCGAGTCCAAAAAAGTATAAAATACAACTCATTTCACTGTTTAAGTCGCGTAAAAACCTGTTGCTGCACACAAAGGCAAGTGTAAAATCCATTTTCGACAAAATACATTAAAATATTAATAAAAAATGACTTTTAAAACCTAATGAGATTTCAAAAAGTTATAAATAAGTCTGAAATGGTAAAAACAAAATTACTTTTACTATTTACCTCATAGGAGAGCAACAATGGTCTGTTTGTGTGCGAACTTCTGACGGCGATTGCGACCGATCCAGGCTACCATTCAGATTCTCGTTCGTTCCAGGTAAGAGGCGCTTCCATGTACTCCATTTTAATCCATTTTTTATAGTTTTCCATTGCTTATTAGACTTCTGTAGAGAATTTTTTAAAATTTTAGGGCTTCGCCCATTGGCGCGGGTATCGGGCACGGACCCGCGCCAACTGGCGCGACTGTTAAGAAAACATCCACGCCAATGGCGCAGCGCGGTTTCCCATTTCAAATTTCCAAACAGCTAGTGATTTACATAAAATTTTGAGCATAACAGAGATCTAATCAAGGGTTTTTGACCATGTTGATGCAGGCAACCAAGAAAAATGGCTATCGAATGGAAAGAGAGGGAGAACGGGGAAGAGAATGAACAGGCTATGGAGAATGAGACTTGTATGAATGCCCTCAAGAACTGTGGGCTTAAAAAGTTCTTCCTGACACCTTGCTTACGAGCTCAACCGGAGCTCCTGCAATATCTGATCAACATATGGGACGAAAATGAACAAGTGTTCAAGCTGCGGGACCAAGTATTAGAACTTGAGGTTTCTGACGTATATTTCATAACCGTACTGTCGCGCAGAGGTCCGGTGCCCGTCTTGACAGGCAGCAGACCATCTGGAGAGAATATAAAACAGGTGATGGCAAGAGTGTGCCGAGGGGCACGACTAGGATCGGGAAGCGGCAAGGTAGATATCCATACTATCCCTGATCTAGCACTTAGAGTGGTGCTACATACCATCACGCGGGCTGCGAGGTCGCAGGCACTGCATGAGGTGACCAAGGCCCAACTCCTCCTAGCTGCTGAGTGTATGAATCCGACACTATTTGATTGGGCTACTGCAGTGACAACAAATATGAAAAGACAGCTCACAGAGTGTAAGCAGGCCAAACTAAAATAGTTTGGCTACGGTTCCATCTTGGTATCGTTCATCCTGGAACGACTACCTATCTTTCAGGGCCAAGGAGCCATAGTAGCTGAGCCGGTACCACGAGAGCCGAGGATGGCTCGTTGGGTAGCACTAATGCCCAGATCAGGAGGAGGCCAACAGATGTCCTGGAGGCCGGAGTTTTTTGGATGGTTACGGTGTCAGTTGATTGTGGTCGAGGATTGGCCATATGCAGGGATCGATTTCACTAGAGACCCAGACCTTCCACTCCTCGAGGGATATGACTGGGACGAGGAGTTGGGTATGATCTTCTTTTTGATTTTTATGTTTTACGATTTTTTTTTGGTAATACATGCCCGTCCTAACAATAGTTTTATGTGTATGTAGATGTCGGACCAGAGAGACCTGCCGGTATGTCTCCTATTTCACGGAGAACTCAGCCCGCAGCTGACCCTCAGGCGGAGGGTGCCGAGGGAGGAGAGTTGATTCAGAACCTTGAGGGGATTGCCTGGGGGATTCCAGAGTACGCCCGGTTGGCAGATGTTCCACTAGCATACCAAAGACATACGGTGGGAGTTCCTAATCACCTCCACCATCTTCTGAGATGCTTAGTGCATGCGGTGACTTGTTATCATGAGCACCACGCAGATTAGACACCTAGGGCTTATTTCATGCATATTTTTTGAGAGACATGTCGTCTCCGGATGTATTAAGACGAACATGTATATTTTTTGATTTTATGTGACGCACACTATGTAAACATTTCGATACATACACACACACACACACACACATATATATATATATACCTATTTCTGGATGGATCTTTCTTTTACATGTGATGTTGTTTTACAAATTGCGTAAATGTCTATCTAGCACCAAATTAGCCACTGCATCTGTCAATGTATTCATATGTCTGGGTATGTGTTGATATGTAATATAGTCAAAATTCCTTCCAATAAACGAATACGTAGATACATACGTAAAATGGATGGGTTTCTAACTGAATCATGACCGTTAAGTTGTGATACTACAAGTTGTGAGTCTAGATACACAAGTAATTCACGGATACCAAGGTTTACAACCTCAGTTAATAATTCTAACACAGCACTATATTCCGCGATTTTATTTGTAGCACGTCCCAGACACACACCTTACAGATTGACCAACTCACCAGCAGGATCATAGATTACCCAGGCTGCCGAGGACAGATTCTTGGTATTGCGGGAGGCACCATCCGCGAAACCAACAAACGAATTGATGGACATCTGCACAATCAGGAAGGCCCAATCAGCAGAAATATGTTTACATCGCACACCACACCACACATGCACACAAATGAAAATACACACCTATGTACACACACCACACCAAAAATCACTTCAAGCGTAGTATTTTTTGAGGTACAGCCCATTTCTGGGCTGCGCCAACGGAACTCCTTCATAATCAATGAGCTCATAAGCCCCATTTTTCAATACGCGTTTTACTATGTAGGGCCCATGCCACATAGGTTGGAACTTACCAGCCCCAAGCTTGTCATGCGCTTGATCGTATAGGAGGATGAGGTCCCCTTCGACAAAGGAACGTGTAGAAACTGATTGATCAAAGTGAGCTTTGACCTGCTTCTTTTGTGCTTCAATGACTAAAGCAGCCAAACGACGAGTTTCATATAACCATTCCAGATACAAAAGACGCTCTTCCTCGAGAGAAGTGTTGGGCAAAAGTTCCACAGCTAACTTCAAAGAAGGAATTTCGCATTCAACCGGAAGAGTTGCTTCTAGACCGTACACCAATTGGAAAGGTGTGAATCCAATTACATTCTTTGCTGACGTCCGGTAGGCCTAAAGAGTTGAAAATAGTTGGAGATGCCAATTGGATTTATGAATACCAACTGTCCGTTGAAGCATTGTGACCAAGACCTTGTTCACAGCCTCAACCTGGCCATTTTCCTGGGGGTAATATGGCGTTGAGCTATCGTGTCGTAAGCCCAATCCTGATGTCAGCTCGGCCATCATGTAATCTCGAAAATGGGTACCATGATCGGTAATAATGGCCTGAGGGACCTCGAAACGTGCAATAATATGGTTGAAGATAAATTGGGTAGTTGTCTTACCGTCGACAGTTAGTGTAGGCATCGCTTCGGCCCACTTCGTAAAGTAGTCTATGGCGATGATTATATACGCAGGCCCCCCGGCCGAATGAGGGTTACATGTCATAAAATCTACACCCCATTTCACAAAAGGGCCGACGGTAATAACAAGATGCAAAGGGAGAGGCGGCGCACGCATCTTGCACTGAAAGACCTGGCATGCGTGACATTTACGGACTGCGACGATACTATCTTTGAATATTGAAGCCAGAAGTAACCTGCTCGCAGAATTTTCTGGGCAGTGGCATATCAAGAAATATGACCACCACAGGCGCCACTGTGGCAGTCATTTAGGACTTTTTCAGCCTCTTCCAGGGTGAGGCACTGGCAGAGCACCGAATTTACTCCAATGTGGTATAAAGTATCTCCTACTATATGGTAGGGTTGAGACTGATGCCGAATCCGACGTCGAGCATCTTTAGTCAACTCAGACCAAAATGTCGAGGTCTGAAGATACACAATAATATCGCCGTACCATGGGTCGCGAGTGCTGATAAGGAAAAGAGTTTCGTCTGGGATATGATCCTCGGAATAAGATGGGGTGGAGTTGGTCGGGAGCGACCAAATAAGATCCGCAAAAACCAATGATTTGGTCGACTTAGCAGTGGTGAACTCTAAGTCGAACTCCTGAAGGATAACGATCCATTTGGAGTATTTTCCCCCCAGTAATTGTCGAGAAAGAATATATGTCATGGGGTTGCAATCCGAAACCACAGTTGTTGTGTGCAACAGGATGTAGTGGCGAAAGCGCTGCACATCGTGTACTATAGCTAACGCCAGCTTCTCGACATGAGCATAATGTGTTTCTGTGTCGAGAAGGTTCCATGATAGATAATAAACGACATGTTCATTTCCATCATCACCATCCTGCACCAGAACCATAGCTATGGTGCTAAACGCGGCGGCGAGATACAAAGTGAAATCACGGTGATAGTTAGGAGGACGAAGCAAAGGAGCATTAACGAGTAACGTCTTAAGCTTCTCAAAGGATTGTTGAGAAATTTCGTCCCAGTGGAAGGGAACATTCTACTTTAAGAGACACGTGAATCCCTTGGCCACCTCCGCGTAGTTCGGGATAAAGCGTCGGAGGAAGTTAGCTTTTCCTTGCAGACTCTGCAATTGATATAACGAGGAGGGTGATGGGAGATTGATGATAGCCTCAACCTTTAAAGGGTTAAGGAGAATTCCGTCTTTGGAGACTATGAATCCTGAAAGACGGCCAGAATCCACGCAAAAGACGCATTTATGAGGATTAAGCCTAATATTGTAGCGCCTACAGCGAAGGAAAATCCGGCGGAGGTGTTCAGGGTGGTCCTCTCGCCTAGCTGAGTGAGCTGGCAAGTCTTCCAGATAAGGCTGAACGATATGGCGTATGTCGTGGAAAGCGTAAGGCATCACACGCTGGAAAGTGGCTCTAGCATTCTTCAAGCCGAACGGGAGATTTTTATAAGCGAAAGTACCCCACGGACAGATGAATGCAGTCTTGTGTTGATCCTTAGGTAGAATGTTTATCTGATTATACCTAGAGAAGCCGTCCATCAAGGAATAAATCTCACTCCCAGCACATTCGTCGATGATTTGGTCTATGAAAGGAGTGGGATAGTTGTCTTTAGGATAGGCGCGATTAATATCGCGATAATCAACACAGACTCTGATAGTCCCCTGCTTCTTATCTACAGGGACAATGTTGGAGACCCATTCTATGAGGGGAATCGGGTAAATAAAGCCCGCATTCAAAAGTTTTTCAACTTCTGCTTTGATGGCAGCGGTTTTGCAAGGGTGCACCGGGCGTAGGTGTTGGCGCACATACCAGGATAGGTAGGAATCTCATGCACTACTATGTTGGGATCAATCCCGGGCATTTCCTCATAGGACCAAGCGAACGCGTCTCTGAATTCTCGAAAAATATTGGTATAGACTCGTATCTCATCAGGAGAACAAGTCACTCCCATGTGTATGTCCTCAACTATCCCCGGTTTAACGGAGAGTCGATTGGAATGGTTTGAGTGATGTTGCTCAGGTTTCCCTCTGAAAGCACCTCATGTGTCAATATGGGCATCCGGAGAGGTGGAGTGGGAACCTGAGATGCAAAACGCTCTAGACAATCTGACATTGCCCCCAAGCTAGGCATGAACGAGGAACGATGATGTCCATCGCTCCAAGGTAGCTCCTCAAGAGACATTGTTTCTACAATGGCTTCATCAGAAGGAAAAATATCTTTGAGAGGATCAGGAAAATCGGCCTCGCCGAGCCAGGGGGATTGAGAATAGATGTCTAAATACATGCTCAAAGGAGCATGCTGAGGAGGGGGAGGATCAAACGCGGCGACGATTTCACAGTAGTTAATCTCTACTGGAGTTAAGGGCATCGATTCTCCAAACTTAGTCACCTGCTCAGGCATAGGGATGAGCCATGGGTCGTCAGACCTAGAGATCATGTTAACTTGAGCGGTGTGCGGTGGTGGTGCGGGAAAAATACCCATGAGGACGGGGTCTTTGAAGAGACCGGGCCCTACACTGTCAGGGAGATTTGGGATCTGATCCACGTACGGAACGTTGTTCTCGAAGCTGGAGGTGAAGAAAGACAACTGATCCACAGTAACGATTTTGCCCTCGTGAGGGAACTTAATAAGTCGAAAGAGGGTGGACAACACGCATAACATGGCATGAGTCCAGCTGCGGCCGAGAAGTATATTGCAGTTAAGCTTGGCGTCAACCACTTCTACTTCTACGTTGACTGTCTTCCCCTGTAAAGTAATCGCTAGACTCTTGAGAACACCCAGGGGTTTGGATTCCCGACCATCGAATGCCTCTAGGGCATTGGGAGATGATGAAAGGGCCGGAGAGCCAATGGCCTTCCAGCAAGCGGACGACATGACACAGGTAGAAGCAACTTCATCCATAGCGGCCCTATGGATGTTAAGACCGTTGATCCCAACTTGAATAACAAGAGCGATCTGATGTGGAAGTCGAGGGGTGAAATTTTCTAAATCGAAGGTGAGAAGACTAGAATCGGCGGGATCGATTCCATCGATTGCAGATAATAAAATTTCCGTTGCGAAGGACAACTTTGAAGAACTTCTAGTGCAAACATGGTAGAAGGCGCCTGTGCCAGATCCTCAACAATACTGTAGTGCTGAGCGGCACGACCATTCGGATTGTAGGAAGACTTTCGTAAAACACCTTTAGAAGGTGGCCTCACAACAGGTTCAACAATAGGCTTCTCAATTTCCAACGAACCAGAGACAGGTGGGGGAGGTGGACCATCCGCAACTGCCTTCCCTAGTGCCTGACGCGATTCGTTTTAATCCTTTGAACGCGTAGCAATAGAGATAGGTGCATCACCATTCATCATAAAGACCTGGGACCCAAATGGTGCAGATGGTGAAGGCTATTCAACCATCTGGGTCTGCTGAGACGGGAACGGTTCTTTAAGAACTGCCGGAGTCCCTTTGGAGCCTTTTAGAAGTTGAATAACTTCAGATCGCCATGGAAAATCTTTTGTATAGTGATCTCCTTCACAAATGAGGCAGGGGTACTTCGGTTTGCGTTGGGAACCATCCTCGGTACAAGGTTTGGACTCTGGCTTTGGGGCGTCGGATTTAGATTTTCCTTTGCCCTTCTTTTTCCCTTTGGAGGCTTTCTCCGTAGGATTGGCCTGAACGGCATTAACCTTCGCAGTTTTTCCAGAATCGGAAGGAGCAAGAGGAGTAGAATTATTGGATGAGTTGGACTTCTGCTTCCCATTCGAAGATTTCTTCGAATTCTGAGACACGGAACCAATAACACCATCCACTGCTAGGGTAGGTGGAGCTTTAGAGGTTCCAAACCGTGGAGCATCAGGAAAAATATCATAAAGCGTGCCAGACTAAGAGTATACCAGATCTAGATATTGAGCACGCGCTATGGCTTGTTCTTCAGTCACACACGCTCCCTTAGCAATATCTTGGGCGATTTTGTTAACGAAGGAGGTGGTGAACCAATGTGTTAGTATATGATCAGGTATATAAAACTTGATCAGTCTACGACGAACTCACCACTCATGAATGTGATCAGAAATGTGGGTGGCTTTGTCCTGCTTCAAAGAAGTCAGGAGGTGCGTCCCGGCTTCGTAGCGAACCGGTAACTGAAAGTGAGTCAGAAAAGCCATGGCTAACGTATTGAAATCTTAAAAGATGCCACGGGGTAATTCAATATACCACTTAGCTGCAGCGCCAGTCAAAGTGCGCTGGAAGAGGCGTAGACGAACTGAATCATCCACCCAAGAGTTGGATGAACACCAAAGATGGTAAGTCATCACATGAGCTTGGGGGTCCTCTCCAGCTTTACCCTCAAACTTGGGGCAATCACCAGGCACCTTGGTAGGAACCGGAGGCCAATAAGGATTGTTGTTACACCATTTTTTGGTCATCTAACCTTTTATCATTAGATGGACCCAAGTACACCATGTAAGACCAGTTTTACCCCAAGTAAAACTGCTTTCACTATGTTAATTAAGGAAACCCCAAAAGGAATAAGTAATTAAACCATAATTTAATTATTATTCCCAGTCATGTTTAACCCAAAAACAAAGAAATTAATGAGATACACCCATAGTTATCTTATTATTTTCTAGGAATAATTATTTAAATAGTATTCCTTGTTAAATATGACCAAATCAACCACCATTAATCAAATAAATCATTATTTATTTGATTATATCCCAACCACTTCCTTAAAAAGATAAATAAATCATTTATTTATTTATTTTTCACTAATCAAGGGATTTGACCCAAGTCAAACACCCTTTCCCTTCAACAAATAATAATAAAATATTCCATAGAGGTGGATCTAGATTTGGTTAACATTATTTTAATCATGCACCAAGATCTAGAATGACCCAATATTTTGTTATAAATAGGAGGGTTTTCCCCTTCATTCTTCACCTTTTGTTGCATATTAGATCACTCTGGATCTATACACTTGGTCTCATTTTCTACCATTTTGCTCCCATTGAGCTCTATCTTCTACATTGGGTTTTCTACATCTACAAGAGAGAAAGCTTAGATCTGAAGTGCTGAGGACTACAAAGAACCCATCCCATTGAGGAGATCTGGATACACCTTCTTGTTTCCTCCCAGGTGCCCTGTAATATAAAAAATTCATTCAAAAATCGTGTTCTTGTCTTGTCTGTTGGATGCATGGAGCAAACTCTTTACTTTACTGTTTAATGTCTTTCCATTTATAGATCTGTTTGTTGCAGCACTTTAACTACTAATTGCAGATCTGAAGATGTTTTGCAGCCATTATTGTTGTTAGGGCTATTAGTTATGCGTAGCTAAAGTGGTTCTTTTTCGTACGCTTCGACAAAGAATTCATACTAACAAATGACGACTCCACACGGGTTTTAAATTACGACCGCTGTCGTTTTTCATATTCCTGCATATCCAGCTACTTCAGGCCCTAGGGCTTCTTTTCAGCTGCTTAGTTTTCCTCTTTTTATGTCATTTTTTCTCACATAAAACCCTAAAAACTTAAAATTTCTAACTTCCGTGTGTTTCTGGCCCTATTGCGCAGGTAAGCGACACCAGCCGCAACTGAGACGGCAACTTTTCTGAAAATCTGCCGCCGAGACAACTCGTTGTAACAGGGGGCTCGACTCGCCCAAACCTCGCGACTGACCTCCAGTCGTACGCACTGTCGCGACTCGAACTGGGATCAGTCAGAATCGTGGAATGACTTTTTCCAAAGATTTTTCTCGCACTTTTCTCGGGTTTTGGCTGTTCTTCAAGTGAAAGGGTCTTCCAAACTTTCTCCTGGCTTTGTCCCCGCCTTGACCAAGATCTGATCTGTTTTTACTCATCTAAGTGGGAACCCAGCCCCTTATGGCTTTAGTACCCTCCACTTTTTGTGGAAGAGTTTCAGCTGTTTCAGCCGTCGGTTTCAGAGCTTCAGCCCCCTCTTTTTCCAGATCTGTTACCTCACTTTCAGATCCATCGAAATCAGCCTCTTTTCCTTTCAAATCACCTCTTGCCGTTTTGTTTGGACCTCCGAAGGCCTCCGCCCGTCCCGGTTTTTTGCATATGATTTCCCTTTCCACCACTCTGCCTCACTGTTTCGGGGTCGCACTCCCAATTCCTTGTTCTGGTTAGCCTTTTTATCCTCCATCTCCTGCCCTGTCTTATCCTGCTTCAAGCTTCTTTTGCTTCTCAGGTGTGTTTCCAGGAAGTTTTCTAAAGCCCCCGAGGAGAGAGTAATCTCACCTTCTTGGGAAGGTTAGATAGATGCACATTGAGTCAAGGGTTTTTCTCCGTTATTTCAAAGACTTTATTCTCGGGGTTTCTCCAGTAGGTTTATTTTCAGCTACGCAGCACACTTTTTCTTGCTCTCAACAACGGAAAGGGTTTAAAAATTAAAATTAACGCACGCCACACACTGACCCTAAGTGAAGAAGCGCCTGGTTTACACCGCCTGGCAAAGACTCTAAAATCAATTGTCACCGCACCTTATCTTCCCTTGACCTTCTTGATTCTCACGTCCTTTCGGCTCTCACGCTCTCTTCTCACATGAATTGTTTCAAGGCGCGGCTCGAGACTCCTCGGCTCACCCGCTCCGCGATTCACCCGCTTCCGCACCGCCGCTGCCGAGCTGGGCCCACCTTCGAGTCCGTCCGACTTTCCGATTCCCTCTCTCGGTCCCCCTTCTCTCCTTCCGCTGCTCTCCCGGTTACCTTCCTTCCACCATGTCTGGATCAGGGCCTAACGCTAGTGGTTCTCCCGGCCCCAATGCCGGCCCTACTTCTAGCGGAACCGTCACAACCACTACCCCGGCCACCCCCGTGCTGCCGTACATTGCAGGCCTCAGCCTCCCCGATTTCCATCAGTTGATTAATGACCCCATTCACCACAATGCTACCTGGCCCGCTATGCCCACCAAGCTACCCTCTGATATCCCTAAGTTCGAGGGCCTTAATGGAGAAGATCCAACCAACCACGTCCGGTCTTTCCACATGTGGTGTTCCTCCAATTCCATTACCGATGAATCCATCCGTCTTCGTTTGTTCCAACGCACGCTTACCGGCGAAGCTTCTAAATGGTATGTCGAACATGCCACTTCCTCCCATACCACGTTCGAGACTCTTGCCCAAGCCTTCTTGTCGTACTTCCAGCTCCCTCTCCGATACGACACTGGTACGGAGCTCTTGACTTCATTTAAGCAATCCCCTTCCACACGCCTTTCTGCCCATGTTCAGGAATGGCGACGAAGACGGAGCTTATGTCGAGCCCCTCCCTTTGAAGATCGGGTTTACATGGACTGGTTCCTTCGCACCCTCCCGTCTCCCATCGGCAAAGATGTCGCCTCTCACTTTCCTCAACCTGAAGAAGCCGCCCTCCAAATAGCTTTAAAATATGACCTGATCTACGCTCAATCTGGTTATGTTTATACCGTTCTTCCTGACATCCCCAGGCCCGGTGGCGCTAACGCCCCGGGGGCATCTCATTCCGCCGACGGTATTGTTGGATCTCTTTCCCACCCATCTGCTCACCCTCCTATGGGCCATGGTCTCCCTCAGGGAGGGGCCAGCACCTCAAGCACTCTTCCCCCTCCCGGCAACATGTATCCAAGATACGGCATGCCTCCTCCTTTTGCCCAACCTCCTGCTTACCTCAATGTCGCCCAACCCAACCCTTACTTTTATCCACAGCCTGGTGCGCCAGCTCCTCCAGCATATGCGCTTCCGCCTCCCTTGCCTCCTCACAACCCGCCACAGCACTTACAACCCCTCTGGGGCAAGCATTTGCATAGCAGATAAGGGACATCCTTTCTTCAAAGAAGGCTAGAGGCAACCAACCATCTGGCTCTGACCCAGGACCCAATTATGGCAGGACCCTAACACTAGAAACCAGGCCTTCCAGTGCCATTGTTGGACAGGCCCCTTCGCACAAACAAGCCCTGTTCGTGTTGCGGTGTTTACGGTCACTACACTCACGATTGTCCTCTCTTACCCCAGATGCGACAGATGTGGGAGTCTCAAGCCACATTGCGCGGACAACATGCCTCCCCTCATGCTCCTCCTAATATGGCCACTACCCAGCCAGCTGTGTTCACTGATCCTTTCCCTCAACAGGGATTCGTGGCTACCCAACCCCCCGACAGCCATGTAGCCACCCCCTCATCCCTTTCTGGTTCCTCTGATTACCAGATCCTTATGATGCGCTCCGATCCTTCCCCTCCCGTCGACCTTCACCTTCAAACTCGGTCTCGCCAGTACCCCAAGCCTCCCGCTCAGTCTGCTCCCGAGCCTCCATCTTCAGATTCTACAGAGCCTCTTTCGACATCCAATGGCCCCTTACACATCCCTCAACCCAAAGTTGAGGTTCATCCAAAGATTCCAAAGGGCCCATTACGCCGAAATGCTGCTTCCGGTCGAGCCGCTCAGTCGTATAGTATAGTAGATGATTTGGCACAATCCCCTGCTGCCATTTCCACACTGGAACTCCTCCAGTCGTGCCCTTCCCAAAAGAAGGCTCTACTATCTGCCGTGGGCGCTGTTGATCCTGCTGATGACCAAATGATTGTTTTTGACGCCACTCAATCGGACCATCCTCCTCTTCCTCCTTCCGTTGCTTTCCAAATCCCAGTCAAAATCCGGAACGCCACTGTATCCCGGTGTATAATTGATGAGGGGGCATCCACCTGCGTGATGTCCGCTTCGGTTTGGAAGCAACTCGGATCCCCTGAGCTGGCCCCTTCCACGATCACCCTTCGAGCGTGGGACGATCATGCCCTCCTACCCTATCGCCTCGCTTCGTAATCGCCCATCACCCTCACGTGAAGACTCGTTTCTGCGCTGACGCGAAGTCACCATGCCCTCTGTATTACAACATTTCTACCGGGGGCGAAGCTACACCATGTCTGCTGTCCCATCGGCGGTTTTCCGCAAGATGTCTTTCCCCCATAATGGAAAGATAGTCACCATTGACCAGTTGACATATCATGAGCCAAAATCTCAGACCTCACCTGAGACGACCATCTCTTCTATAGCCAACAAGCAAACCGTCGATTCCTTGACTGTCTCTGCGAAGCCTATAAAGGATTCCACCTGCTTGGTACTTTTCCTCACCTTCCCCCCCTTCTTGTTACTGATCCCAGCTTGTCGAATGTTTGCATGATGCACTCGTCTCAGGCTGCCCATAAACGGCCTGCCTCGGCTAGTCCGCACCCTCCCCCCCGCCCTCCGCAACCCGCTCCTAGCCATTCATCTCCGCCAGCTGGACCTCCTCCTTCCGGCCCTCCCCCTACAGCTGGTATCCCCGAACCTCTTTATCCTCCAGGCTCGGTCCCCCCCGGCCTTAACCATCTTGGAGCCGTACCTCCCGGTCACTACCCTGCTGGACAGATCCCCTTCTTGGCTCCCCCTCCCGGAGTATATTCTGTCCCCGTCATGGCCACCCTCTCTCTCCCTAACTTGACCTTGGGTATTCCGGTTTGGTACCTTGACCCCCCAGCCGCCACCCCCCCCGGTCACCCCAAACCTTACATGGCTTTGACACCGGTTCAACCGGTCCCCCTCGCTTCCTCCATAGCCACTGTGCCCCCAGCACCTCCACAGGACCCTTCTCCTGTTGGGTCGGCTCCCGGGAAGAAAGGCAAAGCCCGCAAGGGGGCAACCAAAGACCAAACCACCACGACCAACCCGGCTCCTTCTCCACCCCCGAAGCCTTGTGCCTTATGTGATGTCATTGGTCATGCCACCCATGCTTGTCCCGAGTTACCTCGTATCCGACCCATGGTAAAAGTCGCGTTCCCCGACACTATGGTCCCTGAAACTCCCACTCCTTCTTCGACCGTCCCCAAGAACCCCAAGACTCTCCGCACCAACAAGCCCTGTGCTTTGTGCGGTGTCCATGGCCACTACTCCCATTATTGTCCTCACCTGACGCATTACCGTGCCTCCCTTGAGGTGATCCGCGAGTACGAGGTTGAACAAAATCAATCCGCCTCTCCCATCCTCGCGCAGTATGCTTCAGGCCAGCCTGAGGATCCCCCCGCTCCCATCCACATCCCCCCCCTGATGTTTAGATGACGGAGTCTACAGTCACCATTCTTTACCTATCCTCCTCTGCACGACACTCGGAGCCTAGCCCGTCCGCAGCCCCCCCTGTTGTGTCCCTTGATACTCGAGAGCACTCCACTTGTGTCTCTGTTGACCTCCGCAGCCCGAGTCCTCGCCATGTTTCCGAAAGCACTCATACACCACCTGGTTTGAGTCTTCATCATCCTGCCCCTTCTCCCTGCCATTACCACTCGATGACTTCTGGACCCTCACGCTGCCGTCATTTCCTTTCACCTCCTCATTTATTGTCTTGTCACACCATTTTGCAGGACCCCTCGTCCACACCCTTTATCAGTTACGCCGATGGTGCAAGTCGCTACTCCAGGAATCTTGCCTCGGCAGGGTGGGCCATCTTCACCCCCTTGCATGACCTCATTCTGTCTAACGGGGTATGCATTGGTTCTGCCACCAACAATCAGGCCGAATATGATGCAGCGCGTGGCCTATTAGCCGATGCCTTGTTGCATCGCATCCGCCATCTGCACGTTCGTTTGGATTCCCTGCTTCTTGTAATGCAACTAAATGGTGTTTATCATGTGCATAACCCTGTGCTGTTCAGACGCTTTTTACGAGTGAAAGTCTTAATACGTGCGTTTGAAACCATCACTTTCAACCATGTACCCAGAGACCAAAATCACTACGTAGATAGTATTGCAAACCATGTTCTAGATTGGCATTTATCAGACACAAGTCATACAAGACAATAACATTAAATCAACCATCAAAAGACGATGCATATCCATAATATGTGTCGCAAACCATATATTGATGAGTCCATCTACTCTGATACATACGACATGCCCATAGCATGTTCCAAAAACCGGGGGCACCATACGCCCCCCCATACATACACATACGACATGCCCATAGCATGTTCCAAAAAACTGGGGGCACCATACGCCCCCCCATACATATACATCCGACATGCCCATAGCATGTTACAAACAAAATCCAAAAACTGGGGGCACCATATGCCCCCCCATACATTCTAGGGGGCACCACTTGCCCCTACACACATCCGAGAGGGCACCATATGCCCCTAATCACTATCTGGAGGCTCCCGGGCCAATGGCTCTGCCCCTGCAGCATGTAGATCACGCATAGCTTGACCGGCCATCGCCATGCGCCGCATGATACCTCGCCACTCCGAGGGGAGACCAACACATGGCTCTATGTACTGGTCGTCTAAATCCTGCCACCCGCGCTCCGATACTCCGGTCAACAACTGCTCACATCTACGGCGGATGTCCTCCAGTAGGGCGGCTGCACCCTCATTTTGCGCTGCTCTCGACCCACTCGGACCCGTAGCTCCAGACGCTGCCGGTCGTCCCATATATCCGGCCGGTTTTACCGGTGCTATATCTGCATACCAAAATTCCCTGAATTAGTATCATTATTTACTATTCAAAAACTTTAACATGCCCACATAAGAATAGCAATTTGTCACTTACCATCGGGCCCCCAGACTCGACCAGACGGAAGTGGCAGATCCGGATCCCCACAGTAGCTCATCCCACTATACGGGTAGTCGTCTATGTACAACGGCATCTGATACCAATGGGCAAAGAACTCCGGTCGAAACACTCGCCCGACCGCCCCTCCTCCTCCTCTGCAGAGTAGTCATCCCCAACGACGCATCCTGGGCTCTCTCGGGCCCCCATCTGGAAGCTGCACACGAGGCCTCAAGGTCGGGATCTTCTCAAAGAAGAAGGCGCACAATAAAGTCCCATATGAGCAATCATGATTCACCTGCCGCCTCCATAGCGACAACTGTCGCTTTAGCGCCACCAGCATCATTTGGGCCCACCCAAAGTAGGTCCCACCCAACACACTCTCCACTATCATCATCTGCCCACCGGTGATGTGATGGAACGCCTGACTGCCCAGGATTCGCAGCACAGCTGCGGCCACTGCACGGGTTTCTAGCCTCTCTAGATCCCCGATCGATATTCGAGTCCCCTTGACTTGAAGACCTGGTCGACAATGGCGTTCCACAAACTCCATGATATGCCGCCCCCGCGGCAACACTGGCTGCGTGTCTCCCACTATCCCCAGTGGTGGGAGGCCGGTCAGGAAGTACACATCCTGGACCGTCAGTTCGATCATGTGCCCTTGCACTACAAAGATCTCCTGATCTGGATCCCAATAACTGATAATCCGGGCCAGTAATGGTTCCCCTGCTCTCATCAACGGGTTCTCCACAAACTTGAGAACCCCATATCTGGCCAATACACGACGAACACCCTGATCCGCCTGGATCTCTGTCCGAAGTGTTCCCAGATCCCTCTCTCTCTAGTTGACCCGCAACTCTGCCATACCTGCACAAACACATTATTTTTGTCAGGGTACAGATCGGGAAAACCATAACCACACACCACAACCCAACTCCCAGCCATCAAACAGCACCAAGCCCCCCTCCTCTCCCAGGTCGCAGTTTTCTGCCAATTTCTGGACCAGGTCGCACTTTTTGCCCTCAAACCTGCGTCCTGGGTCACACTTTTTGCCCCAAAAAGTGCGACCCGGCCGTAGAGAGGAGGGAGGGGCTGTTTCTGGGGTGTTGGGCCCTAAACTGCAAATCTAATCCATCAAAATGCAAGAGCAAGGTTAGGCCTCTTACCTCCAACTGACAGATCTCGAATCCAACGGTCGGTTTGTCCGCTACGGTCGCCGCAAGATTTAGGGCCTTCTCTCCTCTCCACATTCACCACAGCAACAATAGCAAATGAATGATTTTGGAGGGAAAACTGCCTCATTAAAAGAGAACCCCTGTTTCTTCTTTCGACTGCTACGACCACACCGTAGCCCCGTTCGACGAACCGTCAGCACCGCTGGATAGATCTCACCGAGCTCTCAAATGGGTTTTACTTAGTTTTTGGTGATTTGATACTTCACCCGGACACATTTTTTCCACGAAGGGTCACTTCACCGCTCCTTAAAATCGAATTTCCTCACTTACGACACTTGTACTTGGGGCACCATCTCGCCCCCTTACTTGTCCATGTTCGGGTTGATTTTCGTCATGAGTGCCCACCTTGTACTCATGCTTTTATGACCCCCCATTGGGGCCTTTACTGTGTGGCAGCACTATACAGTCGCCCTTGTTTAGAGCATCCAAGTCGAGTCATCATTGCATTCATGGAGTCTATCCTGCGTCCTTTTACACCCCACTATAGCCCTCCATCCTTCTTTGCTTGGTTCCTCTCTTGTGTCGCATATCATGACCTTCAGCACCACTGTCCCCTGTCCCTTTCGGTATTGTGTCAGTCGCTGCCATGTCATCCATGCCCTTTATGCTCTAACAAGGGAAGTCATCCATTCGCCACTCCATCCTTCCCATTTCCACTATCTTCATTGGTGTCAGTCTGTCTGTCGCTCTATTGTTCTTCTCTCGTGCCTTAGTTGAGGATCTCTCATTGCCTCACCTACGGCGGACCTCCTTCTGTCGACATCAGCACATTTATTCCAGAAGCAAGGTCTAGAGGGCGGTGTACCTTGGTTCCAGCTTCCACTCTTGTTTGGTGCCTTGGATCAGGCAGGGGGATCTCTCACTTCCTTTTGACTTGATTGCTTCTCCAGCTCCTTTCAGCATGATCGAGATGCGTATACTGGACAGTCCAGTGACCCAGCAGCAGCTCTTGATGATTCCTGGGCGTGTGTGAGATGTCTCAGCCCTCATGAGGGGGTGGCCCTGCAGGTAGCCCCCCACATGCCCGGATGACCTCTTCATTGCAGCCTTTGATGCCACTCCAGATTTTGATGATGTTGGCCTTAGCCACCTGCAGCGCCTCCATGATTTGCATGTATCAGTCAGATTTTGTGAGCCCTTCCCCATTTACAGGGGGCATTTGGGTTGTATTTATCTCATGTACTCATATATTATTGTACTAGTCCTGGCTGTTATCCCAGGCACAGCATGTATGTGAGACTCTTCATTGTATTTTTATCTGGCCCTTGATTATGCCAGCTGTACTCTATGGTTCGGTCCCTTGTTTACTGGACACACTATTATTTTGTACTTTGTCACGACGGGCATAGGTATGCCTCCCCCGCCGCCTTCAGCACAGGTACCCTCTCATAACAGAGACTTGTTGCACCTGCGAGTCTCGTCTCCTCAGGGTCTAGTCCTTCAGCACACTATCTACCTCACACTTCTCTCTCTGACATCCCCTTTTGTTGTCTAGTGATTGTGTTCTTACAACGTACTTCGGTCATACGATTTGCTCCTGACACTCGCACGCTGGGGGGCAATCTGTTACACCATTTTTTGGTCATCTAACCCTTTATCATTAGATGGACCCAAGTACACCATGTAAGACCAGTTTTACCCCAAGTAAAACTGCTTTCACTATGTTAATTAGGAAACCCCAAAAGGAATAATTAATTAAACCACAATTTAATTATTATTCCCAGTCATGTTTAACCCAAAAAACAAAGAAATTAATGAGATAAACCCATAGTTATCTTATTATTTTCTAGGAATAATTATTTAAATAATATTCCTTGTTAAAGATGACCAAATCAACCACAATTAATCAAATAAATCATTATTTATTTGATTATATCCCAACCACTTCCTTAAAAAGATAAATAAATCATTTATTTATTTATTTTTCACTAATCAAGGGATTTGACCCAAGTCAAACACCCTTTCCCTCCAACAAATAATAATAAAAATATTCCATAGAGGTGGATCTGGATGTGATTAACATTATTTTAATCATGCACCAAGATCTAAATTCATGTCCCTCTCTGATTCCTCGTTCTCGTTCCTTCTTTCCTTTATCATGGAAACTTCTTTTACTAACTGAAGTACTTTTCCTGAGATTCTTCTCTTTTAATTTATCGTAGCTGAATATTATAACCCCTTTCATTCTTATGTTCTGGAAACTATAATATATCAACTATAAGTCTTTGCTCTTTCATTTAAAACTCAACATCTCTTACTGTTGGTTTCACACATATGTAACTTTATATAAAGCCAAATTGTGACTCTATGGTCCGGTAACAGATATTAATCAGATATCAATCTTCGCGTGGGTTAACACTTTAACCACTCACCATATGATAGTATTTCACATCTGAGCCCACAATTCAATCATGTGGAACATTCACACTCATTGCATACAAGCATTGCTTTATCATATAATATATATTCCTCGACATACATTACACCTTCACAAAGGTTCGGATCTACATTCAAGAATTTGGAACAAGACTCAAGGTATTCGGGCCCCACAATGTTGAACCTTTTTCTGTTTTCCGATGTGATTAATCTCCTTTGCGATGGTTTCGATGCGATTGATTGCAATCAGAACTTTCAATGGTATTGTGCCATTGCAGTTCTGCTTTACTATGATGCGATGGTTCACTGTTCACTTCACTGCGCCGATGTGATTGGAATTCTCCGATGCAATTAACAGGGGCCCCACCATGTGGTCAAACAACTCATCTCCGTCGGCAAATCCAAAGGCTATTATCCGATCGCTCAATCGCAATCGGAACTTTCAGTTTGGTTGATAATCTTTCACCTCCGATGCGATGAATTTCTCCAATGCACTTAAGCCGGAACTCAAACAAATATAAGTCACCATGTATAACACATCGGGTCTGCAATCCCCATCGGGACTTTTATTAACATGTTCCGTTGTTATGTTTTTCTCTGATGCGATTCGTGAGGGTCCCACAAAGTTAATAAACCCTTCTGTCCATTTGGTTTATAATAATGGTCCATGTCTTGGAATATAAACTCTGATTCATTATAATATATGCCCCTTCACTTTTTAGATTTAACCAACGCATCAAATTATATATATATATATGTGCCTTCGCTATTTTAACTTAACCAACACATCGCCGCCTGGACCTTCGGCTATAGCAATTTATACAAACTCCGACTTTGATTAAACTATCAGTTATCACCATATATTAGAGTTCTGGCCCACAATGATTATATCACTTGCCTTTCCGTTAACATTCCTCATATGAAATAGCGCTTTGAATAGTTACAAGTATTTACACTTATCTCTTTTCCATTAAAAGGTTTAAATCATTCACATTTAAAGGTCAATTCAAATCATATGAGCCTTGCAATTTTCTTTAAAGTCAAGGACCCCGATGTATTAAAATTTGGCCCTACACTCAAAATTTCAATACATACCTCAGATATCATTTGCGAAGGATTTTACATTATATAACTCTTAATGTATTAGCATAGTGTATATCGATTGTATGAAACCTTTGGTTTAATATCTCTTCCAACCCTTGCATACATATATGTGTCGTGCCTTAGCGCTCCTCTTTGTTTCGCTCTCGACCTTGTTTAAACCCACAACACAATTATAAAACCCACAACACAACATATATATATATATATATATATATATAGACCATTCAATCAATGAATTAACAATGATTAAAACCCAACCATAATGCGAAAGTACAACTAGGGCCCAGCAACATAAAGTACCCTTCTCATCCGACGGTGGGGAACTTATTGCGTCGTCCAGGATGATTCGACGACCGTCATGCCATATCATGTTTTTTATTGAGCCTAGCTTTAACCACTCAAACGAACGTGATAAAAGTTGTTTTGTAAAACCGCCTTAGGACACGTGGCCATCAACGACATTGATCGCGTTCATTTTGACAATTCTGCTTACCACTTCAACTGTTGCGCGAACCCACTGGTTTTTGAACGCCGGTTTTAATGTTTTTCCAGGGTTCCGTCTACCTCATCTTTCATGGTTCCATCTCCATCTTTCGTTAAATGAATCCCGATTTCTCTCTTGTTTAAAGTTTCATTCACCTTGGTTTCTCCATGAAAGCATAACTCTATTTTAATTGTTCCACCATGCCAACCAAGTCACTGCACATCTTCCAAATTTATTCAGTTCATCCTCATGAGTGTATGAGCCTTTTTCAGCTGACTGTTTCATCATCTCATTCTCTGTCCTTTCATGTTGCTACTTGATTCTATTTGTTTCTCTACAAATCATGTTCTTGCTGGCTTCTACTACTGTAGGAATCTTCTGAGTTGCTTCATTGTCCTTTACAGCTTTTACAAAAATGATATTATTGTTATCTTATGCTTTGGACTTACTGGTTTCTCCTACATATCCTATACCAGCCTTTATGAGAGGTGATATTTGAGCATTTAGCATATTTTCCAATTTTCCAGTGCTTTTCATTAGAGGTGTATTCATTAATAGTTCTCTTTGGGCTTTTTCTAAATTCTTTCTTAGGCTCACTACTTCTTCTTCCAATCTTTCACATTCCTGACTTTTCTCTCTCATTTGTTGCAACAGAGTGTCTTCTACTTTCTTTGCTTCTTCAAGCTGTGTCTTCAGGAAAATAATTTCTTTCCTATCTTCATATTCTTTCTCATCACATATTTGCACCAAAGTCTTTAGGTATTTTTTTTCATTCTTCAATCTTTCTATTTTAGTCAAGGCTGAGTCAAGTTTGGCTTTTTCCTCAGCTGTAATTTCTTCATGGTTCTTACTTCCATTCACACTAACAGGTACCTCATTTGATTGGACATTTTCCTGTTGACATTAATTTTTCCTCTTCTTAAGTCTCTTCTCCTTCTTGACAATGCAGTCCTTAGAGTCTACTCCATGCATGAAATGCAATCTATCCCAGATTTATTTTGCAGAGGTTAAATCCATTATTACCTCAAGATCCTTGTTATGAAGATTGTTGTATGTCACAAATTTTGCCTTGGCAGTCCTCTGTTGTTCTTACACCGTGGGAGAGTCTGTGCAATAACCATCACATACAAGTTTCCATACCTCAAGTTCATAAGCCAATAATCCTATTTTAACATTATCTCTTCATTCAGGAAAGTTTGTTGTATTTAACACAGGTAAATTTTGATAGTCCATGACTCAACCAGATCTCCTTCAAGCTATTAGGCTTGCACCAAAGGAACCGGCTCTGATACCAATTGTTGAACCCTTAGTTAAACTGAGAGGGGGGGGGGGGGGGGTGGGGGGTGAATCAGTTTAATACATACATGGACTTTTAAAACCTTTTATTAAAACTTATTTACACCTTCATTTCATGTTCAAATTAATATGTGAGTAATCCTAGAATGTGAGCAGCAAGTATTAATGTAATGTAACAACAGCAAGTATTAAGCAGATGATATAAACCATATCAACACATAAACATCATGCACAGGGACACCAGATATAAGTGGAAACCCATAAAGGGAGAAAACCACATCTTATTATTGTTGCGGTGCAAAGGAAAGCTCCAACTCCCTCTCACCACTGATTTTCTGTAGGCACCAACCTACAGGAGGCTCCTACCTCAGTTCAGCAAGCTACAACTTGCAAGGAAGCTCCAACTCCCATCAATTTTCTGCAGGCACCAACCTACAGGAGGCTCCAACCTCAGTCAGCTACAACTGACATCTATCAAGCTAAAACTTGATAGGGAAGCTCCAAATTCCTTATTCTATCAAAAGAAAACATTTGTTGATTTACCTTGGATATCAGCTCTGTTCTGTAGCATCTCTTTCTGCTCCTCCTTCTTATCTTCTCTGCCTCAATTCTTCATACTCTGCATTCTCTAACCTCACTCGCTAACATTTTTATGCATATCATTGTGATATTATTTATAGAAATTCCCTTATGGATGTTAGCATTCCTCAGGGAATTTGAAATGGACAGCCATGCCTCTTTGTCTTATGCCTTCTCATTTATTTTACCCGCTCATTCAGAAAAATATAACAATATGCATTAATTTCAATATTATAGTGGGATTTTTGTTTTCTTCCGGAGACTTGCCAATGTATCACAAACAATAAAATCAATTACAAAATTTACATTTACATTTTCAGTTACATAAAAACAATTTCACTCAGTCCATTTTCTGGCCTTTGGCTTTGCTGGCTTTGTCTTTTCTGTTGTTGTTAAGAAACTGTTCTGCATACTCTATTCACTGTCTTCTGCATATTATCTAGCTTTTTGTGCTTGTACACCTATCAAATTCATTCCTGTGCATATTCCTATTCTTGTTCCTTTATCACAGAAACTTCTTTTATTAACTGAAGTACTTTGCCCGAGATTCTTCTCTTTTAATTTATCGCATCTGAATATTATGACCCCTTTCATTCTTATGTTTCGGCAACTATAATATATCAACTATAAGTCTTTTCTCTTTCATTTAAAACTCAACATCTCTTACTATTGGTTTCACGCATATGTAACTTTATATAAAGCCAAATTGTGACTCTATGGTCCGGTAACAGATATTAATCAGATAGCAGTGTTCACGTGGGTTAACACTTTAACCACTCACTATATGATCGTATTTCACATCCGGGCCCACAATTCAATCATGTGGAAAATTCACACTCATTGCATACATGCATCGATTTATCATATAATATATATTCCTCGACATACATTACACCTTCACAAAGGTTCAGATCTACATTCAAGACTTTGGAAAAAGACTCAAGGTATTCGAGCCCACAATATTGAACCTTTTTCTATTTGCTGATGCGATTAATCTCCTTTGTGATGGTTCCGATGCAATTGATCGCAATCGGAACTTTCGATGGTATTGTGCCACTAAATTTCTACTTTACTTCGATGCAATGGTTCACTTTTCACTTCACTGTGCTCATGCGATTAGAGTTCTCCGATGCAATTCACAGTGGCCCCACCATGTGGTCAAACAACTCATCTCCACCGTGCATCCTTCAGCAAATCCAACAGCTATTATTTGATCGCTCAATCACAATCGGAACTTTCAGTTTGGTCGATACTCTTTCACCTCCGATGCAATGAATCGCTCCGATGCACTTAAGCCGGAACTCAAACAAATATAAGTCACCATGTATAACACATCGGGTCCGCAATCCCCATCGGGACTTTTATTAACATGTTCCACTGTTATGTTTTTCTCCGATGCGATTCGTGAGGGTCCCACAAAGTTAATAAACCCTTCTGTCCATTTGGTTTATTATAATGGTCCATGTCTTGGAATATAAACTCCGATTCATTATAATATATGCCCCTTCACTTTTTAGATTTAACCAACACATCAAATCATATATATATATATATATATATATATGCGCCTTCACTATTTTAACTTAACCAACACATCGCTGCCTAGACCTTCGGCTATAGCAATTTATACAAACTCCGACTTTGGTTAAGCTATCAGTTATCACCATATATTAGAGTTCGGGCCCACAGTGATTATATCACTTGCCTTTTCGTTAACATTCCTCATATGCAATAGCGCTCTGAATAGTTACAAGTATTTACAGTTATCGCTTTTCCATTCAAAGGTTTAAATCATTCACATTTAAAGGTCAATTCAAATCATATGAGCCTTGCGATTTTCTTTAAAGTCAGGGACCCCGATGTATTAAACTTTGGCCCTACACTCAAAATTTCAATACATACCTCATATATCATTTGCGAAGGATTTTACATTATATAACTCTTAATGTATTAGCATAGTGTATATCGATTGTATTAAACCTTTGGTTTAATATCTCTTCCAACCCTCGCATACATATATGTGTCATGCTTTAGCGCTCCTCATATATATATATATATATATATACATATATATATATATATACATATATATATATATACATATATATATATATATATATATATATATATATATATATATTTAAAGAATTAACAATGATTAAAACCCAACCATAATGTGAAAGTTCAAGTAGGGCCTAGCAACATAAAGTACCCTTCTCATCCGACGGTGGGGAACTTATCGCGTCGTCCAGGATGATCCGACAACCATCATGCCATATCGCATTTTTATTGAGCCTAGCTTTAACCGCTCAAACGAATGCGATAAAAGTTGTTTTGTAAAACCGCCTTAGGACACGTGGCCACCAGCGACGTTGATCACGTTCATTTTGACAATTCTCCTTACCACTTCAACTGTCGCGTGAACCCAGTGGTTTTTGAATGCCAGTTTTATTGTTTGTTCAGGGTTCCATCTACCCCATCTTTCATGGTTCTGTCTCCATCTTTCATTAAACGAATCCCGATTTCGCTCTTGTTTACAATTTCATTCACCTTCGTTTCTCCATGAAAGCATAACTCTGTTTTAATTGTTCCATTGTGCCAACCAAGTCACTGCACTATCATTTGACTTAATCACTCAACAAGACTAGTTCTCCACGGGTCTCTTATTCCCCAATACATACATTTCCACACTTTTCCACACAGAAATTAGGAACTCCTCTTTGTTTCACTCTCGACCTTGTTTAAACCCATAGCACAATTATAAAACCCACAACACAACATATATATATATATATATATATATATATATATATATATATATATATATATATATATATATATGTTTATTGACCATTCAATCAGCGAATTAACAATGATTAAAACCCAACCATAATGCGAAAGTTCAACTAGGGCCCAACAACATAAAGTACCCTTCTCATCCGACGGTGGGGAACTTATCGCGTCGTCTAGGATGATCCGATGACCATCATGCCATATCGCATTTTTATTGAGCCTAGCTTTAACCGCTCAAACGCATGCGATAAAAGTTGTTTTGTAAAACCGCCTTAGGACACGTGGCCACCAGCGACATTGATCATGTTCATTTTGACAATTCTCCTTACCATTTCAACTGTCGCGCGAACCCACTGGTTTTTGAATGCCAGTTTTACTATTTGTTCAGGGTTCCGTCTACCCCATCTTTCATGGTTCCGTCTCCATCTTTCATTAAACGAATCCCGCTTTCACTCTTGTTTACAGTTTCATTCACCTTCGTTTCTCCATGAAAGCATAACTCTGTTTTAATTGTTCCACCGTGCCAACCAAGTCACTGCACTATCATTCGACTTAATCACTCAACAGGACTAGTTCTCCACGGGTCTCTTATTCCCCAATACATACATTTCCACACTTTTCCACACAGAAATTAGGAACAGTTCTTCATCAACATATACAAATGAAATCAACTACAAAACCCTCCTGGTCCTGGCCAGATATTCAAGTCAGTTGGCCCTTCAATTCGTTACCCTGTCTTTCCCTAGCATCTCTCTCCTTTGCCTCTGTTTCCTCTGATGTCTTTGCTACCTCTCCAGATATCCAATCCACTGACCCTTCTAAAACTGCCTCAGCTTCATGTCTCATGCTTTTTTTTCCTTGTTGTTGTTTCAAGTGCTCCTCCTTTGTCATTTCCTTTGCCATCAATGACAACATTTCCAACAAAACCCTCCCCTAAACCTCAACCTTACTAACACAACATGATAAAATGACATAAACCCTAAACCCTGTATCTCAATTTACAGAGATTCCTTCTAATTAACACATAAACCCTACCCTAAACCTCAACATTACTAGCACAGTATGAGAAAATATATACAGAATATAAAACAGTTATACATCGGCTCTGAGCTTTGTGGTGGATAAAAATATTTAAACATTTACAGAAAAAACAGACAATTTACTTTAAATATTTACAGAAAACCATACACCCTAAACCTGGAATCTCGATTTACACATATTATTTTAATTAACACAAAAAACCAGAAAATTTACTTTAAACATTTACAGAAAACCATAAACCCTAAACCTGGAATCTCAATTTACACATATTCTTTTAATTAACACAAAAAACAGACAATTTACTTTAAACATTTACAAAAAACCATAAACCATAAACCCAGAATTTGAATTTACACAGATTCTTTTAATTAACACACAAAATCAGAAAATTACCAATTTACTTTAAACATTTATAGAAAACCATAAACCCTAAACCCATAATCTCAATTTACACAGATTATTTTAATTAACACAAACAATCAGAGAATTACCAATTTATTTTAAACATCTACAGAAAACCATAAACCCTAAACCCTATATCTCAATTTATTCGGATTCTTTTAATTAACACAAAAAACTAGACAGACAATTTACAGAAAACCCAAGTGTTTAAAAACACAGTAAAAAACAGTAAAGAAGCTCAACAGAGAACATATCCTTCAGGTTAAATTTGTTTACAAACACATGCTTATGATTGGTAGGACAGAGTCCTACCTTAAGACTGCTCTCCTCGAATTCCTTTCCCTCCTAGCCTTCCTCCTTGCCAACTACATTGTCCTCCTTGCCTTGCCAGCCAACTGCATTGTCCTTGTCTTCTGCATTGACCTGCAAACAATGCAAAAACCCAATCATTCACAGAGCACAAACATTAAAAAAACATGCAAAAACACTAAAAACAAAAATAAAACAAACAGGGAAACGCACCTAAAAGCATAATTCACAACATCCAAAGCTGAAAAAGGCACTTGAAAACACAATTTGGAACATACAGACTTGTAAGCCACGCATCGCTGAACACAGGTAAAACCACCACAGAGCCGAGGTAAAAACACCATAGAGCCGAGGTATGACCACCATAGATCCAAGGCATGACCACCACCACCACAGAGCCAAGGTATGCCCACCACAGAGCCGAGTAAAACCACCACAGAGCCGAGTTAAAACCACCACAGGGCCGAGCCGATTAAAACCATCATAGAGCCGAATGAAACCACCACAGGGCCAAGGTATGACCACGATAGAGCCTAGGTATGATCACCATAGAGCCAAGGTATGACCACCACAGAGCCGAGGTATGACCACCACAGAGCCGAGTATAACCACCACAGAGTCGAGTCAAACCACCACAAAGCTTAGTCAAATCACCACAGAGCTGAGGTATTACCACCACAGAGCCGAGGTATGACCACCACAGGGCCAAGTATAACCACCACAAAGACGATTAAAACCACCATAGAGCCGAGTATAACAACGACAGAGTCGAGTATAAGCAACACAGAGCCGAGCATAGCCACCAAAGAGCCGAGGTATAACCACACAAAGCCAAGGTATAACCACCACAGCACCGAGGTTAAACCACCACAGAGCCGAGGTTTAACGAACACAGAACCGACGCATAACAACCATAGAGCCAAGGGAATGAAAGATTTGTATGCCGCCGCGGTCGAACCAGGACCAGGAGAGCTCAAGCCAGGAGGGCACAGGCACCATAAGGAGGGATGAAGCACGCAGAAAGCAATGGCTGAGGCATCAGGCATTGATGCTCCTCTGCGCAACAGTCGGAGCCAGAAACGAATAGCAAGTAGACCCGAAGAAAAAAATGAAGCTTCATGGAGAAGCCTCTGTTAAATGGCGGGAGACGACATGTTCAGAAGGTTGATGACTGGTTTGACCAGTGGACAGTACCCGCCACACGCTTGCCCACAAGGTTGACTGTTTTCGTACATGATGTGAATTGAACCTACGTGGCATGGGGGCCAGTCATTGCTGAGGTGTCCAATGACTGACCCCTCTCCCCTAGTTAAGGAATTTTTGTGACAACCCTAGCTTTTACTTTTAATATTCCAAATTGTACTGTGGACATGATGTCTGGCTACCAAACGACCAAATCATATGTCTAGGACTGAGCTTCCCTTGGTGGGGGGTTTTCAATTTTCGTGATGTCGAAGAACCCTTTAGTACACTTTCTTTTTGAAAGTTAGATACCTGTGACCTTCACTACGCACCAAAAAATAATTTAGTCACTGCCTTTCCTTTTAAACTGTAGGTTCAGTACTATGTTGCCTCTAACGGTGATTGACTCGACATGCTACATAACGTAACCAAAGTAAGCAGTGCATAACTATATGAAGTTTATGAATTTGTATCATGGGACCTGGACGATGTTTCTAGCGGTCTGAGTTTTCTTATTACAATTTTCAGAAAGTAAAAATAAAATAAAATTACATTCTTTTATTTACATATTTGATTAAATATTTTTTAAATATATATGTTGGAAATAGCTAATTACTCCCATATGCACTGCAATTTAAATTTAAAGTTAACTTGTATCACTCTGAGTTACAATGAGTTCAGCCTGTTAGCACTCAAATCTACCTCAGGCTGAAATGAAGTAAAACTCAAGGCTACATCAAACCACGCTCAGCCTCGTAGCTAGCCCTACGAGGACAGGAGAGGGCTCTCTCCGTCAATCTCGAGAAAATAAGCAATAGGATGCGAGATGACTTACGATAGGAACTGATTTTAGGCTAGTAAAGAGATAGGTATGTTTGGTTTTTGGTTTTTTGGGTTTTCGCTGGAGTAATGGGAAAACAAGTTTTGGGTCCGGGGATAAGGTCAGACCTTTGCAGAGTTCAAGCTGGGGCGAGGTAGGTGATGATCTTGATGCTTTCGAATTGGATTTATGGATAGATTAGACCGACGAGGAGCTGAAGAGGGAAAAGAAGAACTTGGATCCTCTCCAAACAGCAGAAAACATATAGAACTAACTGAATTCAAAGGCTAAGCACTGTAAACAATGGATTCAACCTTAATCACTCATTCAACTTAGTTCAGAAGCATAATGAAACGATGGCATACATTAAACATGAAGAAACTTACAGTAAACAAAGAAGAAACACCATCAAGAACAGAACACCACAAGGATCCCAACAAGTGCCGCAAAACCCCCGATCTTTCCTTAGCCAAAATATGAAAAATATGTACAATGATATCAAAAGTATCCCAAGAGTCCAACGTGTAGAATGCCTCAGAAATTACAATATATAGATCACTCTAACACCTTTCCCCACCTCTAGGGGTCGAATTCCCTCTTCAGGGATCAGTTTCAACCAATTCTAATCATGGAACCACAATCTAGGCAGCTAACAACTTGCCTCTAAAAGAGTGGAAACTGATCCATTACATGATTTTTTACTCATTTGAGAGTGAATCTTCTAGAAGAGATAAAAACAAGACAAAGTTACACATCAAACATGAATTTACATCATAAAAACCCAAGAATTCTATCCATAGGCAAAACTGGTCCAAAATAGGCGAAATACTGAGCTGGCAGCTGAAAACTCAAAAAATTCTCAAGGTGGGTCGCTCCTGAACTGCGTGGGTCGCTCATGTTGCAGGCTGATTTTTAGGTAGCTCCCGACATCCAAATTGAGCTCATGATAGCTCGTTGGAAATCCCTGGATGTCTACTTTCCAACCAAAGTGGAATTTCTGAATTTGGAGTTGATTTGACCCCTCAAAACTTCATTCTCCCAGAGGTACTTCCTGCTGGTGCAAAAGGTGGCAGCAAGGTGTTTTTTATGGTGTTTTTGAGCTGTTTGACCATCCAGATTTTGTTGAAATGCTAAGTTGACTTCAGAGGATGCATATTTAACCATGAAAAATCCAAAAATGTAAAAATATCCTCCAGAAAGTGCCTCAAAAAAATGCGAGCGCAAGAGCGCGCGACCCACCTAGCCACAAAACCTGTTTTTTAGACCAAAAATTTGGAAATGACAAAATTTTCTCCGAATTTGCCCAAATTCGGAGCGGAGGTCCTCCATCATGTGTCTTGCCCAGTAAATGAAGCCTCGGCCAAAATCCGAAGTGGATTAGGCCTTTTTCGCCGTCGAAGTGCCTTGCGCAACCTCCTCTTCATGATCCTCATCCTCGCTTTGCAAACATGCATGCGAGCCCAGTAATGGCCTTTCATGTGGCGAAGCATGTCTTTGTCGCGATTGGCCTTCGCCAATAGCTTCTCTAGATGTATATTTACCCGAGTGAGTACAGTATCTCTGTCAACTGGTGTCATGTCACCGGGCCTCTTTCGATTCCACTGCCTGTCCTCACGGATTTGGCGCACCTCATAAAATGTGAGCTCATCCTCGAGCTGTTTGTTGCGCTGCTCAAAATAGTTAATCACCCACTGAGCCTTCTGCAATTGGTCTTTCAGCTGGTCATTCTCGGCCCTTTGCTCCTGGATGACTTCCCTCAGCTTTGAGCTAGGAGAGCCCGTATCAACATCAATGACTGTCATATCGGTGTCCCGGCCTCCTGATGGGCCCTCATCATGCATGGGCCTCTTGCCCCTGTCTTGTACCTGTACCTGAACTGGAGAAGAAAGCGAGACCCTTTCCACATTACGTGGAGATAATACTCGCCGTGTCGATGAAGTCGGCAGGACCCCTTCCACCTCACGTGGAGATAGTACCCGCCGTGTCGCTGCAAATAAGGCCCTGTGGCCTCGCTGATATGTCTGAACCAAAGGAGTAATGATATGCCCAACCTCAAGCATGTCTGGCTGGCGTGAAGGCTCTCCTGCCTCATAAACTGCCTCGGGAGGCTGCTGTGGCACTCTGAAAAAGTCTCTAGAAATGAAGTCCTCCCAAGTGATGCCCTGCTCTGCCAACTGATGTGAAACCAAGATTTTGATCAAAGCGAAATGATATATACTCCTGTACTACTGCACTGGGCTCATCTTCTTCTGCACAAATGTAACCATCTTCTCTATGTTTGCGGTATATGAAATAAGGAATATTCATCATACGCACCCTTGTGAAGTGCATCAACAAACGAACATGATATGAGAAAAGACGAGCATACCTGCCCTCACAACTGAAATACTGAATAATGAGCCTCATGAGTGGTGCATACTCATCTCTCAAGAATCCGAATGGAAAGACTGTGCCCAAGTAAGCCACATATCCAGTTTTAACATATGGCTCATAGTGAAATTTCTCTAACTGCTTACCCTTGCTCCATTCCTCGCCTATGTTCGGTATGCCAGTGGCTTGAGCAATAGTCAAAGGTGATACAATGAAATCAACCCCAGCAAGGTTTACCCGATTACCCCGTAAATGAAGAACAAACAAACGTGCTAATTCACGATGAGGTCGGGTTTGCACAACCATCTCACAAAATCTGAAACATGACAAGAATCGAAAACAATCCATAGCTAATGGACATGCCTGCAACCCAGCCAAAGAGGTAGGCTCCTCTCTGCGATGATCACCACTTCTGTTTTCTCTGCGGGAACTTCGTGGCACATTACCTTCAGCCACTGAATCACTGCCTGACCCTGGCTCATATTCTGACTCTGTCTCTGACATATCTCTGATCAGACTTTGGCAATGTGTATGCTGATATGAAGGCAGTGAAAGCAAGATTAGGACGTATGTTTAACATTCAATCAATATCCCACCGCCAAAACACCATCAAGGAATCAAATTATGGATAAAATCTCTGCTTCAAATGGGCTGAAAGGCAGCATCTCTGTTTTGAATGCAAATGAAATTTTGACAAAATAGGAGTAGGCAACCTTCAAAACTTTGGACACATCTAGTCAAAGGAGAGTATGGTATAATCAGTGATAGGTTTGCCTACGAGTTTATGACCATAAAGGTTTCAATAGGTCATTTGAAACAATGCTAACATTGGGCAAACAAAAACATGAGCAAATGCTAACATTGGGCAATGTGACTCATGACACACATGAGAAATGTGACTCAAAGGGTTTAATCATGGGATAACAATAACAATGGTGACAGTGGTATTATGGGTATGAGAGCAGAGTGATTTTCATGTTTTATGAAAGGCTGACCATATCACTGTTTCATACATCAAACCCATTTTTTACACCATTGATTTTCATTTTAACCCTGAAAACAATAATCTCATAACAGTGGGGTTTTAAATCTTTCATTTGCATATTAGAACCATGTATGATGACACAAATACGTTTGCAAACCCCAAGTGATTGAAGAAAACCTGCTTTGAAGGCAACTGGAGTCAATTCTGAGCCAATCTGGGCGCTCAAACACAATTCCGGAATGCTGTCTCTGCGTGGGTCGCGCAGGCTCAATTTGGGTCGCGCAGCCCAGGTGGGTCGCGCAGGTGCAAACCCACTGTGCTAAACCAACTCTGTTTGGGTCGCGCAGCCCAGGTGGGTCGCTCTGCCTCAACTTGGGTCGCGCAGCCCTAAAACCCTGTCCACGCCCTCCAAAAGTCTGAAATCGGCTTTCAATTTTGCAAATACGTTTTGGGAGCAAATGAAATCGGTTCAAATGAACTTGTTTGGCCTTTATACACTTCACAAATATCTTCACCATCATACTTTATTCCAAATCTAACTTCAAACCCACATTACAAATGTTCTTGTAATTTTCACTTTGGCTTTTTCAAATACAAACTTGCTTTGGTTTCTCTGAGGTCGATACTGATGATTTTATTGTCTTTTTGCAGGGATATGGCTGTCTCGGCTAGAGAAAAGACCAGGGGTCTGCTTTTAAAATGTCTTCATGGCGGAATAATTAAAATTTATTACAAAATGATAATGACAAATTTCTAGTTCCAAAACAGAGTTTTGGACTAGAAATGTATTTTTTTTGTAAAAATGCTGATGATAATAAAAATAGAAATTCAAGTACTGGACTCTCCTCACCTTGCAGGCTTTATGACTAGTGTATAAATGACTCAACAAACCCTAGACACCAAGACCTAGGACACTTATTGACATTTTAATGACCTCATACATAATGACAATGACTATAAATAATTTTTTGAGAAAATATTTTTTAAAATAGCGCTGCAGGTATAACATGAAGAAACACAAAATGACACAACCCTTCGTCAGTTCATGGCATGATCCTAGTGATATGCAAAGAAGTGAAACAAGTGAGACACCTAATAATGAAAATGCAAAAGACGAAATGATCACTGACGGAGGGCAGCAAGGGCTGACTCTAACATTGGCTCCAATGGGGATGGTGGCTCCATGGAGTGCCAAGAACAGCAGATCTCTGGGGGAGTCAGACAGTGCCTCTCATCCATTGGGCGATGGAATCATTATTTCAACTTGACAAGACAAACTTTGGATATTTTATTGACTGCAGATTTGACTAATGATAGACTGCAATTTTGACCAAAACTGACTAGACTCAAACTGACATGACTTTAAACAAGAAGACTGATAAACTTAACTTTACAATCTCAAACCAACCAACCTCCATTTCCAGAATTATAGCCTTCGCTCCGGGCCCCAAACCGAAAATGAGAGATCAGTGCACTCTTGCAATGAAACAAAGTAAAATGATATATACAATGAAAATGAGATCAGCAGCAAGTACTCAGAAATAATAGCGTTTCAGCAACCGACCATTGATCGGTCCACCAGGACAATCATCTCCATTCATTTCTTTGAGAAGAAATGCATTCTGCCCCCGATACGCTGCAATCTTAAACGGTCCCTTCCACAAATTCTCAAATTTGCCGTGCTTTCCCTTGTCTTCATTCCGGGCATCCCATTTCAAAACTACTTCATCCAACTGAAACTTATCTGACTTTGCCTTTCTGTCGTAGATCTTCTTAATACGCTCCTGCAACTTGAAAGTATTTTGAAATACCTCCTCTCGTGTCTGCTGTAAATGAATCATCTCATTAATCCTCCGCTGCATAGGATCCTCTTCACTTCCAGCCTCCTGAAGCAATCTGACCACTGGGACAGCAAGTGAAGTAGGAAAAACCGTATCCGTCCCATACACCAACTCGAAAGGAGACATACCAATAGACCTTTTCTGACTTACCCTATCAGCCCATAATGCATTTACCAACTTTTTGTGCCAAGCCTTCTTGTTGATTTCCAGCAATTTCTTAATTATATTCACCAAGGATTTGTTTGAAGATTCCGCCAAGCCATTCCCTTGTGGATGGTATGCGGTTGAATGTCCCAATGTAATATTGTACTTAAAACAAAAATCAACCATCCTCTTAGACTTAAAAGCTGTTGCATTATCCGTGATTATTTTACTAGGACACCCAAAGCGTGACAGAATATTGTTTTCAAGGAAAGAGATAATTACCGCATCAGTGGCCTGTCGAGTGGGAATCGCCTCAATCCACTTCGTGAAGTAGTCTGTAGCTGTCAAGATCCATCTATGCCGTCCGGAAGATGCTGGGTGGATTTCTCCGATAAAATCCAATCCCCACTGCTGGAATGGTGCATTAACTTCGATTGGTTTTAGAGGCAAAGGCTGTAGTTTCTGCTTCCCTTCGAATATTTGACACTCATGACAATTTTTCACAACCTTGAACACATCAGAAAACAAAGAAGGCCAATAATACCCTGCCCTTAGGATCTTATTCGCTGTGGTCTTCCAAAACAAATGACCTCCACAATCACCTTTGTGAAAATCCTCCAAAACTCTTTGAGCTTCCTCCTCTACCAAACAATTCAACAACATACCCCCAGGGTCTTTCCAATACAATGCAGAATTCAAAATGCAGAATTTAGCAGCCTTTAACTTCAATGTTCTACTCTTATTTCGAGGCATACCAGGCGGTGTAGACAAATTCTGAAGCACATATAAAATGTCAGCGTACCAAGGAGAAGAAACAAAAATATCGGATACCTGAACTGACGTACTTTCTTCATCTTCATCAGACATGGCAGCAATCAAATTTATGTCTAGAGCATGCAGATTTGTTTCAGCCATGAGCTTGGCGAGTCCCTGTCCTTTGATCAGCTTGGTCGGTTTAATCTCCACATCGTACTCTAACAATGCAGCAATCCACTTACCTCTTCTTCCTTCTGGATCTGCCTGTACCAAAACATCTTTAACTGCTGCGTTAGGAACATATGCTGTAATATGGGAATGCAATATGTACACACGGAAATTCTTCAAAGCTTTTACAAGCGCAAGTGCTTGTTTCTCAATGATATTATACTTCAATGCCCCATCTCTTATGATCTGACTGAAAAAAGCGATGGGCTTCTCAACTCCATCCCTTTTTTGCATCAAAACAGCTGCCAATGTATGCTCAGAAGCGAAAGAAAATAAAATGAAGTCTTGTGTGTAATCGGGGCTGATTAAAATAGGGGCTGAAGAAAGAGCTATCTTTACCAAATTAAATGACTTTACTGCCTCTTCTGTCCATTTTACCTGACTGTCCTTTTTCAACATGTTCGTGATTTCTCTAAGGTGCTCTGCAAGATTGGGAATGAAACGACGCAGAAAATTCATTTTACCATTAAATGACTGTATCTCTTTCTTGTTCCGGGGCTGTTCAATCTGCTGAATGGCCTCAACATGTGCAGGATCAACTCGAATGCCATCTTTCGAGATGATGTGGCCAAGGAGCTTTCCTTCATCCATGGCGAAAAGGCTCTTCTTTGGATTCAGCGAAATGCCATATTTTCTGCACTTCTGGAAAACAATTTTCAGATGATATAAGTGTTCCTCATCAGAATTAGAAAATATAGTTAGATCATCAAGGTAAACAACCAAAAACACATCTTTTTTATTGGCAAAAGCCATGTCCATGGCGCGCTGAAAGGTAGCGCCTGCATTTTTTAAACCGAATGGCATCTTTGCGTAATGAAATGTTCCCCAAGGAGTGGTGAATGCAGTCTTGTCACGATCATCTTCCTGCACTAAAATCTGATTATAACCTGAGTATCCATCGAGTAGTGACATCCTTGATGCTCCAACTACTCGCTGCAATATGTGATCCATCTTTGGCAGTGGATAATTGTCCTTTAATGATACCTTATTTAGATTTCTGAAGTCAATACATAGACGGATCTCACCTGTCTTCTTTCTCACGGGCACCAAGTTTGATATCCAATCTGAAAAACGAATAGGCACAATGATTCCTGACTTGTACAACCTATTTACCTCTTTCTCGATTGATGGTAGCAGCTTTGGGTTGATCCTCCTCAACTTTTGACGAAAAGGCTTCTGATTTGGTTTGATGGGAATAGTATGTTGGATGATATTGGTATCATATGTTTTAAGATCTGAATAATCCCAGGCAAACACATCAGCAAATGAAGATAACAATTTCACGTATTCTGCTCTTACCTTTGGTGACAATGACTTTGACAATTTCACCATTTTGGGACTCTCAGCTGTCCCAATATTTACCTCTTCGACACCTTTCTCTATTGGCCTCAATGTAGGCTTACGAGCTACATCATCCTGATCAAACAACTCTTCCAAAGGAATCAATCCCTTAGGAATGATGTTATCCTTCAGTTGCAGCACATCCATTTGATTTATCTGTATGTCATCAATACCATCATCAAATTCAGTATCTATGGAGGTATCTTTAAACTTACCCTTATTCTGCAGAAATTCACTAATCTACTCATCATCCTCAAAAACTTGCCAACATCGCTGATTGTCTGGAACGGTGGGTCGGTGTTTCACATGTATCTCAAACTTGTTGCTGGAATTCATTGGAATCTTAAGATTGCTTGCTGCCTTAGCAAGTCTATCAGCAACACCATTTTGTATGCGGGGCACACATGTCAAAGTATAATCAGAAAATAACTTCAGAATATCCAAAACTGCATTGCGGTAAGCCCTCATGCGAGGATGCTTAGCCTGAAACTCACCTTTAACTTGCTTTATCACTAATTCTGAATCGCCATATACCGCAATCCTTTTCGCATTCAGCTTCTTGAGAATCTTAAGACCAGCAATAAGAGCCTCGTATTCCGCTTCATTGTTTGAACAATCGAATGCAAGCTTGTAAGAACACACTCTCACATTGCTCGGAACTTTATCAGGAGCGAAAACTGGACTTCGAATCCACACACCAATCCCAGCACCATTGCTGCCCACTGCACCATCAAAATCCATGGTCAAAAGACCATTTTCATCGTCCTCTAAATGCTGAAACTGTGTCGGCTCTGTTTTTCCTGTTTGCTGCCCATTGTCTTCAGCTGATTGCTCCAAAACAGCTTGTTTTTCTCTTCTTTCTTTTTGCAAAACTTCTCTAAAATTCTCATTTATTTCTGGTATGTCTTCTGCCTGAACTAATTGACTTTCTACATCATTAAAACTATCATCAAGCAACACAAACGACTCTAAATCAGTATGTACATAGTTCACAGGATGATTGACTCGCTTCTCTTTGCTAGTTATCATGTATTTCATCTTCTGCTCACGATACAACTTTCTCATTTGACCGAAGACTGGAATTGTAGCATAAGAGAAATCTAATTGAAGGGTACCTTTCAACTTTGCCCCCCAAGATCTTGCAAGGAGCATTCCGAAACGTGGAGGAATGTCAGCAACCACCACATCCATCAAAACATTCTTCGCTGGAATTTGATCTAAACTTACCACCAAATCTTTGATGAGTCCTATACACTTTACCCGGTTGGAATCGAATGAATACAAATCATGATACTCTCTTGTAATGTCTAATCCCAACTTTTCCATGATTGCCTTTGGCATCAAATTATGCGAAGCACCCGAATCGAGCATAGCATTATGCAATATATATTCATGCAACCTCAAACTGATGTAAAAAGGAGGAACATTACTGTCAGAGACTCACCATTCAATGCAGGCCCAAAAATCAATTCCGGCTGATCATCCTCAACATTTACTGTGTCAATCATTGGATCAAAGTTCAGAATTTTGGTGACTTGACTACGGTAGCTGCTGTTCTTCATAATCTCCGTCAAAGGAATGGATATTTTCAGTTTGGAAATTTCATTTTCCAAGCTAAATGCTGAAACCTTCTCGACCTCTTTAACTGAAATTTCCTTCTTTTCAGCCTTGTCTTTCACTATGTTTGACTGATTTACCTTCTCAGCTGATGACACTTTACTTGCTGCGGGGTCAATTGTCTCTTTCCCTCTTTTCTGTGGTATCGGTGAATCTGTCTTTGGTGCTGAAGCTTCCTTTCTTTTCTGAATGGGATTTATAGGCACATCTCGATTTCTCAATGAATACTGTTTCTGCTGAGCAGTCAATGCATTCAAATATCCTCTTTGGTATTCATCTGACTCTTCTTCTAAATCAGCATCATTTGTTAGGATAAAATCCTCATCTTTCTGAACAACTGAACTTTCACCATACTCTTCTTCCTCAGTAATATAAATAGGCAAATCATCAGGAGTGAAGAAATGATTTTTCTCACCTGACACATCATCATCATCATCGGAATCATGACTCACAAAATTCTGCAAAAGTGGAGTCTTAACCTGCTGTTGGGCTGCTGGCTCTTGAGCTCTTTGTTCACGCTGCTTAATTCTAAATTGTGGCTGCTGCTGGCCACGGAAATTTGGGTTCCGAAACTGTGTTTCTGCCTTGTCAAGATTCATTCTTCTTAAAGCCTTTTCCAACTCACGAGCTATGTGCTGTTCTGATATAGATGTAGAAGGCTCTTCCTTTATTGTCACTATTTTCTCTGCTTTCAACCGTGCTCTTTTATCATTCAAATTTGCCTCAACACTAACAGCGACCTTCTGCATATCTTCTAAAGTAGGTGGATCTCTATCACGAAGGGAATAAGCCATCTCCGGATCAAAGCCATCCGGGAATTTAAGGAGAGCAGATTTTTTGGACGGTCTCAAATCATCTGGAATAGCGTTATATACTGTATTGAATCTAATAATATAATCCTGAACCGACTCACCAGGATTACGTTTGAGATTTGTATATTCTGAAGTAATCTGCAGCGGATCCTTTTTCATCTCCCATCGGTCTAAAAACTGCCTCTGAAGTTCTGCCAATGTATCTATGCTTCTTTGTGGCAAGGCTCTAAACCATTTCCGTACTTCTCCTCCAAAGGTTTGCACAAAAAGCCTCATGGTCACATTTTCTTCATCAATCTCGAAACGATCAAAGAAATCTGCCATATTGTCTACATGCTGTTGTGCAGGAAGACTCTGTGGAGTACCATCAAATGTCGGGATCTTACTCTGATAGTATGCGGGCATATCATTCAACTGCTGGGGTAACACAAGGGGTGCAAAACGAGCAGCCATAGCTCTTGGTGGATTGAAAACAATCTGTTGTCGAGGAGATACAGGAGGAGTAGGAGTAGTAGGTCTATGAGATGTATTCAATGGAAACGGAGAAAATACTATTGATTGCGGATCAGAGAACTCAGACTGAACCGGAATGGTAGGGACAAAAGGAAGTTCAGTAGGGAACCGTGAACTTGATGAAATTTCAGATGGGTCAAGAACTTGTGAAGCAGATTCAGTAAATTCAAAAGTATTAGTATCCTCAATAGAACTTTGCAGCTATCTATCCAAGTACTGTGAAACAAATCTATATTGCAAATCTTCAGTAAACAATGGATCTGGGACTAATCTTGACAATTCAGTTTCGGAAAAATTCACAAACAAAGATGTTTCAAACTGTGCATCAAAGGGGATTTCATCAACATATATGATTTTGACGGGACAGGATGCAGATCGGGTAAGTACTCTGGAACTCTCAAAACTCAATTGGCTTTCTCTTTCAGAACTCTCTTGACTGCCTTGTTTTCTAAGGGTCCTAGGAATCAGATTCGGATTTTCGAAGATTGTTGGTGGATCAGGGTCAGGATTCGCCCTAGTATTTCTTCTTGAAGCCAGTGTATTGATCTTCTCGGAAAACAAAAATTACAAGGAACACAATCAATTATTTTCAGCCGTTCGACTTCTAGACTCAATCATCCAAAAGGTCTAGAACGAATAAATATACTGGGGTGATTTACAAATCAAGTACTGAACACACAAGTTTACCGGAGATCGACTGAAGCAGCGTTTATCTACTTCCGCTTATGCATAACAAAAGCGTTTCGAAAGCTACCTGGCGTGACTTCAGACTCCGTCTAAGACTCGTGGAACAAACACATCAACAAGCAAACCATTGAGATTTTTCCCCAGTATGGTCGCCACTATGTTAGCACTCAAATATACCTCAGGCTGAAATGAAGTAAAACTCAAGGCTACATCAAACCACGCTCAGCCTCGTAGCTAGCCCTACGAGGACAGGAGAGGGCTCTCTCCGTCAATATCGAAAAAATAAGCAATAGGATGCGAGATGACTTACGATAGGAACTGATTTTAGGCTAGTAAAGAGATAGGTATGTTTGGTTTTTGGTTTTTTGGGTTTTCGCTGGAGTAATGGGAAAACAAAATTTTGGGTCCGGGGATAAGGTCAGACCTTTGCAGAGTTCAAGCTGGGGCGAGGTAGGTGATGATCTTGATGCTTCGAATTGGATTTTATGGATAGATTAGACCGACGAGGAGCTGAAGAGGGCAAAGAAGAACTTGGATCCTCTCCAAACAGCTGAAAACATATAGAACTAACCGAATTCAAAGGCTAAGCACTGTAAACAATGGATTCAACCTTATTTCACTCATTCAATTTAGTTCAGAAGCATAATGAAAGGATGGCAACATTAAACATGAAGAAACTTACAATAAACAAAGGAGAAACATCATCAAGAACAGAACACCACAAGGATCCCAACAAGTGCCGCAAAACCCCTGATCTTTCCTTAGCCAAAATATGAAAAGTATGTACAATAGTATCAAAAGTATCCCAAGAGTCCAACCCGTAGAATGCCTCAGAAATTACAATATATAGATCACTCTAACACCTTTCCCTACCTCTAGGGGTCGAATTCCCTCTTCAGGGATCAGTTTCAACCAATTCTAATCATGGAACTACAATCTAGGCAGCTAACAACTTGCCTCTAAAAGAGTGGAAACTCATCCATTACATGATTTTTTACTCATTTGAGAGTGAATCTTCTAGAAGAGATAAAAACAAGCCAAAGTTACACATCAAACATGAATTTACATCATAAAAACCCAAGAATTCTATCCATAGGCAAAACTGGTCCAAAATAGGCGAAATACTGAGCTGGCAGCTGAAAACTCAAAAATTCTCAAGGTGGGTCGCTCCTGAACTGCGTGGGTCGCTCATGTTGCAGGCTGATTTTGAGGTAGCTCCTGACATCCAAATTGAGCTCATGATAGCTCGTTGGAAAGCCCTGGATGTCTACTTTCCAACCCAAGTGGAATTTCGTAATTTGGAGTTGATTTGACCCCTCAAAACTTCATTCACCCAGAGGTACTTCCTGCTGGTGCAAAAGGTGGCAGCAAGGTGTTTTTTATGGTGTTTTTGAGCTGTTTGACCATCCAGATTTTGTTGAAATGCTAAGTTGACTTCAGAGGATGCATATTTAACCATGACAAATCCAAAAATGTAAAAATCTCCTCCAGCAAGTGCCTCAAAAAATGCGAGCGCAAGAGCGCGCGACCCACCTAGCCACAAAACCTGTTTTTTAAACCAAAAATTTGGAAATGACAAAATTTTCTCCGAATTTGCCCAAATTCGGAGCGGAGGTCCTCCATCATGTGTCTTTCTCATTCAATGAAGCTTCGGCCAAAATCCGAAGTGGATTAGGCCTTTTTCGCCGTTGAAGTGCCTTGCGCAACCTCCTCTTCATGATCCTCATCCTCGCTTTGCAAACATGCATGCGAGCCCAGTAATGGCCTTTCATGTGGCGAAGCATGTCTTTGTCGCGATTGGCCTTCGCCAATAGCTTCTCCAGATGTATATTTACCCGCGTGAGTACAGTATCTCTGTCAGCTGGTGTCATGTCACCGGGCCTCTTTCGATTCCACTGTCTGTCCTCACGGATTTGGCGCACCTCATAAAATGTGAGCTCATCCTCGAGCTGTTTGTTGCGCCGCTCCAAATAGTTAATCACCCACTGAGCCTTCTGCAATTGGTCTTTCAGCTGGTCATTCTCGGCCCTTTGCTCCTGGATGACTTCCCTCAGCTTCGAGCTAGGAGAGCCCGTATCAACATCAATGACCGTCATATCGGTGTCCCGGCCTCCTGATGGGCCCTCATCATGCATGGGCCTCTTGCCCCTGTCTTGTACCTGTACCTGCACTGGAGAAGAAAGCGAGACCCTTTCCACATCACGTGGAGATAATACTCGCCGTGTCGATGAAGTCGGCGGGACCCCTTCCACCTCACGTGGAGATAGTACCCGCCGTGTCGCTGCAAATAAGGCCCTGTGGCCTCGCTGATATGTCTGAACCAAAGCAGTAATGATATGCCCAACCTCAAGCATGTCCGGCTGGTGTGAGGGCTCTCCTGCATCATAAACTGACTCAGGAGGCTGCTGTGGTACTCTGAAAAAGTCTCTAGAAATGAAATCCTCCCAAGTGATGCCTTGCTCTGCCAACTGATGTGACACCAAGATTTTGATCAAAGAGAAATGATATATACTCCTGTACTGCTGCACTGGGCTCGTCTTCTTCTGCACAAATGTAACCATCTTCTCTATGTTGCGGTATATGAAATAAGGAATATTCATCATACGCACCCTTGTGAAGTGCATCAGCAAACGAACATGATATGAGAAAAGACGAGCATACCTGCCGTCACAACTAAAATACTGAATGATGAGCCTCATGAGTGGTGCATACTCATCTCTCAAGAATCTGAATGGAAAAACTCTGCTCAAGTAAGCCACATATCCAGTTTTAACGTATGGCTCATAGTGAAATTTCTCTAACTGCTTACCCTTGCTCCATTCCTCGCCTATGTTAGGTATGCCACTGGCTTGAGCAATAGTCAAAGGCGAAACAATGAAATCAACACCAGCAAGGTTTACCCGATTACCCCGTAAATGAAGAACAAACAAACGTGCTAATTCACGATGAGGTCGGGTTTGTACAACCATCTCACAAAATCTGAAACATGACAAGAATCGAAAACAATCCATAGCTAATGGACATGCCTGCAACCGAGCCAAAGAGGTAGGCTCCTCTCTGCGATGATCACCACTTCTGTTTTCTCTGCGGGAACTCCGTGGCACATTACCTTCAGCCACCGAGTCACTGCCTGACCCTAGCTCATATTCTGACTCTGTCTCTGACATATCTCTGATCAAACTTTTGGCAATGTGTATGCTGATATGAATGCAGTGAAAGCAAGATTAGGACGTATGTTTAACATTCAATCAATATCCCACCGCCAAAACACCATCATGGAATCAAATTATGGATAAAATCTCTGCTTCAAAAGGGCTGAAAGGCAGCATCTCTGTTTTGAATGCAAATGAAATTTTGACAAAATAGGAGTAGGCAACCTTCAAAGTTTGGACACATCTAGTCAAAGGAGAGTATGGTATAATCAGTGATAGGTTTGCCTACGAGTTTATGACCATAAAGGTTTCAATAGGTCATTTGAAACAATGCTAACATTGGGCAAACAAAAACATGAGCAAATACTAACATTGGGCAATGTGACTCATTACACACATGAGAAATGTGACTCAAAGGGTTTAATCATGGGATAACAATAACAATGGTGACAGTGGTATTATGGGTATGAGAGCAGAGTGCTTTTCATGTTTTATGAAAGGCTGACCATATCACTGTTTCAGACATCAAACCCATTTTTTACACCATTGATTTTCATTTTAACCCTGAAAACAATAATCTCATAACAGTGGGGTTTTAAATCCTTCATTTGCATATTAGAACCATGAATGATGACACAAATATGTTTGCAAACCCCAAGTGATTGAAGAAAACCTGCTTTGAAGGCAACTGGAGTCAATTCCGAGCCAATCTGGGCGCTCAAGCACAATTCCGGAATGCTGTCTCTGCGTGGGTCGCGCAGGCTCAGTTTGGGTCACGCAGCCCAGGTGGGTCACGCAGGTGCAAACCCACTGTGCTAAACCAACTCTGTTTGGGTCGCGCAGCCCAGGTGGGTCGCTCGGCCTCAACTTGGGTCGCGCAGCCCTAAAACCCTGTCCACGCCCTCCAAAAGTCTGAAATCGGCTTTCAATTTTGCAAATACGTTTTGAGAGCAAATGAAATCGGTTCAAATGAACTTGTTTGGCCTTTATACACTTCACAAATATCTTCACCATCATACTTTATCTAAATCTAACTTCAAACCCACATTACAATGTTCTTGCATTTTTTAATTTTGGCTTTTTCAAATACAAACTTGCTTTGGTTTTCGAGGTCGACATCATGATTTATTGTCTTTTTGGCAGTTGAATTTGTATCGTCTTGCTAGAGAAAAGACCAGTCTCGCTTTTACAATGTCTTCACATGGAATAATTAAAATTTATTACAAAATGATAATGACAAATTTCTAGTTCCAAAACAGAGTTTTGGACTAGAAATGTATTTTTTTTTTTTAAAATGCTGATGATAATAAAAATAGAAATTCAAGTACTGGACTCTCCTCACCTTGCAGGATTTATGACTAGTGTATAAATGACTCAACAAACCCTAGACACCAAGACCTAGGACCTTTATTGACATTTTAATGACCTCATACATAATGACAATGACTATAAATAATTTTTTTGAGAAAATATTTTTAAAATAGCGCTGCAGGTATAACATGAGGAAACACAAAATGACACAACCCTTCGTCAGTTCGTGGCATGATCCTAGGGATATGCAAAGAAGTGAAACAAGTGCGACACCTAATAATGAAAATGCAAAAGAGGAAATGATCACTGACTTTAGGGCGTTAAAGGGGCCTAATTTAACACAAATTTCTTATATTTGAAATGTTAAATTTAGTGTTAGTTTGAATGATGAAATTAATCTAGTTAAAAAACATAAATACCTCATATTAAATTTATTGTAATTAATCAAATTGTATGTTCAATATAAAATAACAACTCCTTAAGTTTAAATTTTATGTGAACTTGTGCTTTTTCCTCTTCTATCTATTTATCAAATTCAAAATCCCAAAAAAAAATAAAAAATAACATATAAAACTGTCATTTCTCATTTTAGTCAAATCTATTGCATTAAAAAAAATACATCTCATATTAGTCAAATCTATTGCATTAAAAAAAATACATCTAAAACTCGTATTTCTCAGGTTGATAAAATCCAGTGCATCAAAAAAATATTTTTGCCATCGCCATGGCTTAGGATTTCCGGCTTTCACGGTGTTGCAATAATTAACCTTCGAGCAGCACAATAGCGACTCTTAAATATTTGGATGCTGCGATGGTTCAACTTAAAGTATAGTTATAAATTTCATTTCGAACACCACAATCCTTAATCCCTGTGACACCTAGAAGATATTTTTATTTGGATTGTATTTAAATATTTGAAAGTGGGTTTTATTTAAAATCGATACTAGACGAAAAATATTACAATCTTTGACGCCGTGTACCCTACATGATATTTTATATTTCATATGACTCAGAAAATTTGACTCCTAAATCTTGAATTATATTTAATTAGGATTTCCGGCTTTCACGGTGTTGCAATAATTAACCTTCGAGCAGCACAATAGCGACCCTTAAATATTTGTATGCTGCCGTAGTTCAACTTAAAGTATAGTTATAAATTTCATTTCGAACACCACAATCCTTAATCCCTGTGACACCTAGAAGATATTTTTATTTGGATTGTGTTTAAATATTTGAAAGTGGTTTTTATTTAAAATCGATACTAGAGGAAAAATATTACAATCTTTGACGCCGTGTACCCTACATGATATTTTATATTTCATATGACACAGAAAATTTGACTACTAAATCTTGAATTATATTTAATTAGGATTTCCGGCTTTCACGTTGTTGCAATAATTAACCTTCGAGATATAGCCTTGGAAGTTTTGAACACACGTCATTGATTTTATTTTTAAAGTGCAAACTTTAATTGTTATTACACCAAAACCTCTATGCGTTAGTATTTCCAAATTGATAATTAGGATCGGCAAGGTGGATATTTTGGATTTCAAAGAGGTGCATTGAATATTTGAACACTTGTTTGAGTTGAGATGTTAGTAAATTTTTCAAATTGGTAACTAGAATTTTAAAGTAGATATTATAGATTTTATAGAGGTGCGGTTAACATTTTAACATTTCATTATGATATTATCTAAAATTATTAGAGTAATATAGATTTAGTTGACATAAACTGATAAAAATTGAATATAAAAAAATTAAGTTAAATTTAGTTGTACATGCAATAAATAATTAAAGTTAATTAAAACTAATTAAAGCTAAATATACATTATATTATATTAATGTGCATATATACCATATGTAAGCATTAGAGTTAATTAAATTAAAATTGAGTGCACCATATGTGCACACTAGATTTAACTAAAACTAATTAACTAACTAACTTCCGATAACTAGTAAATAACTAAATCATCAAGCCAAGACTGTGCTTCCCTTGGTGGCTACATTTCAATTTCGTGATGTGGAAAAACCCTTGCATGCACTTTTTTTTTTCTTGGAAGTTGGATAAGTATGAACTTCTCTTCGCACCAAAAAATAATTGTAGATCCATTACTATGTTGCTCCTAGCGGTGATTGACCCGAAGGTAACCAAAGTAAGTGTTTCATAATTATACGATGTTTACGAATTTCTACCATGAGACGAGGAGAGAAAGTTTTTAATTGTCTGAATTTTATGAATTTCTTTAATAATTACACTAGCATTTGCACCAAAAGGGTGCAAAGACACGCTGATAGAAATTCATATGAATTGAGTGTGATGTAGAGGTAGCGCTGCAGGAAACAAGGATGTGGAGATGGAAGGCATGAGGAAGTAGGAGGCGAGGGAAGGGGGGTGATTTTCGTTTTTTCTTCTTTATGTTAAAATGATCGATATATCAAGACATGTGAAACACATTAAGAAACTTAAAACTGACATCAAAGATTAGTAAACCATTGTTTACATGTCTAAAACATAATGCGTAGACAACTCTTTTCAAGAAATCTAGCTCGTTGGTGCTCTGATTATCCACTCAAGAAAGAATTTGTCTTAAATAGAACTTGTTGAGAAGATCAATATCATCCTAAGTCTTTGAGGTACAATAGAAATTCAAGTTGATTCTATGAATTTCTGTTGCAATTGAAAACCAACACAAAGAAATGGGCTCAAAGATGCCATGTATGTCTCATAGGCACCTCAAGATGGCACTGAACAATGAGAACAATAAACATGATTGATTGTTAAAGTTTCGGTACAAATATCAAAGAATATTTATTTTAATAAACTTTTCAAATTTTTGTTTTCTACTTTGTCAGTGATGATAACCTGTAAAACCCATAACTCGTTCGACAAATCGTGAACAACAGAGAGATGTAGTTAAAAAAAAAAAACGAAACGTTGAATAGTGTGTCAAGTGAATCCATGTACATGCTTTGTTTAACAATAAATATAAAAACGAATTTTGACTAAATAGAAAATTAATAAATAAAATATGACTAAATAAATAGAAATGAAATAAAATAAAGATAAAATTACAAATAAAAATAAAATAGATAAATTAAATTTGTAATTTAAAAGTTAAAATAAAATAAATAAATAAATAAAAATAAAATAAACTAAAGATAAAAAAATAATAAATAAATAAAGAAACAAATAAATAAATAGAATTAAATAAAAATAGAATTAAATAAATTTAAATTAATACGCACTTGTATCATGAGTCAACCCCTTCCGTGGGTTATCAAATCTAATGTATTAACCGACCCTATTACCTAAGTCTTATAACCATGATTTTTCGACTCAATAGGCACTATGGTCATTGAATGTTGGCTCCAAGGTTTAATGTGATTTTCTAGACTACAACCATGCCCTCGACTTTAACAAGGTTGGCGCCATCTCACATATAAGTAATCTTTGTGAATGTAAATACACGTTATACCTTATTAAGCCCGCAGACTGTAGCAACGAGCAATACATATATATGCATGGGCCCCAATGCTAATGGTTCGTCCTCATCCAACGGCGGGCAGCATGTCGCATTGTTTCGAATGATTTGACGTTCCTAATCAGATTTTGCGCGACGTATATGTACGGGTTTTAGTTCGTGCTGAGAGTGGGTTTCGAAACTGCTCAGGGACACGTGTCACCCAGTTTCTGGAATCGCTTCAATTTCTAAATTACTGCTTACCACCTTTGTAACTCGTGATATATTGCCGGATTAAGCTTTAAACCACGTTCAATGTTTATACTTGACGTTCCGGTTAGTTCTTTGACCTCAGGGTCCATTCACATACCTTCTATCTATATGAGTATTTCATAAGATTTAAAGGTGCCACCTTGGCTTTACTCCAAGCCTTAACTCAATGGCTAATTCGGCGATATCAATTCATTTTACAAGGTTCATAGTTATAGGTATATATCAACATACGTTATTAATATTATATTTTAAATGATAGCGGAAGTAGGGTTGGGTGGTGGTTAAATATCTCTTTTTTTAGGATTTAGGAATCGCCACAAATAATTAAGCAAAAGTCTATGCACTTTTTTGCAAGGTCTTTTTATGGGTTTCAAGAGAAACACTCAAGATCTTATTATCATTGGTGACTATGTCATTCTTTTGGGGTACCTCATCATTGATATCAAACTCAAAGTTATTGCAAAAATGATCTATCATATAGGAGGAATTTATCACTCCAAATCACTTCGTCGTGTCCATAAACATAATAATAAAAAGAGAAATATCTTCTAGAATGAGGGGTTTGATCCACCAAAAGGAAATCTTAAAGTGGATGAAGTTTTAAGCTTAACCCTAGTTCTTTAAGTACATGTAAACCATATTCTATAAGTGTCATTTTTTTAATTGATCTTTTTTGGAGAGTTTACAAGCTAGCATTTTAGAATATTGCCTTTGTGCGTACTCCATTGCATAGTTTTGGATGATAGTTTATATATTTTTTTTCTTATTAAAATATTAATCAAACAACCAATAGGAAATACTTATAAAATCTATACAAATATACCTCTAGCAGAAATTTTATTAAATACAAAGTTTTTTTTTTTCAATTTCAATTATATATATATTTTTTACAATACAATATTTATATTTATATTTATATGGATGATATTTTAATATAGTTTTTAAAAAAATATAATAAAATAATTTTTTTTAAATTTAAATTTATTCATAATTAAATTTTAAAATACGATAAATCATAAGGGTTAAATCATTATTGTTATAAGGGTTTGATTCTTTTTTATTCATGGATATTCAAGGAATTGAATCTATTTATGCATTCAAAAATGCAATTTAAAAAATGGAATATTATAATTATATATATCTTAACCATCATTTATAAAGCTTTTTTAAGGACGTAATCTTTAGAAATATAACTTTTTTAATTTTTAGAGTTTGCATTTCAACAAATTTGATCTATCTAACTTATTCTAGATCTGTGGTTTGGTTAATCACTACTAGTTCCAATATTTTTGTCTCTCAATGGATCCAAATTTTGAAACACTATTTTTCAGCCAAACTTTCAATGGATCCAAATTTGGAAGCACTATTTTTCAGCCAAACTTCTGAAAAAAGGTCAGACATTTTTGAAGCCACTAGATTTCAGCCAAGGATCTAAAGGATCTTAAAAAAGAAGAAGACACAATTAATTCTGTTATGAATGTTTTGGTTCAAATGATTGAAAAGTTGGCCTTTACTTATTAATTAAACCCTTAAAAGAATAACAGGGCACAATGCCACTAGGCGTTTATTTATTAAACCCCTAAGAGAATAACAGTGGACCTTATCTCCAGTTCACAATTAAATAGATTTTCGAAAAATGTGAGAGTTAAAACTGATACCAGAGAAAATTTTAACCGATAGAGACCACTGCTACGTAAACAAATGAATTCGTGTATCAATGGCCTCTGTAACGTCATAATTGTGATTACAGTGTCGAAGTAACTCCGGACCCCAACGCTCAAACCCTCGTGCATCTCTGCGGATAATGCAATCATCTTAAAGATCTGTAATCTGTAAATAATCGACGAATTCTGTCGATCGGAGCAGCAACGTTAATCTCAGTAGGGCGAAATCTGGTTTGAATTAGTGCCGATTAGCAACTCAGAGGGAATTTGGCGGCCGTTGGAGGTTTTTTCCTGCTTTCCATGTTTTCTTTGAATTTGTGCAAGCGAAGCGGTCTTCGGCCTTGCTTAGCCATTCAGGCAGTGGAATTCAATCAAAAATTAGGTGGAGTCCCTGAGGCGCAGTATTGGTTTGAAACTGAATGAACCAATTGGCCTGAGGAAGCAGAGAGACAGTATCACTGTGTGAACTGCGGAGCTTTGAATGGAAGTCGGGTTGCGGGGTAGATACAGCCGTCAAGGAGTATCGATGGTATCGATGGTCAAGTGGTGAATGCACGAAGGACGACGGAACACGAAGTTAGGCGGAACCCCGAGCCAAAAGGGCAGAACCACAAAGTGAACAGTGAACGTGGTTTAGAGCTAACCGATGGTTTTGATCACACCGGCTTTGCACGGTAAGTGGTATTTAAGAAATCAGAGCGATGCGATACACTGGGTGACGCGTGTCCCTAGCGAATTTGGAAAATCGCTTTCATCGCACGCCATCGTGCATTATCATTCGTGCAAGTAACTCGTGCGATATTCATTGGATCAAATGAAGCGATGGGACGTGATAACAACCGTTGGATGGGCGTGTGATTTGCTGGCGATTTCTCCACAAATTTGCTCGACCTTCTTGGCGATTTCTGAATCGATCCTTACAGCGATGGATCCACCAGCTTCCAAGTCAGTTCCTCATTGATTGATTGTGGAAGGAGGGGGAATCGGGCCCTTTCTGAAGGTCATCAAAGAAACAATCACAGTAGAAGCGCAGGAAGCGGCCGCAAAATCCCTGGGCGAACTGGGTAAGGATCCTCAACACGTTAGCCACATGATTCAAGAGGGTGTCTACTCTATTTTTGCCAAGGTCTTGAAGGACAATGGTTCCATGAAAGTCCAAGGCATGGTTGCTTGGGCTTTGTCTCATTTCTCTGTAGTGACCCTGAATCACAGGAAATTTTTGCCCAGGGCAGCATCATTAGGTCACTGGTTGGGCATTTTAGCCTTTGAGAATGTTCCCGATGATAGCAACTATACCATAGCTACCGAGGCGGCCATGAACATCCATTTTGTGGTCAGTATGGCAACAAAAGTTAACAACCTTCTTACTCAGACTCATGTTCATACAAAAAATGCCAACAAAGATCTTGGAACGCACTCATTAACGGAGTCCAAGGCTTTGCTTTGTTTTGCAATGCTCTTAGAAAAGGGCAAAGATGAAGTCAAGTATAATTCAGCCATGGCAGTAATAGAGATTGCTGCTGTAGCAGAACACAATACCGATTTGAGAAGATCTGCTTTCAAAACCAACTCTGTTGCTGCCAAGGCACTGGTTGACCAGCTTCTCAGGATTACACAAGAAGATGATCCCGAATCTCAACTTCTGATTCCTTGCATTAGATCCATTGGGTTTCTTGCTCGAATCTTCCCTGCTAAAGAAACTAGGCCAATCATATATGTAATTGCTATAAACGGATTCTCGAAAAGCACTTGAAGAATTCTGAATATCTTCTAGCTCTAATTCCAGTACTTTAACATGCTTAGAAGATTTTATTTCAGTTTCATGCAATGTATTATTTTTCTTCTGCAATTCCTACAAACACTTTTCTAGCTCATTAGACTTGTCCACTAATGACTGTCTTAGAGTATTGTGTTCCTGAACCAATCCTTTCCCTTTAGTGATGGCCAGAATAAGCTTTTCTTTGACTGATGACAATTTGCTTTCTGTCTGCTCAAGATCAGTTCTCATTTTGTTGTTATCCATGCTCATTTCTTTAATATTCTTATCAAATTTACATAAACGGTCCTTCAGTTCCTTAATTTCTTCTTCATGCTGGGTTTTAATTGAATTCGTTACATTTACTTCTTCATTTAACTGGTCTACTTCCTTTTCTTTGTAACCGAAGACTTCTCTGAGGAACACATCCAAAAAATTGTAGGTTCTTTTTCCAACAAGTTTCCATAATTAGAAGCAAGCTCAAGTAAGCATTTATGAACGAGGTTCACTTGTGAAAAATCTACCTTGTACTTCTCAATAAGAAAAAGGAGGCTTGTCTCCAGATAAGACATTCTCTCTGAGCAAGGAACAGCTGCCAAAGTCTCATCTTGAATGACGTCCTCAATGGTAGCTATTAACTTCTCTATGGTTGTGTCAAACTGGTGTTTCAAGTCAAAATGAAATTCTGAAGAGGCTTTCATTAATGTTTCCTTTTCTAAAAGAGATTGCCTAAGGGCATTTACCTCCAAATGTAAGGAATCTCTTTCATTTTCATTTTGAGTTGCTTGAAAAGCCATTTCATAGCATTTTTCATCTAGTACTGTGCACTTACCACTAATCTCTTCAAGTTGTGCACATTTCTGAGATAGCTCAACAAACTTAACATTCATATCTTGAATATCTTGGTCCTTTCAAAACAAAATAGACTCAAGTTCTCTTATAGTGGGTTCAAACTGCGATCTTTCATCCAATGCTTTCTGCAATTGTTTCATGAAGGTTCGAACAGTAAAAGCAGGCAAATTCAATCATTTCATAACTCAAAATTCATAATCATTCTAGAGGGTCTGCATCATGAAGAGAAGGCTTCCTTTGGCTTATGTGCTAAGTGTGAGGGGTTTCTATTCTTCAGCCAGCTTGCTTATTTTGAAACTCGTGCTATGGGGATGAACCAAAGCACAGAAAAAATCAAATCCTAGTGGACAACACAACACTCCCTCGCATCTAGTTAGGGGTGGGTAAAAACACATCCCTTTAATAACTCAAAATCTTGTTCCATTATCTAGCTTGGCTTTTGTTGATGATAAATTGCGTGCCTACGCCCCAGCCTGGACTTGTGAACGGATCTGTTATTTCTATCCAGAAATTGGCTAATTTTTTGGGGTTTTTGCCTAAAATGCATGCAAGGAAGCAGAGAGCTTGTTGCTGATAGGCTATGGAATGATAATGGGACTTGCTTTATCTACAAGCATTTCCATATTAACTGGATTGCTGAAATTGGAGGTGAAATTTGAGAGTCTCTCTGTGGTTGTTCTGGCCCAAATATGGGTCATCAAAATAAATTCTTCCCATATCTGTTCTAGAATAATTCCATTCTCTCAAAAGTCTGACCAAAACGAAGTACTTCATGGATAGATCCACATTACCTAAAGACTACATATTGGTTTCAGTTTCCTTCTTTAATTTCAAAAATTCCCAAACTAAAAATACAAAATACTAGCAATGCCCAAAAGTCCTACAGATAGATACACGGCTAACAATTCATGTTTAGCAAAATGGTAGAGCAAATTCAAAGATTACCTATACAAAGCAGGCAATTTGAATTATTTCATGACTCAGAGTTCATAGTTACTCCAAATTCTCAAATATTCTTCATATAGATTCGACCAAGAACAGATTTTATGCAGACAGAAGTTATGAACAATTCCCTCAGCAATATATATATTTTCATACAAGAATTGGAAATTCCCACATAGTCTTATTTTCAAACTTTATGCACAAGGATGGAAGTTATTCTCCATCCAGAACTTAAACAACAAATACACAATAATGCTGAGACTATTTCCTGATTTACACAGTGGATTAACTTACAAACTGACATCTTGAAAAATGAATAAAAAACCGCAGTATGAGATAACTTGTGATGGTAAAAGAAGTTAAGAAAGATGAAATGTAAAGGAAGATTATAAATTGTTTCATTGTCAGCCCTTTGACCTTAATGGGTAATTGGGTATGCATGGAAGTGCAACCTGTTAGTTAATAAATACAAGGCACATTTTGTCCACAAAAGGCATCATCCCAGAGAAATATTTCATTGGATAAAGTTTGATCAGGATCAACATTTAGGTTTGTAAAATCTTATTATTGGAATTTATTGGTTAAGGCACAATTTTTACAAGTTTTAGGCACTACATCAATCACCCCAATCAGTTTTAAAAGAGATGGCCCTGTTGTAGTTTTCTATAATAGAACATAATTCGACTATATGCTATTACAACACTAGGAAAATTACAAATATTGCAAGATAATTTGTTGGTATTACAGTACTATGACAATTACAAAATTTGCAACATAAATTGTTGGGAACTGAGAATTGGTATATACAAAGAGGTCCCATAAAAAATACAAAGAAAAATTTTCAAATTAGACACAGTTGCAAGAAAGATCATGATATGATCCAACTAAAGGTTCTGATTGATCTAATCTTCTATTTCATGCATGGTACCATGCATGGTCACACTTGCCCATGGTACATGCAGCAGGTCAGACTGTGAAGATTGCAGGTTGTTGAATTTTTATGGGAGAACTGTCACAGAAAGACATGTCGAAAGTGCTTGTTTCCTCGGTACATTAAACACATAACTATAAGAAAGTTGAAAAGCTACAAAGGAAAATATAAAATCTTGTGAAATGTAAAATCCGAAGTTTGCACATAGGTGACAAAGAGTACAACATGAACACAATATATGATGCATGCAGTCACCCAGGGCACTATCACGACTCTTGAAATGTAATAATTAAAGTTAGAAAAACAACAGAAACAAGACAAATACATATCAATTTCACAGCGTATGCATAAGATTATGATGAGAGAAACACATATGCATAAAATTGCAAAGAGAAGATCGACTTTAAAGGATAAATGTGACATGTGAGTTCGTTGATGATTTCTATTATTAATATAGATAGATGTAAATATGAAAACAATAAGATGATGGAAAAACAATACAAGGACAAAGTTATTGAATATATTTGAATATATGCACAGTATTGCGTTTAGGGCGTGGACATAACATACAGTGATTTGTGAATAACCTAAAATATGTTTCAGATAGTGGGAATCTTATTAATTTGTCTTCAATGAATAATGTGAAGCCAACTGAACATCAATGTTTGTGTCCTGTGGATCTTCCCCCCTCTGCATTGATCTGAAGTTGCTACTGCAAGGATCGAAAAATAGCACAACAAAACTATTAACATCAGTCTTTTCTGCAATGTTCAGAGTGTATGCATATTCCACATAGGAAAAATGGATCTTGGTACTCAATGACTGAGAATAAATATATACATGGAAGTATAAATGATATGTGAGAAAGGTTAGAATCTATAAGTATAAAGACTATGAAAACCTTGAAAAAGAGTCATCTATTCTGTGTGAAAGGTGAAAAGTAGGGAAACACAGTAGCAAGTTGAACATACCAGGAGCAATGTAGCGATCGATGCTTGCGGAAACTATTGTAGAATCATTTGTTGCACAAGTTGAAGAAATTTGGCAATGCCAAAAGCATGGATCTTTGCACTTCTTCCTTTATCAATTTGTGTATGTCATTTTGGTTAGCTTTGTTGATGTTCATTGTGAATATTCGCTTTACTGGTATACTTTCATTGTTCTACATTGCAAATGTCTGTTTGGCTTGTTTGGCCTGATGAGAATTGGAGGAAGGCCCAAGTATATTGTCATTATCATTTGTGCCATTTCCAGAGATCTTAGCACAGAGCCTTGGATTTTGTGAAAATTTATGTTGGTTTACCTTATTAATGAGTGAATGTGGAACAGGCCCACTTAACTCGTTATTTAAAATATCAAGAAAACTAAGCTTCAGTGCACCAAAACTGGTTGGAATTGAACCAGATAGTTTGTTGTTTGAAGGATTTAAGGAGTTTACATCAGCAATAGATCGAATAACTAAAATTAATTTTCTGTAGTGTATATTATAAATACAGTATACTACTAAATTGAAATGAATAAAAAACATTTATAGAGGAAGAAAGCTATCATTTCTAACTTTGAAGACATGATGGATGGTTGTCTTTACATTCAACAACTATTTTTGAAATGCTATATTATAAAGATAGTAAAGAAGCTCTTTCAAAGGCTTTGAAAATGAAGCATTATGTATTTTATAAGATTTAGTAGCCTATAAAAATGGCTGCTTTAATTTCTAATATATGTAATCGACATGTTTCGAAACAGAGGAAGTGTTGCAAAGTATATTGCATACAGGATGGTGACTGAAAATGTTGAAAAAAAATAGCATAACATTGCATTCAGTGCAATCTAGTGTTTTGAGCGAAGCACATTTTGAACATAAATCTGGTAACAAAATAGCATAACGTTGGATTCACTGCAATCAAAAAAGTGGTATTGAGTTGGTAGCTAATAATATATGCAGAGGGTGGAATGACAACGAAAACACCAGTTTGTGTCTATGACAAAACCAAGATGACAATTCTGAGACTGGAAATCGAACCGAAGCTTTCTTACTATATCCCTTTCATGCAGATGTATTAGTCGTTGCAACAAGGCCTTGAGCTTTTTCAGAAGGTCAATAGTTGGTTGGAGACGATGAAGAAGGAAGACTAGGCATGGAAGGTGTCTTTCCTTAATGTGAAGAAGAGCAGCTTGTTGTCCATCTATTTCATCACAGTATTGATAAAGTCGAGTGAAGTATTTGCTATCCATCTTGGTAGTCTGAAAGAGGGGGCAAACAAAAGTTGAATTAGTTGGATATGATATATGGGAATTAGTGTTCTGAAGTAAAAGGAAAGCATAAAAGATAGATGAAATGAAAAGCAAAAATACAAGTATAGGCAGTTGTAGAGAAAGGGGCATGGGGTAGTTCAGTTAAAAGAGAACTTACTAGAAGGAGATTGGAAGGCAGTAGATGTTGTGTTCAAATTGCAGGTGGCTGTGTAGATTTTGAAGTCAACATGGCTTCCTCTTGTTGCCTGCGTGCCACATAATCATTGCCTTCGATGCGGGAGTAGCGACTAAAGGGAAACAATGGAGAGATGCGGAGGTCATTCAAGCTTCTAACTCTAGAAATGGCAGTGAATGTTAAACCTTGACGGTCTATGTTTCCAATGTCCACTATTGCCATTTGTAATGTCATGCCTTGTGATTTATGTATTGTCAATCCCCATGCCATTCAAAGGGGAATTTTCCTGTGAGAACCTCGTGTTATTGGGGGCAGTGGAACATAGCTTGGGTTGAAGGCATCCCATGGTGGGCCTTTATATTGGAAGAAATCAACAATAACAAATGATGGCAACTCAGGGGGTTTTGTGCCTGGTAGATAGAGAATGGAAACAAATTTACCAAGGGCTCCATTGACAAGGCCTGCTTCAACCCATAAGTTGCATGTGAGGAGCACTTGTTGTTCATTGCAAATAAGAACTTCTGCATCTAGTTGTTCATATTCTTCCTTTGTAGTAGTAGGATGATGTTTTTTTCTCTCTGCATAGGAGCGTGCTATTGGGATGTTTAATTGTTTGAGCATTTGTTTGTTATGCAATGTAACAACTTGGTTGGTTGGATATAGGTGCATTGCTTTGTCGAATTCCTGGTTGTTAGATGTTGATAAATAGGAGCTACCCCTTGACATGAGAAGGTTCCAGTCCTCAGTAGTAGGTGTTGAATTTCTGAGGTTTGTAAGGAGTTGGAAAAAATAAACTTGAGAAGTTGACGGAAGATTGTAGTAAGTGTGACGACACTGTCGAAGCTGCGCCACAGGGCATTGCCACGTGAGGTCCCGACATACATGGGGATGTCTTTCACAGGTGGCAGCTGCCCAAGATCGCCAACGAGGATGATACACTGATTTCCGAAAGGGAGATTCCAATGTGAAGGGAATGCCTCCCTTAAGCGGTCATCGATGCGTGAAAGTAGTCTAGGCCCAATGAAGCTCATTTCATCAATTAGAATGTATTTAACATGATGTAGTTGTTATTGTAGCTGTAGAAGTGGTTGCCCCTCAAGGGGATGCATTGGACCTATTGGAATGCGGAGGGCTGAATGGATTGTAAGTGCACTGATGTTAAATGCTACAACACCAGTTGGAGCAAGTAGGAGCAATGGGTTTGAAGTGGGAGTAGACTCAACAAGGAAGGAAGCTTTTAGTCTATCAATCAAGAAAGATTTTCTTGTGCCAGCGGTACCTTGGACAATCATTCTAAATGGAGGAATGGAGTAAGTGGTCCTAAAATGGGCAAGGATAATGTTTAGAGCAAGTTGTTGTGTGGGCGATAGTGAGTGAAGGGAGTGTGGAACTTGAGAGGGGGTGGACTGGATCTTAGTGAAAAAACGATTGAACTCTATGAAATTTATCACTGTCTCCTGCAAAGTGGAGGGTATAGTAGTATGGTTCCAATTATGGTTTGAGTCAAAGTCACGATGCCCAAGCATGTCAAGGTCATCAACCTCAAGGTTATTGCCTGGGTGTAGTTGAGAAAGGAATTTCCATTCTTGCATGTCTACAGATTCAGAGTGGGTGGGCATTGAAGAAGTGGAGGTATCATTAGAGGAAGGAGATTGAGGGTCTTTAGAGGCACGGTGAACATGCCATGCAATATATGTGTCTTTTTTAAGTTCCCAATGTGAGATGATTTCTTCATCAGTTGAGCCAACATCCGTTGGGAGTGTGCGAAAAGGGAAGTATAGAAGTAGTTCACTCCAACAGAAAGAAGCATAGCAGGCATCAGTAGAAGAAGGGATGGCATTGTAGCAGGGAATGACAAGAAAAATATTTGGAGTGTTTATGTGTTTCCATTGGGAATGCTTTCGGTGAGCAGAGAAGGACCAAGAGCGTGCAACTTCAAGAATAGGTAGTGCTTCAAGTGAAGTAGGTCTATTCATGCATGCCAAAATGAAGCGTGGTGTTGGGGGGGAGGCACCTTGAGCATGAGAAACACGTCTAAAAATGGTGCGACTGACATTGAGGGAAACAAATGAGCGGCTACAAAGTGAGAGTGGGAGTTTTTGGAGCATGTGGCATGTCTCTTGTGTGCTGATGTCCCAATCGGCAACTGTTTCTGTCAAGAGTTTCCGGATGACATTGAGGATGGGCGCTGCAGGGTGTGAGGACTGTGAGAGACGTGCTAGCATCTGGTGATAGCTTTCTGATTTTGTCTCTGCTTTTGCTGCATATTTTGAGATGTAGTTGAGAACAGCATGTTGAGAAAGAACCGGTTGGCAATCGATGTTTTCTCTCCAAATGGATAGCATGTAAGAGTTGTGAACATTCAACCTATCGTCATTTCGGGCTAGGATGAATACCTTTCCGCCATCCCTATTAATAGCCAATGAAGCTATGGGTTGTAGTTTCCATGGTGCTCCGTATCGATAGGTAAGAGCAGGGCCTTTCTTGCAAAGGCAGGATGAGGGATGGCATTTTGTATGCCTTTGAACACAATTTACAATTTCTTTGTAGTCTTGAATGTGAGAGGATGCAAATATTGCTGGTGTTGGAAAGATGCATGGATCATGATCTGTAGAATGGTGCAAATAAGGTTCACGTTGTTGAGCAGGGCGAGGGTTCCAAGCAGAGATGTGTTGATCGAAATAGAGCTTTGCTTTCTCAACTTCAGCATGGTCATTCCAGTTGAGTTTGTCGATATCAGGTGCATTTTCCAGCCAGAGGAAACCGTGTATGTGTGCGAAGCCCCTATGTTGCCATTCATATCTAGAAACAGGAGAAAGGGAAATTTGTAAGGCGAGTGTATATGTAGAATTGAGAACAAAGAAAAGAAGGATGGATAGGTGAATACCTGCACCAGTAGTCTTTTGTGTGGAAGCCTTTTTGCAAGACCTCTTCGAGGAATATTGTGAAACGACAATGAATGTATTGTGCTGCAAGATGCGGGTTCTTGATTATATTGTGGAATTTCCATCGTGATAGTTCAACAACAGTAGAGGGGGGGTTTCCAGGCATGATCATATGCAAGTCGTGCCATTGGTGTCTGCTGCACTAAGGGTGAAGAAGAAGGTAGGAATACCTATTTGTGTGATCATATGAGTGAGTTCATTTCTTTGTTTGTTCCAGAAAGAGCGTATCCGCCTGAGGGCTGAGCCAAAGTGCATGATTTGTTCAGGAAGTATGGAATCAGGGGTGTCACGGAGGCGTGTTCGAAGGTCTTCAACGGTTACTGGCAAGTTGTCCTTGATGTTTCTTTTAACAAAGATAGCAGTCATTGATTGGCTGCGGTGTTGCAACATAAGATTGTATAGGTAATAGTGGAATCTTGGGTGTTGGCCAAAGCGGTTATCATGGTAGCGAATGAGGTGCAGAGAAAATTCTGGCATTTCAACTTTCAGAAGGCGTGGTTGAGCAAGAATGGGAACTCCTGTGGGGAATAGTGTGGGGAAGGCCATAGAAAAGAGGCTTTCTGTGGTGTATTCATTGATAGATGAGAGTGAAATAGAAGGCCAAGGAATCGAAGTGGTGGAAGCAGGACGGGAAGAGTGTAAGTAGTCACATATTTCTTCAATTTCAGTATGGGAATCTGGGAGTGTAGATACAAAAGAGGAAGGTTGGAGGTCTGAGGGGGTTGGTGGTGCAGGAAGGTCGTGATTGACACTGGGAAGGTCAAATATAGGGTCAGGAGAGGATGAGGTGACGTGGCGAAGGAGCGAAGAGACATCCATAGGGTGAGAAGGCAAGGCATTAACCGCAGATTGGTCGATATAAACATCGCTGTAGTAGGGATCATGTGCTAGTTTGTAGTGTAGAGCTGCAACAACACGGGTCCTACTTATGAAGAAGTCATATGTTTTTTGGTCAGAAGCATGTCTAGTAACGACAAGTATGCTTAAGTCGGAGCTTAGGCGGGGGAGGGTTTTGGCAATAGAAGCTATGTCCTGCAGGAAGCAAATAGTATGGCTGGTGTATTTGAATTGGCCACCACGTGCATGGGTTACTTGTAAGATTGGGTTAACTCGTGCAATGATCATTTCCTCTATTTGGGTTAAGGAGGCAAGGACAAATGGTTGGTTGCCGGGGTCCATGTTGTTTGCAATGGAGAAGCGGTGGGTTGAATTTGTATGTGCACATCGGTAGCAACATATGTTACCATGGTACAAGTTTGTTTTCATACTTGGGTAAGATTCTTTTCATATGGAGCAAATATGCAAGGGAGAAAGGTCATCTATCCTTGTGCGAAATTGGTTGTGTGCATGGTTAAGGGTGGGGTTGAAGAGATTTTGAGGATTGGAGGATGGATTTTCATGTCTTGATGGCGAGGTGTGTGAGGCAGATGAGGGGGGCGCGGAAGTGAAGGTATGAAGGTTAAGCGAAGGAAGATTAGTAGAAGGATTTTTTGAAAGAGATGGGGTTGGAAGTGAAGTGTGAGGATGTTGGAGTGGAGCAAGATGATTTTGGGGTATGTTTTCACGCATTTTGGGAACAAGCCTAGCACTATACTTGAGACGTCTATGTTTGTTGGAGGTGTCTTTATTTTGTGCATAGAGGAGCCTCCTTTGAAGATTTTTTGAGGGGACTTCAGAAGCCTCTGGCATGTCCATCCTGATACAAATATTAGGTGTGAACATTAGTGCATACAATAGTTAGTTGAGAAGGAATAGTGCATGGAGTGTATATATAAGGAAGAATGTTTAATGGAGTAGGAAGAAGTACATATTTAAAGGGAAAGGAAATAGGAGCAAGTTTGTTTTATATTTTTAATTTGTTTTGTAAATTGTGAGAAAGTGTGTACATCCACATATTAGGTCTACAACATGAAGTACTGAAGAGGATCTGTACAAATTAAGAAGTATAAAGATGGAACATACAACATAAGTAAAGATGAATTAGATGTAAGGTAAAGAAGCAACAGCCTTGTATATTTAGGTAACAAGTATAAATATGCAAGATATAGCATAAGTAAAGATGAAATAGATTTAAGGTAAAGAAGCATCAACCCTGTATATTTAGTTTTTTGTCTAAGTAATGATGAATTAGATATAAGCTAAAGAAGCAACAACCTTGCCTATTTTTTTTTTTATATTTAAAGGTAAAAGAGTGAACATGTAACAGAAATGTAGAATTGTAAAAGAGCATGGAGACAAAGATAGTATGTTGATTAGAACGAACAACATAAGAGCATATATATTATATTTAAAGTTAAAAGATACAACATGTAACAAAAATGTAGATAGATAGAGGAGAGAAGCACATAAGAGCATATATATTATATTTAAAGTTAAAAGATACAACATGTAACGAAGATGTAGATAGGTAGAGGAGAGAAGAACAATGATGAATTGCACATATAAGATGATGCTTATTATATTTAAAAGTAAGAGTTCCAACATGTAATAGAAAAGTAGATACATAGACGAGAGAAGAGCAACAATGAAGTCCACATATAAGAGTATCTGTGAATGGAAGAAGAGGATGGTAGGGGGAAGACATGAAAACGAATGGAGGAACACATAGGAGATGTCGTGTAGATGTTAAGTTGGTAATGCAGAGAAGAGGGAGGTCTAAAGGCGGCGAGCGATTGGTGGGCCACAAAGTTTCTTTATATCTTCGAGGAGAACATGAGATGAAGCACCATAGTTCATCTCTTCTGAATTGAAGAGGACAACCTTCAAGCGGTCAGCACCATTGAAGTAGTCTGTTTTGACAGATAATGTGAAAACGAAATGGCGGCATGAAACCTTTGAACATATCTCATGGATAGCAGTAGGCTCAGCAGAGAGTAGGAACAAGTCTTTGGCTTTGATGCCAAGGAGCTCAGTTGCGGCATCATTGAAAGCTGTGACATTTTGAAGCAGGCCTGTGTGGTCATGCATTTCAAGCCTGAGCAAATAGCGGTAATCACATTCTGGGAAGTCGCCATCACATTTATTGCAGTGCCACATTCCATCTAAGTGGTCGAAAACTCTGAGTCGAAAACTTAGAGAGGGCATGCAAGGAAGTATAAATCTTGCATGTCAATAGATGTTATGGTTGCACGAGTGGAGAACCATCCTGCTTTTTCAAGGGGTTGTAAGGAAAGCAGCTCAGCAATTGTACATTGTGGGTGTTTTCGTGTGGAGGGACCAGAGAAATTTCTACTCAATGATGGTGAAGAGCTCAAGTGGCCTCGTTCATGGAACCATGTTTGGAGTTGGTGGGTCTCTGGAATGTCTGGATTCAGAAGGAGGTTGCTAGTGGAGATGGTCCCTATGGTCCTTCCATTAAATTCTTCTATGCGACCCCCTTTGATTGCAGGAATAGTTGGTGAATCTGAAGAGCGAAGCGTTGCAAGGTCGTTGCCTGGAGAGTGGCAATGTTCACCCTAGAGGGTGATGTCAATGCTATAACCAGACACGTCTTCCAAGTTAAGAGTATTTTTGGGTGTTTCAGCCCCATATCTTCGATGAATGGTGGAGGTCGGAGAGCTGGATCTGACTACACCAATGGTGTCGACAAGTGAGTTGAGGTCTGCAGATCCAATTTCACTGATACGTTTGAACCAGAAGCGGTGGAAAGGAATATTTGGAGCATCATCTAAGGAAACTTGGACGGTAGAAGCCGCAAAGAGGAAGACCTCCCATTTGCTATTTAAAATGATTGTACAGTGGGTTTGCTGGTTTGACTGTGCCATTTGAGACCATGTAAACTTGCCCAATTTGGACATGGCCATGCAAGGAATCTGCCAAGTCATTAAAGGTGGAAAGATGGATCTCATCACCGTTAGAGTCGACAAGGTCAAAGGCGAAGACCTTTCCGGAGCCGCAAGCATTGTTGTACGGGCGGAGCGCTGTTTTTGTAAGATCTCGGCCTTGGATTGACCAATATTTACGATAGGGGCTGAGTGCCATGAATGGAATGGTAGCAGGTGTAGCAGAGGATAGTTGAGTTGATGTTGAAGAGGAATCTTCTATTTGAGTTGGTGTATGAATGGAGGGGTTTTGAGACATTGAATAACAAGTTTGGATTGTCGATGGTTGAATAAATTGAAGAAGTTTTGGGTCCCCAATCAAAGATGCATGACGCTGGGAAACTTCGAGTTCAAGCAATTTTATAGTCCTAGAGGAAAGAAAAGGAAACAAGAAAGCAATGCGTTAATATTTGTAGTGTAAGCGGGGTAGATATGGAAAACCTGAAAGAATGCATAAAGGATGGGGTCAAGAGTGTGAATGTATGCATAGTTTTGTAAGAAAGTGCAAGCAGCTTTTCGGAGAATGATAATTGATCCAAGTTGGAGGTCACCAAAGGCGACATGGCCATTGTATGCAGCTGGAAGAAAACTTCTGTGTTGGGAAGCACCGTCAGAAATTGATACACGGTAGCGTGGGGATGATGTCTTTGTTGAAGGAATAAGGCTAAGTTCAACTATTTGAAGGGATGGTTGGAGTGATGTAGAGCCAGCTAGTAGCAAAGCGATCGCATTCTCTGTTAGAACAGGATCCATGATCAGATGTTGCAAAGATGCCTTCAAATGCGAGAACCTGCAAAATGTAGGCATAGGGGAAGAATGAATGCAATATTTTGAAGAAGTTGTTGAGCAATAATTGTAGAAGTGCTTAGGAGGTGTTTGGTTGTACACAAGTTGATTCTGCATAAGCAGTTTGGAAATAGTATTTGGCAATATTTAAGATTGCACTGGTGTACAAAGAGTCCTTATTTCTGTATTATACTATTTTTCCAAGTAAGGGAAAGTAGAGCTGTTTTTTTTTGCGTAATGTAGTTATATGCAATACATTAATAGATGGATTCTGCTTGGTTGGCCTATTAGAGAGAACTCAACGGATCTTCGCCGACATGCCAGAGTAGACTCTGAAATTTGATATTTTTTCCTTACAAAACGTTGATAGCTGGACTCTAGCAAATTGGTACTAGGGAGGCAAGAAATATACTTCAACAGCTAAGTGATAGTGGTGATGTCCGTAACAGTACTACATATGCCACCCTGATGGATGGATGATGCAAGGAAAGCATGGCTGTAGAGAGGAAGAAAAATGTTCTCTGAGATAAAGGGGAAAAAAAGTTTTGATGGCAGCGTTGTCATATATTCAGCATTAAACAATCACTTCTACATAGTAGAACAGTTGTAGGAGCCAGATAGGTACTGCACAAAATGATACAAGGGCTCCTATGAAAATGCCATTACATTTTGCAGTCGTAATTACTAAGTTGTCGAAGAAATGTTTGCAAGGGGTTACAACCTATCGAAATCACATTCTCTGTTTTCATGGACACTCTTTCTAGTGACAGTGATTTGTTCTTTCTATTGTGAGTTTCTTTATCTCATTTTGGAAAAGTGCAGAGGACTAATGAAATCACATTAAGGATGTTGAACATCCCCATGGATGGATTGTGCAAACAATGATGTTGAAAATCCTATGGATGGACTGTGCAAAGAAGGTAACCTACCAAATTCTCAAAGAAATGTTTGCAAGGGGTTACAACCCATCGAAATCACATTCTCTGTTTTCATTTCTAGTGACAGTGATTTGTTCTTACTATTGTGAGCTCCTTTATCTCATTTTGGAAAAGAGCAGAGGACTAATGAAATCACATTGAGGATGTTGAACATCCCTATGGATGGACTGTGCAAATAAGGTAAGCTACCAAGTTCTCAAAGAAATGTTTGCAAGGGGTTACAACCCTTCGAAATCACATTCTCTATTTTCATTTCTAGTGACAGTGATTTGTTCTTACTATTGTAAGCTGCTTTATCTCATTTTGGAAAAGGGTATAGCACTAATGAAATCACAGTGAGGATGTTGAACATCCCCATGGATGGACTGTGGAAAGAATGATGTTGAAAATCCTATGGATGGAGTGTGCAGAAAAGGTAAGTTTGAAGATTGTAAGCAAGTACTACATAGGTTAAATCCTAATTTCATTGCAAAAAGTGCTTTGATTGACAGTCTTTGCAACAAATCCATGATTGATGAGGCTAAGCAGCTGTTGTATGAGATGCGTAAGAAGAATACATGTTCTAATGTTGTCACATAAAAAGCCAAAAGTCATATAGTTTGATTGATGGCCTTTTGAAGAAAGGCATGATGGATGAGGCTAAGGAGGTTTTGTATGAGATGGCTAACAAAAATATATGTTCTAATGTTGTTAGAGACATGGCAAAAAGTCATACAACCACACAGTGAAAAGGCATGTAGAACATGTTGGTGTAGATTGTCTTATTTTTAAGATTACTTTGGAAGGCATGCCAGGTTAATGTATTGCACTCCGAGCTTTTGGGTTGCATACTATCCATGTTCCCTATGATAGGAATTAGAACATGAAGCAATCAATGCACAGCCCAAATAGATTTTATATTTAAAAAAATGGATCTTGTTAAACATGCCATTGCATCCACTCTAAAATTCTACATAACTGAGCAATGAGTTTATATAGAGGCATGAAAATTTGAATATGATAAAGGCAACGAGTTTGTGTTAGGGAAGGGAACATATAAAATGGATATAAATAACTATCAATGAAGTGGTAGCCTTAAATGTGTTGAAATGTGGACAAGAAAACTACATTCAATTTCAAGGCAGGAAGTTTCTTCTAGGGAAGAAAACATATATCAAAACTACATTCAATTTCAAGGCAACAAGTTTCTGGTAGGGAAGCAAACATATATAATGGATGTAAATGATTGCCAACGAAGTTGCAGCGTTAAATCTGTTGAAATGTCGACAACAGAACTACATATATTTGTTGAGTTGAGTTGACAAATGAACAATATTTTTCTAATTCAACAGGTAGTTCCCAGAACAGGAGAGAAAAGCTTGAAGAAGAATATTTACTTCCAATAGAAAAATTACATCATGAGCTTAATGAAAGGAATTTTCATTTTGCAACTTAATATATGTTTTCAATATTTGGTTGTAAAAAATGATCTAGATATCTCAAGAACTGAGGATAATGTTGATGTAATAAAAAACATACTATCTACATTCAAATTTCAAATAACAGTTTTGTGAAACTAAATTCATAATAAGGATGTCATTTTTAAGGAAACCTGAGCTCAATTCGAGAAATTAGATAAAGGGAGAACCCTTCATATTAGCAATTTGCAAGCAAAGGTGGATCGGGACAGAACTATGAGTAATTCCTTGATAATATGAACAGAGAATTTGGAAGAAACAGTGCAAGAAGCATTATTTCTTGCTCTGCACTTAATAGGTCTTGTGTGAATATGGATCAATGTTTAGCATCCTTCCAATTGTGGTATACATCATAGGTGCTAAAGAATTTTGTTACTCAATTGTTTGAATGAAACATAAGGATTAGATGACTACAAACTAGGCCACTTGATGTTCTGTCTATTTGCTTGACAAGTCAAGCAGAAGCCTACAGAAGTAGTAAAAAGATCACTCTAAGACATTGGTTACAATAAAACAAGATATATTGTTTGTAAATCAAATGCTTGAATAGCTAGATAGATAAATAGCATGAGCAGAATCATATGCAAAGGATACCCAATTTATGATTTATTTTGTGGTGTGATTGTTGTTCTATTAAGGAGAGACAGTGATCTCTCTCAAACCCGAAGATATATACATGTTGCAAAAGCCACAGAAAGGTAAAACAATAAAATTAAGTTTCTTTTCAAATGACCCTACATGAAGTTACGTGATTACATTCACTGCAACCATGTTGACACCCAAAGCTTCTTACGTGATTACATAGCTTCTTTGTATTTGACACAAAATTGCAGCAAATCAATCATTCTGCTAAGAAGAAAAAACCACTGTGGATATTTTCTTCATCATACTGAATGCCTAAATTTTAAAGGGCTAAAAAAAGCTCTTAAGATGTGGCACAAGCCGACCACATGAATGGGTTATGTCAAGCTATGTAGTCACTATATCTGCACAGGTACGCTTTAATAATGAGGCATCAAAAGCACAAAAAATAAATTAAACAACCAAATTAAAATTTGTTGAGCATCACAACTGTTTGTGTATCTGTGGAGTGCCTATATCTGCACAGTTACACTTTAATAATGAGCCACCAAAAGCACAAAAAATAAATTAAACAACCAAATCAAAATTTGCTGAGCATCACAACTGTTTGTGTATCTGTGGAGTGCCCACCGATACTGACATCCTTGACCTTGGTTAATAAATTCTAACCTAGTCAAAGAACACATAAAAACACGAATTCTTATTTGATCTTATTGCCACCAATGGAAAATGTGTGATCAAGCTTTGGCCATGTAATCTATGCGTTCAGAGTTCCCTATTTCTTTATCCGCAGATACAAAATTGTAATAACTTCAGATTTCTAACCATATTTTGATTGAAATTTGATTAAATTCAACTCTCAATTATAATTCTATTATATGGCTGTTTCTTGAGCCTGATATGTTTTTGGCATATTACGAATGTCTATACAAACTTCACAACTATTATTAGTTCTTGTACACTGTAACCAGTTTTCTTGCATATACGCATTCGAGAATTTGACCCTGGTACACTGACCACTTGCTAACCTGCTGATTTCATTGGTTATTTAGTGGGATACCACAGGACAGGAGCGGTTCAGGACAATAACAAGTAGCTATTACCGTGGAGCTCACGAAATCATTGTAAGCAACAGTGAACTGTATTTGGTATTAGATCTTTCAGAAACTGCAATTGTGTATAAAGTTATAAACTAAAAATATGCCTTTGCATCCAGTGTAAAAATATACAAACGAGTTCCATGGAGTGAGAGTCATTATGCTTAATTGAAATTGTAGCGAATTTATATATGTAGCAAAGATACACAAGCTGATTTATAAATGCAGGATGGTAACATTAGTGCAATACTTACTTTTCCTGCAAGCAGGGATCTTCCGATGGAAATCTGGAGTAGGGATCTTGCAGAAGCAACCACAACCGACAGGTAATTGCAGCTAACAGGAAAGGCAGGCAGGAAAGTCGAGCGACAACCAACAACAAATTTCAGAGGCAGGTAACAGCAAAGGCATAAGGTCTAGCAACAGTAAATTTCAAAAAGCATAGCAACAACGGATATAAATTTCAATTCCACAAGAAGAATAAAGATGTAGATCAACAGGCTCAATAGAAGAGTACTCACAGAGACAACGCATAAAAATCCAAATCAGATCTGATTTTGGAAGAACATCGAAGATGATGGAGTATAGTTGATGAGTCACGCAGTGGTGTTAATGACAGGGTTGATGTGATTAGATTTCTGATTTCATCTGGCGTTTGATTTCGATTTCAGTAGCTCTGATATTGACCAGAGATTAATGTGTTAGCGACAGATTTGATGGCATTACAAATGTGTATTTCATTTCATGGTTGATTTCATAGCGGTAAGAATATGAAGAATATCAGAGACATCGGGATTTCTCTGGATTGAGCAGACACATTGAATTCGGTAGAGGGGAATTGATTTCAGTAGGCGGAGGGAGTAATTCTGGATTGAGCGGAGAGTATCAATCAGTCAGTTCATTAATGCTAGGAAGTCGGTTCGTTAATGGCAGGACGACATGGACAGGCAGGTGGATAGGCGGATAGGCAGGTGGATAGGCAGGTGACATAGGGAAATCTGGTGAGGGACAGTTGTAGAGAACAACGAATCTCTACAGTGTCGCTACCAAAAACCCCACAATAAAACGCCTATCGACGTAATTATTTCTTAAAAAAATAATAATAAAATTATATATATATTTTTTACCTATTTTATTAATTTTTTTTTTTACATATTTTAAAATTGAAAGATGAGACAAAGGGATCTCTTAGACACCTCAAAATTGAAAAATGAGACGAAGGGCTCTGTTATAGAAAATAGTGATGGAGATTAAGCACAAATTAAAATAAAGTAAATGAGAGCAATAATAAAACATTGGAAAACAAAGTAAATGAGAACAACAATAAAATTTTGGATTATAGTTTCTTTACTTTACAGAGATTTACACTATACCAGTTGTTGCGCAGTAATATACTGCAAACCCAGTAATTGATTGTCTTCACCAGCTCACCAAAATTGTTCCAAAATTTTTTTACCCTCACTTCATACTTACATCCATTACAAACCCAGTAATTGATTGTCTTCACCAGCTTACCAAAATTCTTCCAAAATTTTTTTGCCCTCACTTCATACTTATATCCATCACATTAATTCATGACAAGTCAAAGTATTAATTCATTACAAGTCAAAGTATTCATCCGTCACAAAACAAAAGCCTTTGTACTCACTTGAATACTCAAACACACATTTTGACACATTAATTCATGACAAGGCAAATTATTAAAAACATAGTATGATCGATTATACTAAAATATAATTGTCTGAACTTGCAGATATTGCGGAATACATATGTCAAGAAAAGGTCTGGACAACAAATTTTACACCAACCCTACATTAAATGCACATTCGTGCACTGGGGAGTTTTGGAACTTCTTTTAATTCGAGTCTTTCACCTTGTAAACAAAATAAGGAACTTGTAGTAAAAACCTACTTGATTGATTTATTAGTTTACCACAAATATGACTCCTGCCAATTTAATAACTACACTGGTTTAGATTAATTTTCCACCAAAAACATATAAAACTGGCATTTCTCTGCCATTTCTTATCTTGCTCACATCAATTCTAGTACATTAAAAAAGCAGACATCTAAATCTGCTACTTCTCATCTTGATAAAATCTAGTGCATCAAGAAATATTTTTCCCAAGCCTAAAACTTTGACCATGTTGGATGCCTAAGCCTTCAAGGGTACTATTGCGATGATTAACTTTCCAGCAGCACAATGGCAACTCTAAATATTTGGATGCTACAATAGTTCAACTTGCATAGATATAAATAATTTCGAGGACCACAATCATTAATCGCGCTGGAAGATATTTGTACTTTCTTAAGGCTGGGCTGAGGTAAATAAAAATGTCAATTTTGAGTAAATAAAAATGTCACGACTAAATTTTGAATTATATTTAAATATTTGATGGTATCCAAATTTTTGGAAGTGGGTTTTATTTAAAATCGATAGTAAAGTGAAAACGTTACACAATTGTTGCAGAACTATAAACATCAAACACTGCAATCTTTAGATAAAGAGACGATTGTTGCAGAATTTTATAAACATCAAGCACTGCAATCCTTGGATGCCGTGCGGCCTAAAAGATATTTATATTTTTTTTAATGTCTATATTGGTTGAGAAAAATTCCACCACAAAATCTTGAATTATATCCAAATATTTGAAAAATCTTGAATTATATCCAAATATTTGAAAGAATGCACATGTTTAGAAGTAGATTTTATTTAAAATGTCCAGTAATAATAAAAATGAAAACATGACACAATTGTTAAACTCCATACCTAAAATGTCCAATCTCATCTTAACAGATTTGTTTTCATTATATTTTATATATTATATTATTTTTTAAATATTTATTTAAAAATATAATCTCGAAAACCATAAAACAGTGTCCATTTAGCTGGCTAAAACTAAAACCATGGAGAAGGGCAATAATGGAATAGAAAATAATTACGGTTTTTTTTTCTTTAGATAAAGAAAGGATTCTTCATAGAAGAAACAATCTATCATAAATAAAGCTATCTAAGAAGTAAAATTGCTTAACCATAATGCAATAAGCATAATAGATATTATGAAATGCATTTTAATCTGAAAATAAATAATAAATAATAATACACAGAAAAATGTAATATCTTTATTTATAAAAGGATGAAAAAAAAATGGATTTAAAAAGGAAAACTACAGCCATCGAAGACAGAAGTTTAAGCCTAAAAAATAAGTTTAATTTAACGTAGAATATCATAACGTTTAAGAAAATTTGCAATTGGAAAAAATAGATTAATATATATAAATAGTAAATATTTATTTTTCAAAAATATATTAAATTAATAATAATTATTTTTATTAAAAATAAATATAAATATATAAAATTTAAATTATAATTTTTTTATAAATTAAATAAATTAGTATTATTTTGATTTGAGTCAAATTATGGAGTTTTACTATCTATTTAAAAAGGTTTTTTTATCACATTTTCCATCTTGTTTTAATGATGAATCACACTGATTGATCAGAAAGGTGTAGTTCAAATCTATTTTAATGTGTTTTTCACCGAAACATTTTAATCACAATAAATTAATAAAATTAATTTAACAAGAATCATGGTTTTGAGCCATTTTTTCATGAAACGTAGGTTATGTGATTGGTTCAATTAACCCCAACCTTATTTGCTAATGGTCTCATCAACGTTGTTTTTTTTTCAGTAGAGTTAAATTGTTTCTTTGTGTGCACGTAACTTTCTTTCCAATTCAATGTTCGCGTTGATTTCCTATATAACGGATATCTGGATGTCGATATGCGCCCGTGCCAGTGTGAACAAACAAATGTCGAAACCTCATATTTCAAAAAAAAAAATATTTTGAAGAGAAAAATCAGGGGAAGCGAAAAACACCATGTCCAATTCTGAATGCATATATTTCACCTGGAAGAAAGAGATGCCAGCTAAGAAATTGGAATGAACTATATAATATTTAACTCTACAACTGTGACTCTAATCTATTTTTAGTTACCTCTAGACCGGAATCAAAAGATGGACCATTACAGTACTGCTACCCTTGCCATAACAGAGTAGCAGTATATTAGTACGAACTTTGCGTTACTATGCCCAACATTAAAAAAAGAAGAAAAGAACTGGAAGTGCTGCATGCAGACCGTATATCATATAACACAGCTAGTTCCTTTCAGTGTATTGTTTACAAACTTGAACGATTAAATTAATGACCAGTACTAACAACGAAATTGTCGATCGTCAATTTGATCCCGCGGTCTCTCAAAATACTCCAAGAAGAAGCACGATCCTCCGGGGGGCCGTCTTCCCATTTTGGGCAGCATTCCACCTCTATTTCTTCAAGATTAGTCAGCCTCTGTAATGCTTGCGGCATTTGCTTGAGTTGATTGCACATTTTAATTCGCAAGAACTTCAACATTGGCATTGCTGTATCCTGGAGCGACAGAAAATTTTCCAGACTGTTGGAATTTCTGAATATTCCAAACACACAGGAGAATAGAAATTGCCCTCCTTTAACACAGAGAAATACAAACAAAAATTTGCTTTCTGGTAGACAGAGATTGCAAAAAAAAACTTCTATTTCATTAAAAATAAAAATCTATTACAATCTGAAAACTTTCCACTGCTGGGAGATTACAAAAGATGGAACTGCTTCACACGCAGTGTCCAAAACACTCTTCTCTGTCTCACACAGAAAATACTCTCTTCACTTCTTCAAAATAAACAAACGCACTGCTATGCAATGTCTCGTTTCACACTTTGCTGTATGTAAAACTTCTTCCTTCACATTTTACAATCTGCCTTTTTTCCTTTTATACTGCTATTTGTGTAAATAGCTGATAATTAAAGTACATTCATGACCTTTCTCTTTTCATTTTGGCTTTCGGGCTTTCGGGCCTTTCCAGAACATAAACATTAAAATGAAACACTTTATATATATATATATATATATATATATATATATATATATATTATAAATATTAAAAATATTAAAAATATATATTAACCTTAGTAAGAAAAACTTTTACCGAAGGTTTAAAACCTTTATAAAAAAAAAATTACGGACTTCAACCATAAGACAAGCTCTATTACAAAATATTTCGTGTTCCAAAATTAAATGATGACGTAGGCCCAAAGTGTGATGCGAAATCTCAAACTAAATCCTCCCTATAAAATTTCGGGTCCGGATTTTGTGTTTTCAGATCTCCTCCAAATTCACGCGATCCAATAAATTTTCTCCACGTGGCTCCTTCAATCTGGCGGTAAAATTTCTGAGTTTAATTTGTTTGGTGAAGATTTTAATGTTGGTTGTTGCTGCAGATAAGATGCAGCTCTTCCAATGCTCCTCCATTCAACTCACGCCTGCTTAAATTCACATCAACATTAACTTCGCCGCCGTTCAATCTTTTCTCATTAATTCCCTGTCCTGTAGACTTCTCTGGGCAGTTGGAAATTAAATTCCAACACTCCCCCTTAATTTCAACTGCTGGGTTATCTGTCATACCCAGACATTTCCTTAAAAACTCAAAACTTTTCTGTCCCAATGGCTTGGTCAGAATATCAGCGAACTGCTCCTGAGTTCTGCAATGTTTTAAAATTATTTCTCCATTGTTCACTAATTCTCTGATATAATGAAATTTTGTGTCTATGTGCTTTGTTCTTTTATGAAATACTGAGTTCTTTGACAATGAAATAGCTGAGCTATTGTCACAATAAATCATTGTGCCTTTCATCTGTTCTTGGCACAAACTTCTCAACATTCTCCTCATCCAAATTGCTTGACACGCTGCTACTGTAGCTGCCACATATTCTGCCTCTGCTGTAGACAATGCTACAATAGGCTGTTTCTTGGAAGCCCATGAAATGGCTCCTGAACCCATATGAAAAACATAACCGGAAGTGCTCTTCCGATCATCTACACTTCCAGCCCAATCATTGTCAGTGTATCCAACTAATTCTGAATTTTCTGAAGTAGTATATAAAATACCAAATCTTTTTGTTCCTTTCACATACCTCAGAATTCTCTTTGCTGCTTGCCAATGTGTTTCTTTTGGCTTCTCCATAAATCTGGAAATTAAACTAACAACATGCATAATATCTGGCCTAGTTGCAGTCAAATACATGAGGCTGCCAACTATGCTTTTATATAAACTTGGATCAAAATCCTTGCTGCTGTCATCTTTACTCAACTTCAATCCCATTACTGTGGGAGTAATTGCAGCTTTGCACTCCTGCATATTAAATCTTTCTAAAACTTGATTCACATATTTTGCTTGAGATATAAAAATCCCTTTTTCACTTTGCTCTACTTCTATTCCTAAGAAGTATCTCAATAAACCCATGTCAGTCATTTCAAATTCTTCTTTCATGACTGTTTTAAAATTTTCACTGAGATAATCATCATTGCCAGTGAATATTACATCATCAACATATAAAACAACAATCAGCATCTTACCATCCTTTTCTTTGATGTAGAGGGTGGGTTCTCCCTCACACTTTTCAAATTCATTTTCCAGTAGATAGGAGTCTATCCTACTGTACCACGCTCTTGGAGCTTGCTTCAGCCCATAAAGAGCTTTCTTCAATTTGCAGACCTTATGCTCTTGGCCTTTCTTCTCATATCCGAGAGGTTGTTCCACATACACCTCTTCCATTAAAACTCCATTTAAAAATGCAGATTTTACATCCATTTGGTATACTTTCCATTTGTTTTGTGCTGCTATGGATAGCACAGCTCTTACCGTTTCCATTCTTGCAACTGGTGCAAAAGTTTCTTCATAATCAATCCCTTGCTTCTGCTTATATCCCTTGACAACAAGTCTAGCCTTGTGTCTTTCTATCTTTCCTTCAGCATTGCTCTTGGTTTTGTATACCCATTTAACTCCAATGACTTCTTTACCTTCTGGGAGATCAACCAACTCCCGTGTTCTATTCTTCTCTATGGCTTTAATTTCATCATCCATAGCTTCTATCCATTTTCTATCTTTAATAGCATCTTCAAAATGAATAGGATCATCAACTTGACAATACAAAGAAAATAAGGAATTCATACCTTCGTTTGCTTCTCCTTGGTCATAAATTTCTCTAAGACTTCTGAATTTTGTTCCTCGTTCACTTGGTGTAGACGTGCTTTATGAAGCACTCATTTCTGCTCCATGTGGTGTGCTTGGTGATGCACTCCCGCTTCTTCTCAAGGGTGTTCTCGCTGCTGCTTGAGGTGTCCCTTGCTGTCCTTGTGTTGGTGGAGGTTGTGCTACAGATGGATTGTTAATTTCAACCACATCTTCCTCATCTTCATTATGAGATAAACAGTTTTTAACATTGACTGTTTTCTCAATGCTTCCATCCCATGCTTCCTCTTCAATGAATTGCACATCTCTGCTTATCACAAACTTCTTTGTGGATGGGTTATACAGTCTGTATCCTTTGGAATCTTCACAATATCCAACGAAAATGCACTTCTCCCCCTTACTATCCAACTTCTTTCTCAACTTGTCCGGAATATGTACATATGCCACACATCCAAAAACTCTCATGTGGGTGACTCCCTGTTTTCTGCCACTCCACGCTTCTTCTGGAACTTTGTTCATCACAGCTTTTGTAGGGCATCTATTTAAAATATACGCAGCACAGTTTGCTGCTTCTGCCAAATATTCATTCGGCAAGTGCTTTTCCTTTAGCATACTTCTCACCATCTCCATTATGGTTCGATTTTTCCTTTCAGCAACTCCATTCTGTTGCGGTGTGTACCTTGTGGTAAACTGCTTATGTATGCCATTCTCTCTGCAAAAACGCAGAAATTCCTTTGATATGTATTCTCCTCCTCTATCTGTTCTGAGGACTTTAATATACTGCCCGCTCTGTTTCTCTACAAGAGCTTTAAAGTGGAAAAATTTCTGAAAAACTTCACTCTTATATTTCAGAAAATAAACCCACACTTTTCTTGTGAAATCATCTATGAAGGTCAGCATGTAGTTGCTGCCTGAAACTGATGCTGTTTGCATCAGCCCACATAAATCTGAGTGGATGATTTCTAAAGGTGCTTTCGCCCTTATGATTTTCCCTGATGGAAAATTTTCTCTGTGTTGCTTTCCCAAGATGCAACCTTCACATAGGCTGTCAGGCTTCTCAATCAATGGTAAACCTCTTACCATTCCTTTTCTGTGCAGCAAATTTAATCCTCCAAAATTGAGATGTCCAAATCTCAGGTGCCATAACCAATTTTCATCCTTTGCTTCCTTCTGAAAGGCTTCTTGTGTTACAGCTGCTATGCTTTTCCCTTTTCCCTTCAAGTCAATGTTGAGCTTGAGAGGAAACATCCTATTGCTGGTCATTTGAATTTCAGCAATAATTTTCTTACTTGGAGGTATATCTTTTATTGTGCACACATCATCTTTGAAAACTACATTGTAACCTTTGTTTATGAGCTACCCAACACTCAAAAGATTACACTTCAGACCTAGAACATAATACACATCAGGAACAAATTTCTGCTCCCCATTTCTTGCTCTAATACTAACTCTGCCTTTTCCCTTGACAGATATTTTAGTATTAGTCCCTGTGGTCACTTCAAATTTTATTTCTTCATCTAGATTGGCAAACATTGCTTTGTTGCCAGTCATATGATTACTACAACCTGAATCTAAAAACCAAACATCATCATTTTTGTCTTGTGCTACATTACAGGCTAGCAGCACATTACTTGGGTTCTTTTCTTCTTTTGCTACATTAGCATTCTGCCTATTTTTCATGTCACTTTGCTTCTTTCTACATTCATTGGCATAGTGCCCATAATTTTTGCAATAATGACATTGGACATTGGATTTGTCATACCTCTGTCCATGATCATGTTGGTGTTGATGTCCACATTGCTGGCTGTTGCATTGGCCGTGGCTCTGACTTTCATTGTTGCTCCTTCCATGTGAATGTGAAGGGTTGTTCCTTCCACCTCTGTTCTGGCTTCTGCCTCTTCCTATTCCTCTTCCTTTTCCTTGACCTCTTCCTCTTCCTGAAGGAATCTGGGTCTTGAAGGCATGTTCAAGAGATGAATGTTCATCTCTGCTCAATCTCTGTTCATGAGTTATTAGTGAGGCATGAAGTTCATCCACTATGAACTGTGAGAGATCTTTGGTCTCTTCTATGGTGGTAACAATAACATCAAACTTTGAGGGTAAGCATCTCAAAAGTTTCTCCACAATTCTTCTTTCTTCAAGAGTTTCTCCATGGGATCTTATCTGGTTGACAATCCCAATCACATGTGTAAAAAATGTGTCTACATTGCCTGACTCTTTCATGCAAAGAGTTTCAAAATCTCTTCTCAGCAACTGAAGCTTTGCTGTCTTAACTTTCTCCATACCCTGATAGGCTTCTTTCAGAGTTTCCCATGCCTCCTTGGATTTCTTAGCTGCTGCTATCCTTGGAAACACACTCTCATTCACTGCTTGATACAAACAGAAGAGAGCTTTAGCATCTTTCTTCCTGTTATTCTTCAACACATCTTTCTCTGCTTGAGTTAAGGCATTAAAAGCCTGCTCATCAGCTGGTTCTGTGAAACCATCTTCTACTAGTTCCCACAAGTCTTGTGAGACAAACAGGGCTCTCATGGTAATGGCCCAATAATCATAATTCTTTCCATTAAATTGTGGAAGTTTCATATTTCCAAGACTCATACCAGTGCTTGGTCCAGCCATTACTTCAAAACTGAACTCTGACTTTAAAGAAACTGTCTTTCCTTCTCTGAAAAGAACAAACTCTGTTAGACAAAAACTACTGTTCTGTTATCTTTGAGAAATACCTGACCTTTGACTTCTGTTGAGCTTTCACGCTGCTGGAGGAAATGCTGCAACAGGTCTTCTTCTTCAGCTTCTTTGAACTCTTCAAAGAGCCTGAACTAGCTCCGATACCATGTTGGAATTTCTGAATATTCCAAACACACAGGAGAATAGAAATTCTCCTCCTTTAACACAGAGAAATATAAACAAAAATTTGCTTTCTGGTAGACAGAGATTGCAAAAAAAAACTTCTATTTCATTAAAAATAAAAATCTATTACAATCTGAAAAATTTCCACTGCTGGGAGATTACAAAAGATGGAACTGCTTCACACACAGTGTCCAAAACACTCTTCTCTGTCTCACACAGAAAATACTTTGTTCACTTCTTCAAAATAAACAAACGCACTGCTGTGCAATCTCTCGTTTCACACTTTCCTGTATGTAAAACTTCTTCCTTCACATTTTACAATCTGCCTTTTTTCCTTTTATACACTGCTGTGTAAAAATAAAAATTTACCAATAATTAAAAATTACATTCACGACCCTTTCTTTTTCATTTTGGCTTTCGGGCCTTTCCAAAACATAAACATTAAAATGAAACATTATATATATATATATATATTATAAATATTAAAAATATTTATAATATATATTAACCTTAGTAAGAAAAACTTTTACCGAAGGTTTAAAACCTTTATAAAAAAAAAATTACGGACTTCAACCATAAGACAAGCTCTATTACAAAATATTTCGCGTTCCAAAATTAAATGATGACGTAGGCCCAAAGTGTGATGCGAAATCTCAAATTAAATCCTCCCTATAAAATTTCGGGTCCGGATTTTGTGTTTTCAGATCTCCTCCAAATTCACGCGATCCAATAAATTTTCTCCACGTGGCTCCTTCAATCTGGCGGTAAAATTTCTGAGTTTAATTTGTTTGGTGAAGATTTTAATGTTGGTTGTTGCTGCAGATAAGATGCAGCTCTTCCAATGCTCCTCCATTCAACTCACGCCTCCTTCAATTCACATCAACATTAACTTCGCCGCCGTTCAATCTTTTCTCATTAATTCCCTATCCTGTAGACTTCTCTAGGCAGTTGGAAATTAAATTCCAACACAGACAGGTGAACTGTTCTATGGTTAGAATTTCGAGTTTGGGAAATGCCCTAGGTTCTCCAAACTCCACTGGAAACCCAACACACTGGTTGTTATGTGACAAGCGAAGCTTTTTTAGATTATAAATCTTTTGTAGACCTCTATACTCTGCACTAGAGTTATCCCCATTTAATACCAGCACCATCAGGTTCTCAAGCTCAAATACCCATTTGGGCACCGCGCAGTTGGTTAGACGAACGATTTCAAGGCCTTCCATCTGTTCCATGTCCTTGGGAAGAGTAAGGAGGCCGCGGGAGGAGTTGGTGTTTTCGAAGGAAAGGGATATCATGTTTGTCATGCCCCCAAAAGTCCCCTCGAGATTAGATCCTGATGATTTTGTTAATGTTGATGTTTGATCACCATCTATTGCAGTAACTGTTATTGATAGGTCTTGGAGCCGGGTCAATCCTTTCAGATCCATCCACTGCAACTCTGCATTGGCTGCTTTCGACGATTCCCTTTTGAATACTCGAGCGCCTTTCAGATCCGTCCAGCGCAACTCTGCATTGGCTGCTTTGATCGATTCCCTTTTGAATACTCAAGCACCTTTCAACGTCCTTAAATAGATGAGATTGGATATTCCCCGAGGCAACGACTTCAAATTTTTGCAGCCCTTCACATTCAAATGCACCATAAATTTGTGTGCATCTATCCCCGTGTGCAGGCTTCTAAGATGTCGGCACCTGCTAACATCTAGAAACTGGAGGCGCTTCAGACCACTCAAGGTCTCGGGCAGCATCAGGATGTTTGTTCCTGATAAATTCAAGAACTTGAGCTGCTTCACATTCCCTATAGACGCGGGTAATGATCCAATCGATGTCTGACTTAAATCAAGGACAACCAAATATTTCAATTTATCAAAAAAGGTTTCAGGAATTGATGTAAGCTTGGTGTTATTCCATAGCAATAGAGTGCAGAGTAGTGGACACTGGATTTCTTCTTTGATTGTTGATATATCGTTTTTAATCAAAGAAATTCTACGTACTCTCTGGCACTCATGAATGGGTAGTTCTTTCAATTCTTTCCCAGGTTTTAACAAACATGAGGATTCCTTATGTGATTCCATAAGAGCTAAATCATGCAAAATATCATGCAGTTGACAATACTTTACTCGCCCATCCCAACCAACCCTTGAAATTTCAATCATGCATCGATTTATAAGATTTTCTATATAAGAACGTCCTCACTGTAGTGCATCTCCTGCTTCTTGGATCAAACTTGAAGAGGAGGAAGAAGAAGAAGAAATGAATCCTTCAGCCATCCACACATGTACAAGGTATTCGGATTTTATTTGAGTATTTGGCGGAAAGGCAGAACAGTAAAGAAAACAAGGCTTTAAAAGTGCTGGCAAAGCTTGGTAACTTAACCGGAGAGAGGGTATAACGCGGTCATTTATGGCCGTGTCTGCTTCATTGACATATTGATCCATGTCATTTAAACGGTCCAAGGTAGATTGCCATTCATTTGGAACCCTTCTTAACCTTGCCATAGAGGCTGCTATTGGCTTGATCGCCAAAGGTAATCCTGAACATTTTTGCACAATATCGCGGGCTATGCTGGTGAGTCGCTCATCCTCTGCCTCTTGCAGTGGACGAGTAGGGAAATTCGCGTGAAAACAGAACAATTTCCAGCTGTTATCACGAGATAAACATTTCATATGGTGAGTGTGATGAGCTCCCATAGCTTCTGCAACTATGTTGTCACGAGTGGTCACCACAATCTTATTTTTGCTATTCAAATTATGCAACTGCAAACCGATCTTTTCGAAAGCATCTTTGTCCCACACATCATCTAGAACAAATAAACAACGCTTTTTTTCTTGGTTTTTATTCTTACCTTGTAAATGTTTATTAATTCTGTCCCTGAGCTCTTCCTCGCTGACCTCGTTCATCTTGTAGCCGTGATCATCTTCCTCAGAAAGTTTCATCTGCCGGGCCGTAACCAAAAGTAGCTGTTTAACCAAAATTTTTGGCGAAATTGCTAGCCAAACTAGATGGTCGAAACGGTCCCGGACCCTTTGGCTATTGAAGACATGCTGGACCACAAGGGTTTTGCCAAGACCTCCCATGCCAACAACGGCAATGACTCCAAATCCCTCACTGTCCTCCAATATCCATCGACTAATGACATCGATGTCATGCTCAAGGCCAACCGTGTGTACTTGAGAATTGTTGAGGAGGGCACTGGATTTTCTTCTCTCGTCTTGCCCTTGTAAATATTCATACACATTCAGTGGGTGAGAACAGGCATCCGCATCAAGTACATACGTCGCATATTTAAGATATTTAGCACTCTTGTGTATCTTGCTAATTCTCTCTTTCAATATCTCAATCTTAGAGCCCATGCGATGGCGGAAAATTAAGTTGCGAAAATGAGACTTGCGATCCTCGCATTCCTCTACTACGTCCATGGCATCGTAAAGAAAATCCTGAAGTTTGTCGAGCCAATGGGTGATTGAATTGGACCTAGCCTTTCCTCTCGCGTCGTTTAAAATGCATTTAATAGAATTAACCTCCTCACATATGAATTCAAATTCATCTCTGAAGCTAGTGACGAGAGATACCTCTTGGAAAATTTTTTCAGCGACAATGGAAGCCAATATCTCCGTAAAAGCGCTAACAACAGCTTGCTCCATCTTTGCTTCGACGATTTCGATTACTGGTCACACTCAGGGCACTCACTCGCGTCACGTATTTCAGCTTCTGCTCATCAACGCCTTTTGCCTAACCTATACTAAATTATAATAGTCTCTATAGTATATATATAGACACATTCGTTAGGCATTTTCTCCACGATTTCGAGGAAGTGCAGAGATACCTTCGATCACCGATTTTTTTTTTTTTTTTTTTTTTAAATCATGGTGAATCGGTAACATCGATCACCGATATTTTCGACTATATGGAGAGAGCCTTTCATAGGATCGTCACCCATTTTCTCAGAACTTTCTAGGAAGTGCCTTTCTGCTACAGGGATCTAGATATGAAAATAGGTTTTCCATTAGAGGAAGGCAAAGGGATTGTTACATAAAATCGTCATTACTTTGGCCTCATGTATACCTAATTATAATATTCATTGAACATTTCTCATTCGGTCGTCAGACATTTTCTAGAAGTGCAGAGATACATTCATCACCCATATTTCCAATCATTTTCAATGAATCGTAGAAGGTGAAGAGAGCGTTTCATAGGATCGTTACCGATTTTCTAGGAAGTGCCTTTCCGCTACAATGATCAAGATATGAAAATAGATTTTGCATTGGGGAAGGTAAAGGGATTATTACATAAAATCGTGATTACTTTCTCGCCCATTTCCAAGAAGTGCATTTTCCCGACAAACTTACTATCGTCACCGAAACATTCCACTCGATATGGGAAAATCGCCTTTTCGGGTAACCAACTTTCTACTCAATATGTAAAAATCGTCTTCCGCCAGAAGAAGGTAAAGTGGATATGGGTACATACAATCCATATCCACTTTCTTTCTGGACAACTTCTCAGTTGTTATCAACTTTTTCTCAAGTATTGAAAAATAGCCCTTTCGCTTTACCAATTTTCTACTCAATTTGTAAATATAGCGTAAATAGAATATTACATACATTTGTTTTCCACTTTCGCCCCACTTTCTGGATAATATGAAGAAGGGCCTGTCTAGTGGAAGGGAAAAACCAAAGCTAAGGAAGATTTTGTATGTGACCATCACTGAGTCAATCGTGTAAAACTAATCCATACGTATATATATATATATACAAGTTAATATTCGATCAAATTAGAATGATAACGGAAAATTAAATTAAGATATAAAAAGATTGAAAGATTTAATTAATTATATTTAATGATTGATGAAAAATATTTAAAACACCCTATTCTTCCTCAAAAGACAAGACGGTCGCGGAGACATCTTATTCAAGACAACAGAGTCCCAGAGATTAAATCACAGTTACCTTGGGCAACTGAAATAAATCTAAATGTTCAAAATTTTACACGGAGTTAAACATAGTAAGTGAAATAAAGCTAAAAGCTTAAAAATTTACACGGAGTTAAACATAGTAAGTGAAATAAAGCTAAGAGCTCAAAAATTTACACCTAGTTAAACATAGTAAGTGAGAGCAACACAATAAAATTTTGGTTTATAATTTTTAAAATCTGAAATACATTCACTTTTATTGAGATTTACACTTCACCATTTAAGTAATTCTTTGTTTTTAAGGTCATGCCACAAATTGCTTCACGATTTTCTCTCTCAATTTATAGGTTACAACAAAAAAGACTTTCACAAATTTGTTATATCAAAACATATATTTCTAATACATTAGTACATGCTAAAACAAGATTTTTACAAGTTTGTTATATCAAAACATGCATTTCTAATACATTAATACATGACAAAACAAAATATTAAAACATGCCATAGGCTATTGTACATAAATATTTTTCTATTAATACATGATAAAACAAAATATTAAAACACATCATGGGCTATTGTACATAAATAATTTTTTATTTTTTGGAATTAAAGTAATCTCACCAACTTTGCATTAAATGGTCATTTCACGTTACTGATGTTTTGCAAAATGAGGTATTTATACTCTTGCTCATAACTTCATTTAAGATAAGTCCTTCACCCTGGAAATAAAATCTGCAACCTACAGTAGCAGTGTACTTTAAGTATGGTTGATGTCAGTTTAATAATTGCAATGGTTGAGATTAATTTCCCAACACACCCCCTTAATCACAACTACCTTCATTGACAATTCCCAAAAAACTCTCAAGTAAACAAAATTTTCATGTGACAATGGCAATTTTCATGTGACAGTGGCTTTGTGAAGATGTCTACAAATTGTTCTTCTCAGCTGCAATGTTACAACACAATTTCACCATTGTTAACCAATTCCCTTATAAAATGATATTTAGTGTCAATGTGCTCGGTCCTCTTGTGAAAGACATAATTATTTGATAGTGTAATTGCAGAATTGTTGTCATAGAAAATAGTTGTTGTTCCCTCTTGTTCATTGCATAAATCCCTCAACATTCTTCTCATCCAAACGACTTGACCTGTTGCTACTGTTGCGGTGACATATTCAACTTTTGTTGTTGACAATGACACTATCGACTTCTTCTTCGAGGCCCATGAAATGGCTCCTGAACCTAAATGAAAAAAAAAAATCCTAAAGTGCTCTTTATGTCATCAACACTTCCCATCAAGCCATTGTTTGTGTAACCAACCAGCCTAAAATAATTTGTGGCAGTGTAAAAAATACCATACCCCTTTGTCCCTTTCACATAATTTAGAATCAATTTGGCTTCTTGTCAATGTGTCTCCTTTGGTGTCTCCATGAACATTGACATCAAACTCACTGCATACATTATATGAAGACTAGTAGCAATCAAATACATTATGTTGCCCACCATACTTTTGTATAATGTCGGATTGACATTTCTGCTGCAATATTCTTTGCTCAACTTCAACCCCATGATATTTGGAGTTGGTGCGAGCTTGTTGTTCAACATATTAAACCTCGCTAAAATGCCTGCAACATACTTTTCTTGGGAAATAAAAATAAATTTTTTTGTTTGCTTCACTTCTATGCCCAGAAAATACCTTAACAACCCCAAGTCAGTCATTTCAAACTCAATTTTCATGAATTATTTGAAATCAGTGATGAGGAAATCGTCACTCCCAACAAAAATAAAATCATCCACATATAGAACAAAAATAAGAAGCTTACTGTCACTCTCTTTGATTTAGAGAGTAGGCTCACCATCACATTTGCTACAGTCATTGTCCATCAAGTAAGCATCTATTCTGTTATACCATGCATGCGGTGCTTGCTTCAACCCATAAAGAGATTTCCTTAACCTATACACCTTGTCTTCTTGGCCTTCTACCTCATAACTAGGTGGTTGAACAACATATGCCTCCTCTTTTAGCACTCCATTCAAGAACGCAGATTTTACATCCATTTGATACACTTTCCATTTCTGTTGAGCTCTAATTGATGACATTGTATGCATTGTCTCCATCCTCGTGACTAGCGGAAATGTCTCTGCATAATCTCTTCCATGCTGCTTCTTGTATCCTTTGACAACTAGCCTTGCTTTATGCCTTTCAATATTGCCTTCAACTTTGCTCTTGGTCTTATAGACCCACTTCACTCCAATGACTTATTTTCATTGCGGAAGGTTCACTAACCCCCATGTGTCACTCTTTTCTATTGCTCCTATTTCCTAATCCACTTTCGCAACCCATTTTTCTTATTTTACAGCATCCTAAAAATGGATTGGGTCATCTACATGACAAAATAATGAAAATAAGGAATTCAGACGATCGCTACTATCAACTTCATTCTGCTCATATATTTCACTTAAATTTTTGAATTTTTGCCCTCTTATGCTTGCTAAAGATGAAATAACATGGCACTTGGTGTTGCGCTTGAAATAGATGGCATTGCAGATCTTTGTGGTGTGCTTGGAGAAGCACTTTCTTGGTCGTGTGAAATTATCCTATTATTTATTGATGGTGTCACATGTTGACTTCTTTGTTGAGTTTGAGTAGGAGTAGGAGGAGTAACCATTGAGGAATTACTTCGTGCGGTAAATTCCTCTTTGTCTTCCCATGGTATGCATGTTCCCACATTGACTGTCTTGTCTAAAATTCCATCCCATGCATCCTCTTCTATGAAATACACATCTCTGCTGATTGTGACCTTCTTAGTTGATGGATTGTAGAGCTTGTATGCCTTGGATTCATCACTATATCCAACAAATTTTGATTTCCCCCCTTGTTGTCCAAATTCTTCCTTAACTCATCAGGGATATGTGCATACGCCACACATCCAAACACTCTCATGTGAGTGACACTATGCTTTCTTCCACTCCATGCCTATTCGAGAACCATATTCATAACACTTTGGATTGGACACCTATTAATGATATATGCTGCAAAAGTGACACCTTCAACCCAATAACCATTTGAAAAATTCTTTTCCTTCAACATACTTCTTGCCATTTCTATAATTGTCCTTTTTTTTCTTTCTGTGAAATGATTTTTGTTGAGGCATGTATCTTGTTGTAAATTTCTTGTGAATTCCATTCTCCCTGCAGAAACGTAGGAAGTCATTTGAGATGTATTCGCCACCTCTGCCAGCCCTCACGAATTTGATATAGTGTCCACTTTGCTTCTCAACAAGAGGTTTGTATTGGCGGAAATGCTCAAACACTTCACTTTTATGTTTTATGAAGTATACCCATGTCTTCCTTGTATAATCATCTACGGAAGTCAAAAAATAGTAGATACCACCAATTGATGGTGTCTGCATTGGTCCACATAAGTCTGAATGGACAATCTCCAAGGGAAATTTTGCCCTTATTGACTTTCCTGTTGGAAATGATTCTCTATATTGTTTTCCCAAGATGCATCCTTCACATAGGAAGTTTGGTTTTTCTATGAGTGGTAATCCATTCACCATGCATTTCCTATGCAACAAATTCAAACCTCCAAAATTGAGATGGCCAAATATCAAATTCCATAACCAATTTTCATATTTAACTTCTGCTTGAAGTTATACTTGTGTGACAATTGCTACATTTCTTTCATTCTCTCGTGAATTGATTGATAATTGTTCTTGAGCACCTTCTTCCTTCGAGTTTGGTTTTAGCTAGAGAGGAAACAGTCTATTGTTTATCATGTGAACTTTTGCAATCAACTATATGCTTCGAGACTTGTAAAAAATGGTGCACTCATCATTTTTGAAAAATACATTGTAGCCATTTTTCATGAGTTTTTCAATGTTTATGAGGTTATGCTTCAATCCAGGGACAAAATAAACAACTGAAATGTACTTATTCTCCCCCTTATTGGTTATAATGTTTAATCTTCCTTTTCCCATGGCAAAAACTTTTCTATCACTCCCTAAACTCACTTCAGATTTCACACTTTCATCTAGATTTGAAAACATTTCTATGTTCCCTTCCATGTGGTTGATGCACCCTAAATCTAGAAATGATACATCTCCTTGTTTTCTTGTGCTATATTACAAGCTAAGAACACGCTGTCATGGTTATGATTTTCCTTTATGAAATTTTCACTTGGTTTGCTACCTATATCATGTTTTTTATTTTCTACATTCATTTGCATAATGACCATACTTCTTACAGTAATGACATTGAACTTTACATTTATCATACCTCTCACCTTGTGCTTGATTTTGGCTTGGGCCTTGACTTGAAATTCGATTGTTGCCCCTTCCACTTGAATTTGAAGGGCTTCCTCTTCCACCTCTTTGTGTACTTCTTCCTCTTCCTCTAGCATTTGATCTTCCTTTACCTCTACCTTAACCAAATGAAACTTGTGTCTTGAATGCATTCTCCAACAAGGATTTTGTTGCTTTGTTCAGTTTGTTTTCATGAGAAATCAATGATGCATGAAGCTCATCCACTAAAAAATGTGATAGATCCTTTATCTCTTCTATGGCCACCACAATGGCATCAAATCTTGTTGTTTGGCTTCTACAAACTTTCTAAACTATTCTCCTTCCCTCAAGTTTCTCACCATGAGACCTTATTTGAGTAACCAGTCCAATTACATGTGTAAAAAATGAGTCTACATTCTCAGACTCTTTTATACAATTTGTATCAAAATCTCTTCTCAACATTTGTATTTCTTCTGTCTTCGCCTTTATCATGCCTTGGTAGGTTTTCTGGAGGGTATCCCATGTTTTCTTAGACTTTGTTGTTACTACAATCCTTGGGAAGATACTTTCATGAACTTCTTGAAAAATGTAGAATAGGGATTTTGAGTCCTTCTTCCTGTTGCCCCTCAACAAATCTTTTTGTGCTTGTGTCAAAGCATTGTATGTTGTTGCATCTGCTGGTTCTTGGAAACCATTCTCCATCAATTCCAAATATCGTGAGAAGAAAATAGAACCTTCAATGTTATAGCCCAATAGTCATAATTTTTTCCATCTTGAAGTTTAGAAACCTTGGCGAATCTTTTAGTCCATCATATGAAATCTGTAAAATGTTTGACAATATTTTTGTAAAAGTATTCAAATTTATAATAATTTAATACAGTCTATATATAAAATTTTGCGATTTTTAAGGTAAAATAATTTTATACTATAAAATTTGGGTGAATAATTTTTAGAAAAAAATGGAAATTAGCGAACCATTTGTTTGAAAAAAAATGGAAATTAGCGAATCTTTTGTTTGAAAAAAAAATGGAAATTAGCCAACCTTTTATTTGGAAAAAGTATGGAAAATTATCCCACCTGCAAATATTAGCCCCTAAAATTTTCCCTGCATTAAACTAAGATATTTGAGGATTAGTCAATCTTGTGCTTGATGTTACCATTTTAACATTTAAAATTTTTTTCTCCCTACTGGTAAATACACTCCAAAATAATGCCTTCAAACAACTTTTAACTTTCATTAAAAACACTTACACTTACAGTAATAAAATTTTAAACCCGCTTTGATACCATGAAATAAATTTAAAATAGAGGATTCTTCCTCAAAAGACAAGACACTCACGGAGAGATCTTACTCAACACAACATAGTCGGGGAGATTAAATCACAGTTGACTTGCCTAATTGAAATAAAGCTAAAAGCTCAAAAATTTACGCAGAGTTAAATAGAGTAAGTGGGAGAAAAAAAATAATACTTTGGTCTATAATTTTTAAAAGATGAAATACATTCATGTACGTAGTTTTCTGCTCCTTTGCCAAGTAAAACACCACTTTTATTGAGATTTACACTTAACTATGAGTTTCGGAGTAACTCTCTATATAACCTCTAACAAGTTGTTTTACGCGCCCACCACAAATCGCTCCAAGATTTTCTCTCCCAAAATTCGACTTAAATCCACTACAATACAAAATATTTCCACACGTTTTTTATATCAAAAATTACATTTCTAATTGATCAGGTGCTCAATGTAAAATCTTAAAAATGGAAGTGGTTAGAATTGATTAGAAACTAAATGACAATGAAGAGCTCGTCGCTAGGAATCTGGCATAATGTGTTTTGTCGAAAATGAAGTCTAGATGAAGAAGATAGAGGATGTTGTTTTTTTTCCTAAACAGCTAAAAAAATTGCAAAACAAGACAGAAGGATGACATGGCAGTCGAGTCAACATACAAGGTATATTCTAGGAATATTCTTCAATTTTTCCCAATGACACTGTGACAAGTCTCACTACAAGATTTTCCAGTTTGGGCTGAAGGTGAAATTTTTTTATGGATTTTCTCCAAAGGTTGAATTCAAATTTTTTTTATGCTTTGGGACAGCCCAAACAAAGGCTGACACGTTGTGCAGCTAGGGGAATTGAAAATTGTCTATATATATAGACACATTCATTGGGCATTTTCTCCACGATTTCGAGGAAGTGGAGAGATACATTCATCACCGATATTTTCAACTATATGGAGATATGTCCTTCACATTGCAGGTAGAAGCTGAAGAGAGCATTCCCATTTTCTCACTACTTTCTAGGAAGTGTCTTTCTCCTACAGAAATCTAGATATGAAAATAGATTTTCGATTGGAGGAAGGCAAAGGGATCGTTACATAAATTTGTTATTACTTTGGCCTCAAGTATACTAAATTATAATATTCATTGAAGATCGTCTCATTCCTTCGTTAGGCATTTTCTAGAAGTGCAGAGATACATTAATCACCCATATTTCTGATATTTATGATATTTTCATTGAATCGTAGAAGGTGAAGAGAGTGTTTCATAGAATCGTTACTGATTTTCTAGGAAGTGCCTTTCCGCTATAGGGATCAAGATATGAAAATAGATTTCTTATTGGCGGAAGGTAAAGCGATTGTTACATAAAATCATTATTTTTTTCTCGCCCATTTCCAAGAAGTGCATTTCCCCAACAAACTTACAATCATCACCAAAACATTCAACTCAATATGGGAAAATTTCCTTTCCGCGTAACCAACTTTCTACTCAATATGTAAAAATTGCCTTTTTCCAGAAGAAGGTAAAGGATATAGGTACATACAATCCATATCCACTTTCTTTGTCTTTTTCCAGAAGAAGGTAAAGGATATAGGTACATACAATCCATATCCACTTTCTTTCCTGACAAGCTCTCAATTGTTATCAAATTTCTCTCAAGTATTGAAAAATATCTCTTTAGCATTACCAATTTTCTACTCAATTTGTAAAGTTGTAGTCTAAAAAACTCACAGAAAAACTCAGAAATTTAGGTAAAATTATGAAAAAATTTGGCATAGATTTTTGAAAATCTGGGTTACAGTTATTAAATTTTAGTATTTTGGGTGCCCTAAGGGTTTTTGATGGTGTTGAATCCATTTCCACTATAAAAAATGCAATTCAAACACTCCAACTACTGGATTCCCACAAAAACTACCGTCCCGACTATTCAGTTGCAATGGTAAATAGACAACTCCATTTATAAATATCGCGTAAATAGAATATTACATACATTCGTTTTCCACTTTCGCCACAATTTCTGGATAATATGAAGAAGGGCCTTTCTAGTGGAAGGGAAAAACCAAAGCTAAGGAAGCTTTTGTATGTGATCATCCCTAACTCAAATGTGTAAAACTAATCCTTATAGAGAAGTTTCTATATATATATATATATATATATATATATATATATATATATATATATATATATATATATATATATATATATATATATATATATATATATATAAGTTAATGTTGGATCAAATTAGAAAGATAACAAAATATTAAATTAAGATATACATTTTTTTAAATATTAAATTAATTATATTAGTTCAATTTATTTTATAGAATGATAGATGAAAAAAAATTAAAACAAATGATTATGATTCTTCCTCAAAATACAAGACAGTAACGATGTCACGTGTTGACTGCTTTGTTGAGCTTGAATAGGAGTAGGAGTAACCATTGGGTAATTACTTCCTGCAGTCAATCCCTCTTTCCCTTCCTGTGGTATACAAGTTTTCACATTAATTTTATTCTCTAAACTTCCACCCCATGCTTCCTCTTCTATGAAATGCACATCTCTGTTGATTTTGACCTTCTTAGTTGACGGATTATAGAGCTTGTATGCCTTGGATTCATCACTACATCCAACAAATATGCATTATTCCCCCTCCTTGTCAAAATTCTTCCTTGAATCGTCTAGGACATGTGCATACGCCACACATCCAATCACTCTCATGTGAGTGACACTATGCTTTCTTCTACTCCATGCCTCTTCAGGAACCATATTCATAAAAAAATTGGTTGGACACCTATTAATGATATATGTTGCACAAACGACATCTTCAGCCCAATAATCATTTGTAAAATGCTTTTCCTTCAACATACTCCTTTCCATTTCCATAATGGTGCTATTTTTTCTTTCCACGACACCATTTTTCTAAGGTGCATATCTTGTTGTAAATTGATTGTGAATTCCATTCTCCCTAAAAAAACGTAGGAAGTCATTTGAGATGTATTCACCACCTTTGTCAGTCCTCAATACTTTGATATAGTGTCCACTTTTCTTCTCAAGAAGAGATTTGTATTGGAGGAAGCGCTGAAACACTACACTTTTTTGTTTTAAGAAGTATACCCATGTCTTCGTTGTATAATCAGCTATGAAAGTCAAAAAATAGTAGCTTCCACCAATTGATGGTGTCTGCATTGGTCCACATAAGTCTAAATGGACAATCTCCAAGTTTGTTTTTTCCCTTATTGGCGTTCCTATTGAAAATGATTCTCTATGTTGTTTTCCCAAGGTGCATCCTTCCCACAGGCTGTCTAATTTTTCTACGAGTTGTAATCCCTTCACCATGCATTTCCTATCCAACAAATTCAAACCTCCAAAATTGAGATGGCCAAATCTCAAATTCCATAACCAATTTTCATCTTTAACTTCTGCTTAAAAGTTTACTCAATGTGTGAGAATTGCTACATTTCTTTCATTCTCTTGTGAATTCATTGATAGTTGTGCTTGAGCACCTTCTTCCTTCGAATTTGGTTTTAGATAGAGAGGAAACATTCTCTTTTTTATCATGTGAACTTTTTCAATCAACTATCTGCTTTGAGACTTATCCAAAATTGTGCACTCATCATTTTTGAAAAAGACACTGTATCCCTTTTGCATGAGTTGTCCAATGCTAATGAGGTTATCCTTCAATCCAAAGACAAAATAAACATCTGAAATGTACTTCTTATCTCCCTTATTTGTTAGAATTTTGATCCTTGATTTACCCATGACAAAGACTTTTAACTTCAAGTAAAAACACTGCTGGTAAATACACTCCAAAAATAGTGTCTTCAAAACAAATTTTAACTTCAAGTAAAACAACTTGCTAAACTCGCTCTGATACCATGAAAGACATTTAAAACATAGGATTCTTCCTCAAAATAGAATACACTCGCCAAGAGATCTTACTCAATAAAGAAAAGTCACGGATATTAAATCATAGTTGACTTGCGCAACTAAAAAAAATTTAAAAGCTCAAAAATTTACGTGGAGTTAAATAGAATAAAAAAAAGTAAGTGAGAGAAACAAAATGATACTTTGGTCAATAGGATCAAGGGAAAATTGCTCAATAAGCCAAATTCCAGGTTGGTATGTGGGGGGGTTAACTCAATTACCATACACGGTGAGGTTTTATTCTTGGGATGCATGGGAGAAGCTTATATGTCTCTATCCCAGTGTCTGAGTCATTTTCTAGTCTCTGTCTCAGTGTTTGTGGTCAATGGGAACATCTAGGTCCTGCAAGTCAATCCCTTATTTCATACACATGTTGAGAAGTGGATCTATAACAAAATTTGGAAGGTAGAGGCACGTTTGCATGGCCCTGTTTTTGAAACTGAAGGAAATGAGAAGTGTGCACTACTCTCAGGCCAGCCCAACAAGCTATCGCTGGCTGCAAATATAAACATCTCTAGGGATAAATTAATATGGTTAGATGGTTCAAAGAATAATAAAATCGTTGGGGTGGATACCCTCAACAAGTCGGATAATATTATATGTAATCTAACTAAATTCAATATTTCTATTTTGTTTCCTTCTACATGTCTTCCTATAATTTCTCACCCTCAAGCCATTGCATGTCGCGGGAGAACCTCGGTGTGGACCTGGGTGAATGTTTAGTTGCTGGGAGACTAGCCTCAAACAAAAATGGTGAAAGTGCAGTCTTTGAAAAGAGAGGGAAAATACAAAGGAAAGGCAAAAGTGGGGCCTAGAGAAAAGGGAAGGAAATATGGGCAGGAAATTATGTAGAACCTTTTCCATGTCTATGGAGTAAGGGCATCTGGTCACGTAAAATATTTGATTTCTGGATGGGAACAAGACCTTAAAACAAAAGTGGAAGAATACATCCCTGATGATGAGATGGACATGATGACAGATCCAGGGAACACTAAAGGCAGACTGTCATTATTTAAGAATTATATCCATATATATTTGAATATGAAGTGCTTAATGGCCAAATCCATTGTCATTGTTCAATAGATAAGAGGAGACTTGAAGGCAACCTCTATTTTAGAAGAAATGCGTAGGTATATCCAGGAAATTCACTTCCAACAACACCATCAGAATGTTCGGTTTGGTTGAATGGAATGATAGCTTAAGAGCATGAACCAATTTTATTTTCCTGGTCAAGTGTCAAGGATTCGGTGCCCATTGAATCATCAGATGACTGAGTTTAGTGGTTCCTTTTTTTTTGTTTGATATGAAAAGAGAGGATATAATTTAATTTATTTTTATGTCATTAGATATAGTAGATAATAGATGTGTTAAGATAGCTAGAGATAGATTTAAACTTTTCCAATTTTGGTTGGTTTATAACTCTTTGAGGTGGCTAACAAAATTGATTTCTTACGGGGAGGTTGAGGCTATCAAGTAAACAATCTGATGATGTAACCTGCTATTTTGATTTGAAGAATAAATAGAGAGGTACTACCAAATTTATAAAAAGAAACACGTTGGTTTATTATTTCTAAAATATGAAATACATTAATATGGAGGTTGCGGCTCCTTCTCCAAGTAAAACACCATTTTTTCTGAGATTTACACTTCACTAGGAGTTGAAAAGTAACTCTCTGTAAAACCTCTAACAAGTTGTTTTACACACCCACCACCAAATTTATCCACGTTTTTCTTTCCCATACCTCTTAGACTTAAATTTGCTACAATACAAATATTTCAACACGGTTTTTGTATCAAAACATACATTTCTAATACATTAATACATGACAAGAGAAAATATTAAAACACAACATGGGAAATAGTACATAATTTTTTTTCTATGTTGCTGAATTAATGTCTGACCATACATTTCACCAACTCTACATTAAATGGTGATTTGACTTTAATTACTCGATGTGTTGCAGAATGGTGTATATTAATGTCTGACCATATATTTCACTGAATTTGCATTTAATGGTAATCTGACTTTAATTACTCGATGTGTTGCGGAATGAGGTATTTATACTCCTTCTCATAACTTCATTTAAGCTAAGTCCTTCACCCTACAAATAAAATCCACAACTTGCAGTGACAATGTACTTTAAGTATGGTTGATGTCAGTTTAATAACTGTGGTGGTTGAGATTACAGTTTAAGAATTATGGTGGTTGAGATTAATTTTCCAAAATTGGAGATAATTATGCATATCTATCAAATAAATCATTCACTAACACACAACCTCACTATCACACACTGCCTCAGCTTGCTTAGATTTAGAAGGGAAACACTGTCATAAGTTTTTCAATGTGAAGAGGAAATTCAACAACATAGTTTTATTTTTGTTTTTATTTTACTAATGTAGAGCATCAAATATAGAAGAGATGAACAATCATCGTTGTGTGTAAGTTGTAGGTACATATTTTCGTGTTTGATTTGTGTGCTTTGTTTCTTTCACTTGGTATTAGAGCACTGTGTTCTGATCTTCCAATTGGTATCAAAGCCTGGTAGAGTGGTAACCTGCATTAGATAAATCCTTCCCTACAGTTGTTCGTTGGGATCACTATTCTCAAGTCCTTTGGCATTAGTCACAACGACCACTCTAGTGAGTCGCTTTGCCTTATATTATTTTCTACACTTTGTTTTTTGAAATAAGTAAACAAAATCAGAATGCCTCAAATTTGCAATCAGTGAAATATATGATGTATTTGAGTTTAAATGAAAGTATTTGTTCTAAATCACATGCATATCATATATTTTCATGATTCACTGTCAATTATAGGTTGATCATTTGAAATCTTTGTTGAGTGTTATTTTGTCGGCTGTTCCCTCAATTTCGTGTCATCGGGATTCAGTTTCTTATGTCTCATTGAATCAAGAAAATAAATATAGTCATTCTAAAACATTTTTGTTGTTAAGAAAGTCATCATCCTACAGAGTTATGTCCATATCAAAGAGAATAATTGTTTAGGCATATTCTCTTCCACTGTAGAGTGAGTGAGAGGATAATTTCCCATGTTATGTTAGGAAAAGTCAAAGAGTTAAAGCACTTTCAATTTTAAATAGAGTCGAGGCATGAGTTGCGAGTGTTTATTTTTCCAATCATGGTGAGTTGTGTGAAGTTGTTGAGCTACGTGGAATTTGTGGTGGAGTTGAGTTTTTTCATAAGCTGCTCTACCATCCAAGTAGCCATTAGTTGAGTGGAGTATATGAGAGCTAAGAAGTTGGATTCAAATGTTTAGACCAAAAAAGGAGGATCAATATATAGACAGAATTAAGAGTTTATAAACCTGACGTCATTTAGAAAAGAGATAAAAAAATTCTAGCTATGCCGAATCAAATGCATATTTGGACTCTGAGTCAGAACCCGACAAGGGGAATGAATATTATTGATTCTGATCCCAACGCCATTGTTGCCACCATCAATATCTAGAAGGAGCAACTCAAAGATCCAAAGGAGGGGGAGCGCCTCTTCCATTCCCATATGTGGGTGCACGGTTCCTTACTGCAGTTTGGTGTCAAAAACGAGAACCAAAAGAACCTCCTTTCAGAAAAGTTCGTGAAGCGGTTGAGCCTATCGACCAAAACACACCCACAGTTGTACACCATCGGGTGGCTTCACCAAATACGCGATCTTCACATTAGCCAGTTGTTTCACCGTCTCTACAACATCAAGCCCTTCATGGATGAGGTATTATGTGATATTTCACCTATTGATTTTTGTGATGTATTACTAGGTCAACCATACTTCTCAAAGCGACGTGCTCTGTATGAGTCTATGCCCTATGTTTTTTTTTTTACTTTAGTCAGTAAGTTGTACAAGATACCAGAGGTAGCACCGCCTACCGCCATCTCTTTAATCATTGCAAAATAATGCACCAAGCTCATTTCCAAAACTGAGAAATTTGTTTTCTAGAGATCTGCCCTCAGGGAAAGAAGAATATTGTGGCCACGACCTCTAAACATGGCTCCTTTGCACAACAACAACATATGTACAAGTTCATGGAGGAGTACAGGGACATCTTTACCTCACCCGTAGGGGTAACTCTACATTGTCAATTCAAGCACTCCATCGATCTAACCCCAAGGGCGTCGCTACCCAATGGACCAATATATTGACGCTCTATAATAGAGAGCAACGAAATCAAGAGTAAGATTAATGATTTTCTGTAAAATGGTCACATTCTGCCAAGTTCATCACCTTGTAAGAGGCCGATCATGTTGGTGCAGAAGAAGGATGGGACTTGGAGACTCTATATTGACTATGGGTGTTGAACAAGATAATTTTCTGGAATAGGTATCCGATCCCGCTGATTGATGAATTTCTGAAGAAACTCAAGGGAGCCAAATATTTCGGTAAGATTGATTTGAAGTTTGGGTATCACCAGGTACCAATAGAACCCTCTGATGTGTGGAAGACTTCCTTCAAAGCCGAGGGCCTTTTTGAATGGCTGGTCATGCCTTTCGAGTTGTTGAATTCTCCCGCAACCTTCGTGAGGCAGATGGACGACATCTTATGACCATTCACCAACTCATTCATGATAGTGTATTTGGATGAGATCCTGATCTTCAACCAGACTTGGGAAGAGCACCTCCACCACATTTGACGGGTCCTCCAAACACCGTGACAACACAAGTTGTGTGGAAATTTGGAGAAATTAACTTTTGGCATGACCCATGTTTTATATCTGGGATACATCATTGATGAATGAGGGGTGCATGTGGATCCAGCCAAGATCTAGGTCATTCAGGATTGGCTAGCCACAAATACTCTAACATAGCTCTGCAACTTTCTGGGTCTTATCAGTTTCTACCGTAGGTTTGTGTTGGGGTTCTCTCATATCACTTGGCCTTTGAGTCAAGCCGCCAAGGAGTAGCGAAAGAAAATTTATTTTGTTCTGAATCTCAACAGAAGGTTTTCACGGATTTGAAGCATCACCTCTGTTTTGCACCATTGCTCACATTACCAGACTTGCAGCAATTATTTGAGATCAAGATAGATGCCTCTGACTATGCTATTGGGGTGATACTTACTTAGAAATGGAATTTAGTGGCATATCATAGTGAGACAATTTCAGACACAATCTGAAACTATCCCACCTATGAAAAATAAATGTATTCCATTGTGCAGGCCCTTCGACAATGGAAGCATTAATTTTTGGGGAATGAAAAAATCATCCACATAAATCATCGACCCCTGTAGTTCATTCAGACACAAGGGAAGTTGCAGAATGATCACCACAAGAAATGATCCACATACCTGCAACAATTACATTTGAAAATCAAGTACAAGAATGGAAACACCAATAATGTTGGAGATTACCTCAGTGGACCATTGATCATGGCGCCAACCACTGTGCTCAACTCTTGTGGGAACGAGACTTCAGGTTTGGCTGCATCTCTACAAAAGTGATACAAAATTTGGAAAAAAACATACTAGATGCTCCTGAAGGGAGAGAAAGTTCTAAATTATCACCTCCAGGATGCACTATTATGCCACCTAGGACACCTATGTGTTCCTTCAAGCAAGCATTCCAAGATTATTTGGGAAGCACACTATAGTCGATTCGTTGGAGATTTCGGGGTCGAGAAAACAGTGGCAGTACTACAAAAGTATTTCTATTGTCCTAACCTTCGACATGATGTTGGGAAGTGTTAGTGTCATTATTTTCATACTACCATCAGTGATCAAAAATACTCTTTTCATATCATTTTAGGAGTCTCACTCAGAAATTTTTTTCATTCCACCTCGGTCTTCATTCAAAAATTTTACTCATTCATTGTAGCCCTAGTCATAAAATATCGCTCCTCCTCAAAATTTATACTTTCTGGACCACCTTCATGTATTTATGAGCATAAATTAGTCTTGAAAGTTTATTTCATTATATCATTATTTCAGTCAAACTCACCATGGAGTCTGGTCATTCAAGGTCCCATTAGGTCATTAGGTTTCATTTTCCAAGGTCCAAATAAAACACCATTTCATTTGAATAAGGTCAGGGAAAGTATGAGAGTGAATGAAATAATAATCCTTTATCATCCGAAGAGGATTTTCCAACATGAAAGATGATCTTCAAGGAAGATTTCCAAATTTATAATTCTGCATTCAAGTTATAATTTTTATTCTGCAATGTAATTTTATTCAAAAAAGAGATGTAATTTTTTTTTTTTTTAATGTAATTTTATGTTCATTATATGTAATAAGTACTATTCCCAAGCTTCCAATTCAATTACATATGCAAAAATGAACGCCAAAAAAAGTATTGTAAAGAGTTCCAAACTCCAGCATCATCAACCTGTAAAGAAAAAGGTCAAAGTGTAAGGGATATTTTCCAAAGTTTTCAAAGGTGAAATTGAAACATTAAAAAGTGGGTTTTAAATCAAAATTTCAATTTCACTCAAGTATTAAAGCCTTCCTGACATCAAAATATACTTCATTTGTCTCCTCTACGATCAATCAACATCAAGCAAAGAAAGGTTTGCAAGTTTTCTGGGTGAAATTAGCAAAACAAGGGAGGTGTTGCACACTTGTAAAAGGGAGGGTGCATGTGTGTGTGGCGCTATGTTTGTGCTTGTTGCGCTGTGTGCCTGATTTATGCATTGTGCACCTACTTTTTGCGCTACACGCCTGTCGAAGAGAGGGCGCACATTCTTGTGGCGCTGCGCGCTTCCCGTTTTCCTCAGCAATTGGCAGAAAAGCCTCCAAACTTCACAAAACCACCCTCAATCTTTTAGCAGTGGTTCCTCACATATCAAACAAGCAAGTAAGATATGATTTCTCCATTCCTCTTCTCCATTAAGTCATTTTGTTTTGTGTGTATTTTTTTAAAAGAAATTTGGTGTCTTTCTTCAAATTTAAAACCCTAGTATTCCTAAAATACCCAATTACAGTTCAATTTCATTGCCTAGCACATTCATACCCTTCCCACATTGCAATATAACCTTTCCCAAATCCCTACATTATCATCCCCTTTCGCGATGGTAAAAGGGAGGGCGCACCTGTGTGTGGTGCTGTGTGTGTGCTTGTTGCATTGTGTGCCTGCTTTATGCGTTGTGCGCTTACTTTTTTCAGTTCATGCCTACCAAACAGAGGGCGCACATTCTTGTGGCACTGCACACTTGCCCGTTTTCCTCAGAAATTGGCAGAAAATCCTCCAAACTTCACAAAACTACCCTCAATATTTTAGCAGTGGTTCCTCACGTCTCAAACAAGCAAGTAAGCTACGATTTCTCCATTCCTCTTCTCCATTAAGTCATTTTGTGTTGTGTGTAGTCTGTTAAAAGTAATTTGGTGTCTTTCTTCAAATTTAAAACCCTAGTATTCTTCAAATACCCAATTGCAGTTCAATTTCATTGCCTAGCACATTCATACCCTTCCCACATTGCAATATTACCTTTCCCAAATCCCTACATTAACATCCCCTTTCCATAAGCTTTCATTTCCTTAAAACCCTAAGCCCTAGGTACATTATTTGCCTAGGCTCCCAATTCCCTACACCTGTAATTAATTTCCTATTCCAAACCCCTCTACATCCCTACTCCCTGTCACATCCCTTAACTCATAAATACCTAACCCCATCTCCCTCAATTACCCTATCCCATTCCCTATTCCTAAAAACCACATTCGCCATCATCACACCTCCCTAGGGTTTTGACACTAAGGCATCATGACAGAAGAATAAAACAGACCATACAGTGAGGGAGAAGAAACAGAGGAGAAGAGGCCACACAAAGGGGGAAGAATACTCAGATTAGAGCCAAAAAATACCAGGGAACTCTTGGCATCTCCTATAGCTGTGACATGATTCAAACATGTTGGATGTTTTGAGTTCTGTGAGAAAATTCAAAATGTCCAACACCATGCTATGTTGACTAGAATTTTCATTTCTAATCTCCATGATAGCCAAGTTACTCTAGCTGGTGTCACTTTCACTGTGTCAATTTCCATCATCTCAGCTACCACCGGGTTCCCAAATGTTGGGGAGAAATGGTTCAAACAGAAATATTTGGAGGAGCATTACTATGAGCCTTTCATCAAACCTAGGTACAAGAATGAGAGAAAGAGGATTTTACTTTCTCTTACCTCCTGGAGAGATATGCTTCCATGATGAAAATCATCATTAAATATTTTTCCTGTGAAGGCAGGTTCTCTTGGCTGTATGCCTATCACATCTCGCTACCTATGCACTTCAAAAGGGTCAAAATGCTCAACATACCTTACTACCTCTTCCGGAGCATTGATAATATGGAATTTATTGTCCATAAGAGAGAGTATGACCACCAAATGAATAGTATTTTCTATCATTCCCTCATCAAAATCATAGTTCTCCATCACCTTAAACAATTGAACATTCCATGGAGTTCATTCATAGCTAATGACATATTCACTTCTACACCTATTTAGCATGCCCAAGATGTGCCTTCATCATCTCGTCCTTCCACATCCATTCCTCCATCTTAGCCCACAGTTCTTGCATCATCATTAGATGAGTCTTCTTCATCTATTTCACCATCATCATCTCCATCCCACATTGAGACTGGGTCACCTAGTAGAGCTGAGATTAATGAGCCTAAGCAGGCTAATCTGGCTGAGATAGAGCCATTGAAAAACATACCAGAGGGGTCATAGGTAGGTGTTTTCTCCATAAATTGTTGAAGGGGCCTTGCCTTCTTCACCAACATAGCAGGTACAGAATGGGAAAGAAAATATGGTAGAGGAGGATGTACATGAGGCAGTCATTCATGATGAGGATGACCTCCATGAGACAGAACAAGATTTTGACCTTTTTGACCTAGATGAGCATGATGATGATGAGATCGCTAGTATAGTCATCAAAGGAAAGGATACCAATATTAGAGAGATCCAAACTAATCTTGACAGGTCCAAATTTGTCATAAAATTCCTTGATCGAGAAAATTAACAATTGAAAACAAAACATGTCATTGATGAGGTCAAATTCATCAAAGCTCAAAGGGAGGCAGAAAATCCAAGGTTTTGTTAGAAGAGACACTTGAAAAGCATGGTTTTCTTGAATAAAAAGAAGAATAAGAACCAAGAGGCATACCTAGAAATAGAGGGCTAAAAAGAGCTCTAACACTAAAAAGGAAAAAGGAGGTTGAACTTGCTTATCAACTAACCTTGAATGAACAAGATGAAATGGTAGTCGATGAGAACAGGGAGCCATGGATTGATAGAGCTAACCCGCTCCTAGAGAAGATTTTTGAGAAGGAAAACAGAGATAATGACATACTGAGGAGGACGGTCAAACACTATGCCCAAAGACGTAAAATTGCAAAGGCCAAGCTCAAAAGAGGCAATGCAAAATTGAGGTTTTGACCATGAAAAAAGAGAAAAGGAAGTTCGATATACTTTCAGAGGCTTCACTCCAAGCCTAGCCACATCATCAACAATCATTTCACCAATTTTGAAAGGTTTTGGGTCATTTTTTGCAAGTTCTGTTTTTTTTTTGTGTTTCTGGAAAGTCATGTGATAGAGAAAGTGTCAAACGCGCAGCGCCCTTGGCATTGTGATTTATTTTGAGCCACTCTTTGACCAAAAGGCCACCACCATTGGATGAAAAATGGTAAATACATCTAATAAAACCCCTTTTCCAACCTTGTTTTGAAAAAATAGTAGGTCAAAATGTCAAAAAACAAGCAAAAAATCATGGTTCTGCCTCATTTTTGGCCCTGGTGCTATGCACTGAGTAGTCTTGGGAGGATTAATTTTTGGCAAAGCAAATGACCTTAGTTTTGCAAACTGAAGGCATATCTAGAAAGTAGACTTGAAGGGATTTCCAAAAAGCCATCGTGAGGCCAATTTAGACACCTAAACCCAGTCAAAAGAAACCTGCAAGATGGAGGGTACACCTAGAAAAGGGAGGGTGCGCCTGGCAGAAAGAGAGCACGTTTGATAGTTTGCTGATCTACAAATTTGACTTTATTTTTAAAAAATATGCTTTCACCTATGTAATTGAGGATGGTAAATGTAATTATGATGTGGATAAGTTACCTAGGGTTATATTCATGATCTAAAATTTATCATCAAGTCAAATGAATAAGTTTCAATGTAATTAGGGACGAGTCACTTAGAGCTCCCTATACTCCAGCTATTAGTTCAATTTTTTGTGGATCTCTTCCTCAAATCAAAGATTTGACCCTTGAGGATGGGAGAATGTTGTTTTTATGTCTATATCATCCCTTTCTTCACTCTTAGCAAGGGTTGGAATCATTTGGATTCTATTGTACTGATCAAGGACTATAGTGTAATCAGTTTGGCCAGAAATTAATGAATAATTTCAGCTATTTCTTTGGGATACCTGCGGTATGAATGTTTGGCATTTTTTTATCATTTGTATGAATGTTTCGTAAGCTCATAAACCATTTCATGTCTATTATATGATGATTTTCAAGTTGATAGGTAGAATACATGTTCTTTCATGCTCTGTTTTGGGAAAGTCTTCATAATTTGTCCACTTTCTTCAGTTTAGGAAGAATACATCTCCTATGCTCTTCCTAACTCCTCATTAGTCTTAAACCATCTCACAAAATCACCTTAAAGTGCTAATATTTCTACCTACCTTTCCCCATTGAATGGACTGCAATTCCCATCTTATTTTCCCTGACCTAGTCTCCTTGACCTAATCCTCATCCAACAGACCCAATCAAAACAAAACAAACCCTTTTTCATTTCATACCTAGCCTAAAACCCTAATTATACGGCCCTTTTGGCTGTGATTTTTGTGGAGAGATCCCTCTCCGACTTGGTAGGGCTAGATACCAAGCCAAAATATTGGTTTGTGGTTACCTCTATTGGGATTTCTTCTTCAGCCTTAGAGATCTGGTGGAGTGATAACAGGAAGTACATCAGATCCTCCACTGTTTGTGTCATTTCCAAACCGACCATGAAGAAAAAATGCCTATATACTCCGTTACCTACCCCTAGCAGACCTTGGGAATCCATATCCTTGGATTACATGTCGAACTTTCCTTCTACCAAGCATGGAAACAACTATTTTTTTGTGGTCGTTAGTAGATTCTCTAAAATTTCCATTATGAAGGCATGCAAGAAGAATATCATAGCAGAAGCCACTACTAAACTCTTCTTTGAACGAGTGTGGGTACAATTTAGGATCCCATAGTTCATTACCTCACATCGTGATAACATGTTCCTCAGTATATTTTAGGAAAGTCTCTATTCGATGCTGGACACAAAGCTCACTAAGTCCACAAATTTCCACCCCCAAACTGATGGCCAAACAAAGGTTGTCAACACGATGATCGTACACATTCTATGCATGTACAACTTGAATAATCCACACACATGGGATGAGAGCCTCCCCTATGTCCATCACAGCTACAACCGGGCTCTCCATAATCCAACTGGCCACAATCCATTTCAGGTGGGCTTGGGATTCCAACCACTATGTCCCATTGATGGCCATACAATTTGCATCTACTCACGCAAATTCGGCTCATGCCCAGTCCGAAGTTGGCAAGGCGAACATCTTCATTGAACAAATTCAACACATCCACCAATAGGTCCATGACATATTGGACGGAGCCAATGCTAATTAAAAGTAGCAACATGATCACCATCAGGTGCCACACAAGTTCCAGGTGGGCGACAAATTTTGGCTACATTTTCCAAAAGAGTGCCTCGTTGGGGCCCACCACAAGCTGCGCCCGCTTTGATATGGGCCATACACCATCACCAAGGCGGTAGGGACAATGCCTTCAAGCTCATTATTCCACCATTCCTTGCTTTGCATCTAGTATTCAATGTGGACGGCCTTCAATGCTACTTTCTACCATTGCTCGACACATCCAACATTGAAGAACCACTCACACCAATAGAGTTAAACCTAGACTGCATGAAACAAGCCACAACTGATTGGATCATTGAAACATATCAAGAAAATCCTCCAACAAAGGATCCAGTTATATTGAGTTCTCAAATCAGACCAACTCCTTCACGAGGGCAACTGGTTCACCAATGACCAGATTCAACAGAAATTTCCTCATATCATGGAGGAAAGCAACGCAATGGGGACCATTGCTTATTAAGGGAGGAGGATTGATCCAGGTGGATATTAGTGGCCACACGCCTATTCCACTAGGACACCCACCATTGTTTCTTTCAACTTTTCAGCTTCCTTAATTGTAGCACAGTTTACTATTTTTGGCAGTTTTTCAGGCATTGAATTTCAAGATCCATTTTGAGGCCCTAAATGATGCTTTTATCGACGTTGTTCACTCTAAATTTTTAGGTCTCAGATAGATATTTCTAACGAGGTATTGTGCGCGTCAAATAGAGATTGTATGCCAAAGTTACGTCTCTGGGAAGTTGATGTACCAATTTACCCAAACGAGGCCCATAGTTTTGGTGCTTCATCTCCCAGGGTAAGGCTTTTGGATGTTTAGGGTTCTCCCATGTTGTTCAATAATTAAAAGTCCCTCGAGCCTCATTATAACATAGTTTAGAGGCATGCAGTCGCCATTTCTCTTCTTAGAGATAAGATACCATCGCCCGAGCTAGTTTATTTTCCATCATGTCTCTAAGAATTTTTCAGTATTTTATATTAATGAAATGAAGCATTATTCCTGATGCATCTCTTCGTTTATGTTTATTTCTATGTTTTATTGCGTTCCTAGATAAGTCTGGATAAGTTACCCAATACTTTCCATTGTTTTCCATCGGCATGTTATGACTGGTATGATGGTTTTGAGGCAGGTATATGCCTTGGTTTTTGTATCTTTCAATGTGAGGAAGCCTTTCTAAGGGATGTATTGCCTCGGATAGGGGATTCCAAGGAAATTGGTAGGTGAGTGACTGCACGGAAGGGGATTACCAGATTTCCCAAGGGACTATGTAGTAGGGAAGGGAAGGTCGGGGATGGACTTGTTTTGGTCATTAGCATTACCATATGGAATCAGATGCATATTGGGAGTGAACCCTAGAACAATGATCTGGTAACTATTCACTGAGGGTACAGTAGCGCTAGACATTGGATGCATTTTTTGTTCTGACAGGTGATTCTAGACTTCTTCGGAAGGAAGTGAATCTTGGTACTACTTTGAGGGTGGAGGTGTGAGCCTTTGGATTCCCTTGTTATGAATGCGAGATCATCGTATCCTTTTAGTTGCTGGTTGATAAAATATGCATTTGTATATTATTGTAAATACCGTAATGAGTTGTGTTATAAAGGTCCAGTACACGATATGATTGGCATGATGGTTTTTTCTTTTGAGCAGGTTACTCAATGTAAATACAGCATCAAGCTAAGTTATAAATCTACATGATCAATATATTTTCTTTTCAGTGGGTTTATTGAGGTGTAGGTGTGGTTTAACACTGAGGACGATGTTCCCCAAAGGGGAGGGTTCTCTAACAAACACATGCTAAAAGTTCATGTAATAAAAGTCAATCAAGTAAAAAAATAAGACCACAATTAAGGGACACTTATTCAAATTTGAATGTTGGGAAAACATATCCTAGTAGGCATCATTGGATATGTTTTTATGGCTAAGGAAATAGGAAAAGGAAAATGAAAAGGCATTAAAGAGGAAAAAAATATTTTTGGCATATTTATTTATGAAAATAAAGTAAAATAGGAGAAAAGAGAGGTGAAAGGTCACAAGTTTCATGAGAGGAGGAAACTGAAATTAAATAATATAAAATGAATAAAATAGAGGCCCCATTAATAAAAATACTTTTGAGGACCAGTTGGCAAGTTTTTGGTTGGTTTAACTTTTTTCTCTCTATTTTGTCTCTCTCACACTCTTGGACACTTAGATTTTTCTTGGAGCAATTCAACATTGTTGAAAGGAGGGGGTAAGAAAGAAAAGGAAGGACAATGAAAGAAAAGGAAAGAAAATATCAAGCAAGGAAGAGCAAGATCTAGTAGCTTCAACATGAATACTTGCAAGTAACATATTGCATGTGTGATTTCCTAGCTGGTTTGGACATGTGTGGCTTATGCATGTTGCTATTTGGTTCTCATGATGTTAGTGGCATGGTTTTGCTAGGTTTGGACAGTGGTTTTCTTTCATTTTTCCGGATGCCATGGTGTGATGGGCTTTTGATATTGGTTTTTAGCTTTGGATTTTCTAGATGGATTTCGGAATCCAGGGTGGAGGTGATCTCAAAGCTCATTCCTAAAGGCCTAGGAATCCCTTGACTAGTTTTCGGGATACACTGTAAATCCTTAGGGAGGTGTCTCGGTTTAGGGCCTAGTGATCAGGGATTGGATTGCAGTAAAGCCTAAGAGACACAAAGATAGAAAATTCCTCATGGATAGTGATGGATTCTGGATGGAAATTCCAAGTTCTGCTAAGTTTTGTGATCAGAGCATCGATTTGGTGTGATCACAATAATATGAGGGTGGAGGTGGTTTAACCTTTGGATTCCATTGGTTGTATTTTGGATTGGTTTATCCATGAGATCCCACATTCATGCTTGGAATATGGTTCGTGGTTGACTGGTTGAAGAGAGATTTAGCTCAGCCATGTCTATCGTCAAGTGGAACATGGAAGTCCTGAACCTGGTCGGTAATTGCCTATGTTTAATGGAAGCTAATTTCTCTTACTTTTGTACTTATTAGTATGTGGATTTAATGGTTTTTATCCATGGAAAATTTTAGGGGCTAATATTCTTAGGTGGGCTAATTTTCCACGGTTTTTTCAAAAAAAAGATTCGCTAATTTCCATTTCTTCTAAAAATAATTCTCCCAAATTTTAGATTATATTTTTTTTACCTTAAATATCGCCAAAATTTTATAGACATTACATATAAAATCATTAGAAATTTGAATGTTTTTACTAATATATCTCAAAATTTTTTACCATTTTCATATTAGGGACTAGTAAGATTCGCCAAAGTTTCTAAAATTTAAGATAATTTTCCATGCTTAAATTTTCCCTTACTGTTATTTCCATGGTTTTATGCTGGTTATAAGCATGTTTAAATGGTTGGTTCATAGCATGGTTATTTCATGTATTTACTTGTAATTGTTAAAATGAGGGATGAAAGACCTATTTGGTGTCATATTTGATGAAGGAAGAAGGTGGTGATCCTTCTTGTAATGTATCATATGATTTTTCAGTCATTCATGTTGTGTCTTGTATCCTAGACCTGTAGTTTTCATTCATGCCTAGTGTTTGACAAAATATTAGTCGCTGCTGGGGATGGTCCGGACTTGTCCTGGAGTCAGTTTTTGGTTTATTAGTCTTCTCATTATGTGTTTAATGGATTCCAAAAGTTACAGCGAATTCTGGGCAGTGGCCGAAATTATGGGCTTGAAAGGTGCCTTAAATCTCGCTAACGTGTGTACAATTCTTGAAAATTTAGTCCTTGGATGTAGGCATGCAGACTTTTGCGTGCGTCCAGAGCCTACTAGACACATGGATGCAGGCTTGTGGGTGCGTCTAGGGGGTTTTCTTCATGAAATATCAGTGTGACTCAGGGACATGTCAGGTGGATGACTGTGACAACCTATGGGGCCCTTGTAGCAGGTGGTATAGCTCTATGTTATGGTTTTCTGTTTCGATTCCACCTCAATAAAGTCATCGAGTAGGTTGAGTCTATCGTAACTGCTCCTCATCTCATGTTTACCTTGGTTGGCCCGTTACTTGGGCAGGTGTGAGGGGTGGTGGACGTTACAGAGGGTACTAAAATTTTAAGGATGCGATGAAGGAAAAATATAAAATGATGTGATATGTCGATGACTAAGAAAGTTTGAAGTGTGACGCACATTGTAACATAACCAAAGATATTTTAGGTGTGATAAGTTGAAAGGAAACAAGTTTCTATGAGAGTCAAAATATAAATTTGTGTGTCTTAGAAGATATTTTAAGATGAAGAAAAGCTTAATTAAATATGGACCTTTATAATTTATATAAAGATATAAACATTTTATGAGTATTTGTATGCCATTTTTATTGAGAGTTTAGTTTTGGTATATTTTGAGAAAAAAATTGACTTAAAATTCTACCTTAATTATAATTTCTTATTATATCAAATTTTATTAATAGAAAACTCTATATTAATATTTGTTATTCTCTAAATTAACTTATAACTTTTTAAAAACCAAAAAAATAATTTTAATAAAAATTCAAAATCTAAACATATTTTAACAAAACTAAAATATTTTGATGATATTTTATAGAAATGAAGCATTCAAGTTCATACATTATTTCTTATAAAATTAATGATCAAAATAATTACTGGAAGTGGTTTTTCAACTCTAACCATTACACCTACCCAATGAAGTGTATTTGAAGGAAAAACATTTAAATATATGGTCTTGTATCCTGTTACATTGCTTACATACAACCATTATAGAGTTTCATCAAAATTCTATTTTGACCATAATTCTACTTTTATCAACATATTTTACATAAAATTAGTTAGCTATTGTATCTTGTTACATTGCTTACATACAACGATTATCGAGTTTATTCAAATTTCTATTTTGAGGATAATTCTATTTTTTTTAAGAGAAAGAAAAACGTTGTTTATTTTATTAAAGAAAACTAACAGTACATACAGAGAGCGCAAAAGAGTATCCACAGAATCCATGATATGAGACTCCTCGCATAGTTCTAAGGAGAAACTCATGAGTTCAAGCATGATATCCACAAAAAATTCAAGATAGAGAAACTCGCCACGTAGTTCTGGAAAAAACCAAAAAGACATAGACTAAAATAATGGAAAACATAAACACAATAACGTGCCGACCAGCTGATAAAAACACAAAGATCCGCCAACCCAAAATGCTTGTATATCTGGCTCTCGTGAAGGGAACAACATCGACTTGCTCGCTTGAAGAGGAAGGCCGCAGCAGATGAAGAGTAATGGCAGGGGAACCATGGCCAATCAAACTGTTAGAGAATAGGAACAGAGAAAGACTGTGTGATCTCATTTAGGTGCTAGCCTCTGATCTGAATGAGGCCGAAGGGTTCAAGAAGTTCTCTCTTTGACAAATTGTCAGGGCGGGTGTTCACTTCCTGGGTGGATTAAAGTCATATCAGCCACTAATTCTGTTGATAATCTCCTTGAGTCCCCGTAGATATGAAGATTTGGCAATTGTAGATTAACCCAAAGAACACTCTAGAGAGCAAGGAGCTTGCCTTTTGTGTTTGATTATGGGATACCCAAAGAACACTCTAGAGAGCAAGGAGTTCAGCATTTGAGTTTGATTCCGCGTCACTATTTCAGAAAATAGAAAAACTATCATCATTTGCCAGTTTGATCCAGCCACCACCAAAGGACCCCTGTTGTTCGACACCATCAAAAAAAACTAACAGGGAGAGAGAGGGGGTGAGGTTGGAGACGATGAGAGAAATCAACTATGCTCGAATTAAGCAGGGGCACCCTGAAGGTCTGTCCATCCCATAATGGCCCCAAAGATCTTTTGAGGGACGAAACATGTGACCGAGACGAGCTTGTCTCACTTGCATATGTGCTCTTTTAGCGGTTTTCCATTTGCAGCGATTTAAGGTATTAATTTGAGAAAAAGTTTGCATTATCAGAGATTTAATAACTTTGAAGCAGAATAAATCTAGAGTTAAATGAATTTAGATTATTCATGTAAATATTAACATTTATGTAATTATATATATGGACTTGAAATTTTAATATTCATTGATATGACTGAATTATATATATCAACTTAAAATGTTAATATTCATTAACCTAACTATGATAAATCTGGAGTTAAATAAATCTAGACTGTTCATACAGAAATATGCTAATTTTTGTATGAACACCGGTGTAATTATGTATATCGACCTGGAACTTTAGTATTCATTGACATGACTAATCTCGGTGTTCGGTTATCAAAACAATCTTCCGCAGTGGGAGTTTAGATCGGTTAATGGAAGACTCGTTGCTCACTTGGGTAACGTTGATGCAAATAATCTGCAAGGACGTGGAAAATCGTTTCATGTGAATAGTTATGTATAATATAAAAGAAGAATTTTATTTAATATGCGTTCATGCAAGATTTCGTATCGTGTGATCTGCGCATTTAATAGATATGTTTTCCATTTTAAATTATCCTTGGAGTTAATCTATAATACACCAGCAGAGACTATGTGCATAACTTGAACGACTCACTCATGCATGATATTCTCGATTCCCGTAACCAACATGCACATATGTAAATTTCGGTTTATATGTGTCGTGCATTTTCTTTGACCCTTTGTTATGTTTTATATTAAAATATATACAAGATACATATCTTTTATTTAGATTTCATAAGTGGTAAATTCGTTGTTTCTTACTTCCTTGGGTTATCATCATTATGAAAAAAATGTGATACACTCTATGTGCATTTCCATTTGATAATATGGTTTAATTATATATATTTATATGTGGAGATTTTAATAATATGTACATTTTTTTAATAGTATGTGGCATGTTTTTAATTTTATTATGTTATATATATGAGCTTTTATCTACTATCATAAATTTTATAATGAATATATAGATATATACCATTTGTATTTGTTAATACACAATGTTAATATATATATATTAAGCAGAGATGAATTATGGGAATACCATTAGAATGAACAAGTCAAATCAAGATTATATAGCTTAAAGTAAGTGCATCAAAACAAATTGTATAGATGGTGAAATCGATACAAGACCAAAACCTCAAAAAAGGATAGATTAAATTGTATAGATGGTGAAATCAATACAAGACCAAGACCTCAAAGAAGGATAGCTTGAAAGAAAAGATCCATTGAATTCAAGAGTGGAATAAGCTAAAATTAATTAAAATTAATGTTGTTGGAAGGATGATTGTAGAAGCGAAGGCAATGGAGGGTCCTTCTTGGGAACAAAACTTGAAAACATAATTAAAAAATACTCAAAGCAAAGGAAAGCAAGCTAAAAATGGCATTAACCAAGTTAAACGAAGGGTCCTCATATTTTTTTGCGACAAAAATATATGGGAAGGTTGTGGCCACAACACAACCTTAGAAAGATACACTTCACCTTTTATATGGCTAACTTTATAAGCCAACTTTATTTTGGTTGCAGACACAATTTCTTGGTTGCATGACACCCTTAGATTTATTATAGGAGACATTTCATTTTCCTCTTATCCCTACATCTATGGAGCTATCTTTGTACTCACCATTCCACCTTCACGGTTATTCAACAAAGTTTCATTCTCTAAAGGTAAATATATTATCTTAGCTTCTACAGTTCCCTCCTTCACAGGTTCACTATGAATGACACTTTCCATTACCACCACAAGTTTTTGTTCCTTCATTCCATTGGCTCAATCATCCCTGTCTCTATTCCCAACTTTAAAATGTTTCCCACCTTCATTACATGAAAATCTTGCATCCACACACAATTTATTAGTTTAGAAAAGACAAGGTTGCTTAGCCCTCTCCTCTGTTAGAAGCTTCTCCTAATGTTTTGGACTTTTTAAATAGTCCATGAGATCTGAACATGGAGGAGGTGTTTTCTTTCCTCTTCCTCATATTAAAATAAAATAAAATTTAGGACCGTGTCGACGCTTTGCAAGCATGAAAATGGGTCTTCAAAAACAACATGTTTGTTTACTGTCTCTTCAACATGAATTAGTATACATATGCAACTGAAAATAATGAACATAACACACCTAATTAATGTAGGAATAAAGAAGAGACACACAAGGTTTGATGATGTATTTCACCCCTTCTAGGCTACATCTCTCGGCCTATCAACTTGACTAGACCACTCATATATATTCAGTATAAATGAAGTACATAAATGTTTGTTGTAAATAAACATGTAGCTATTACCCCTACAAGGTAATGTTCTCCTATAGATAACTCTCACAATAGAAACAAATCAAACATCTCCTACAAAGATGACATAATTCCACTGAAATGAGTTAAAAAAATCATGTGCACCCTTCAATTCCACATTGAAACACATAATGAAAACTTCATGATGAAAGAAGTTAAACATGAGTTGAACCCTGCTGGTTAAAATTGCTGAAAATGAATTCTTAAGTTGAGGAAACCCCTACAAGGTCTTCTTCATGCTCAACACCCTTAGGAATTGCTACTAAACCCTGCTTGATCCATATACCCCTTAGCCTCCAACCGGAAAAAATGGCATTTAGATGTGCTCAAAATAGGAATTATAGTTCACCATTGGATTCATATCATCAAAAAACCCCTAATTAACCTCTTTTTGCGCTCATTTTGGATAAAAACGCAAAAAGTTATGCTCAAAACCTTGATTGATCCATACACCCTTAGTCTTCAACTTGCAAAAAAATTGTAGATGTGCTCAATTCAGAAATTAGAGGTCATCAATGGATTCATACCATCCAAAAACCCCTAAGAAACCTCTTTATGAGTTCATTTTGGCCAAGAACTCCAAAATTTATGAGCTACAAGATCTCTCATGAATTTTATAGTTAATTGTCTCACAAATTCGCCCTTCTCACTTATTGTCCTACAAATCCACCCCAAAAATTGCTAACAAAGCGACAATTTCGCTAACTATCAGTGCATTCTGTTGGATATTTAATTCATCCTCTAATGTCTTGAGACTAAATTTTGGGTCGTACATGGGGTTGGGTCTAAGCCCTGGTCCCGCCCCTTGGTTCTTGTGGGTGCAGTGACTAGGGTTGGGGCTTAGCCCCAATCCGACCCCTAAATGCGCTCCCATTCAACCTTAAATAAAATTTTGACCGCATATATATTATGAGACATACAATGATGTATTGCTGAAGCTTGTGGTTTCTTGGTGGGAGGTCACCAGTTTGACTCTCGTGGGTTGGTCGACCTCCATAATAAAATTTTGGACCACTTCAAGGAGGCCATGTGGCTGCCTCCCATTGGCCCAAGTGGCTCCCTACTATTGGTCCATATTTGACCAATGAGAATGATGTGAATTTCTACCAATGGAGGCTCAAAACCCCAAAAAAAAACACAGTGAAAACCCAATTTGCCATTTTTTTCTTGTTTGGGAAAATGGTCAGCGGGCTATAACTTGAGGTGTTGGTGTGAGATTGAGGTGAAACAAAATTTGTTGGATTTAGAATGACGCACACTCTGATTTTACACTGGTTGTAACAAATTCTAGGCACTTTCATTTTGCACTGAAAATTTGATCCCCTGATCACACATCCCCACTAAGAACTTTTGGACTCCAATAGATTACTTCCCTAGTCAATATAAAGAGGCTGGAACTCAAAAATACTCAGAAAATCAATCCAAATTGCAAAATTTTTAATTTGCGCCCTTGAAGGCCCAATCAAGTAACTTCAGTTATCATCCTCATGAAGCCCCGTTGTCCCGTCAATAATCGAGCCAACATTGTTATCATTGTTGCAGGAATAAAATACCGATGAGTGGAATCTGAACATGCTCTTTACTCTCACCTTTTAACGACTCCAAAAAACTTCATCCCTGAAGTTAAATTGTTGAAGAAAAACTTGACTCCATCTTGGAAATCAGAAACAACATAATTTTTCTTTAACGTATTCAAGCTGAATCTGTACATGAGTAGTACACTGCTGCAAAATGTTTCATGATATGCTTGGCCTTGTCTACAAAACATAGTCATATTATACAATATTAACAACAAGAATCTATTCACACAAGTTTCAAATTGAATACTTGTATCAATGAACATATGAAAAACTTGTATACAACTTGAATGAAAACCTTGTACATTCACAAAATTCCTTGATCATTTGGACTATAACAAGCCAATACATACATTAATGAAAATCAGCTACTTGTTGAAAATAGTGAAAATAAATGTCCACTTTACAAAAGTACTTAAACAGGTAACGCCAACAAGTATATACACAATCTACAAAACAAATTTACAATAAGTCTACCCAATCTTGCCTCTCCTAGGCTTATGGGTTATCTTCTTGCAGCATGTTGTATTGAAGGTTTCTTGAGATTGTTGTGAGTCCAACATCGTTTAGTGTCATGTCCATGCACTTTGCAATGAGCACATAAAAACTTCTTCTTGTTTGCAGACATAGAATTTCTTTCATGTGGAAGAGAACTGTTATGTTTGACGCTTATAATATTCTCCATTCTCTTAACCATTAGTATACGTTGCTCACACACAAAAAATCAATGGTCAAAAGAATAAAAAAATGTACAAGAGTACTTGTTCCATAAGTATTCAAAATCACCATGCCTTGCAAAACACTCTTGAGAGTTATACCTGTCTTTAGAGTTGTAGCTTCTATGGTTGTCACAAGGAGGTGGTGTCTCTTTTTCAGATGTTTGATGTGACTCAAGCCATTTATAGCACTCTCCATACTCTTTGCGACCATATCCCAATCTCATATATTTCTACCTTTCCTCGACCAAAATTGGATTGGTAATGCCTTGGTAATTTTTGATGAGGCCTCCACCTTCATATCCTATCTTGGAGAGAAACTTCATACCTTTGCCTTTGGTATGTTGCTCTAATGTTGAAAAATATTTTTTATGCACATATATGGAAGGAGTGGTACTGGAAATTCTAATTAATTCCTTACATTTTCCATTCATCTTCTCAGCCTTTGATGATGATGACGATGACCAACTTGTATATGACTCTAGACACCGAATTTTATCCATCGGAATATGGTGTGCTTCTTGAATAGTTTACAAATTTCACATGTGTCATCTTCTACATATGGTCCAAATCCACTATTTGAACTGTGACCACATATCGACTTAATCTTGGAGGTTTCTCTTGTTGGTGCAGGAGTTGAACTTTCTCCAACTTGCTCAACAAGCACTTTCTGCAATACAAAGCGCGTGTGCCTCTTCTCCTCTTCAGCCCTTTCCAACATCCTTCTCAACCCTATATTCTCCATTCGAAGAGCCAAATTTCTCTCCTCTAGCTCTTGGAGATTCCTTTTGTTGACCATTCTTGCAACTTGGTCAGTTGGTGCTCTAATACCATCATGATCTAAACATGGAGGAGGTGTTCTATTTCCTCTTCCTCAGAATCACGTAAAACGAAAACAACATGTTTGTTTAGTGTATCTTCAACATGAATAATTCTTCATATGAAACTGAACATAATGAAAATAACACACATAATTTATGTAGGCATAAAGAAGAGAAACACAAGGTTTGATGATGGAGTTCACCCGTGTTGGGCTACATCTTCGAGCCTGTCAACATGACTAGAAATCTCATATATATTCAGTATCAATGAAGTATGTAAAATTTTGCTGCAAATAAACATGTGTCTATCACCCCTACAAGGTAATGTTCTCCTACAAAGAACTCTCAAAACAACAACAACTCAAAAGATCTCCTACAAAGATTACATACTTTAACTAAAATGAGTTTAGAACATCGTGTGCACCCTTTAGTTCCACATTGAAGCACATAATGAAAACTTCATGATGAAAGAAGTTAAAATTGAGCTGAAGCCTACTAGTTACAGTCGCCACAAATGAATTCCAAAGGTGAGGAAACCCCTACAAGGTCTTATTCATGCTCAACACCCTCAAGAATTGCTACCAAACCTGATCCAGGTGGATATTGGTGGCCACCCGTCTATTCCACTTCGGCCCCCACCATTGTCTCTTTCAGTTTTTCAGTTTCGGCATAACTTACTATTTTTAGCAGTTTTTCGGGTCCTGAACTTCCGGAGCCGTTTTGAGGCTCTAAATGACGTTTTTTGGGCATTGTGCCTCCGACGAATATCATTCCGTTCTAGAATGAAATTCGTGGCGAAAGTTGTAGTCCTCGGATAGAGCTTTCTAATGATGTATCATGTGCATCAAACAGAGATAGTATGCCAAAGTTACGTCCCTAGGAAGTTAAAACACCAATTTACCCAAACGGGGCCCATAGTTTTGGCGCTTCATCTCCTAGGGTTAGGGTTTTGGATGTTTAGGGTTCTCCATTGTTTCTCAATAATAAATAGGCCCTCGAGCCTCATTGTAACTCAATTCAGAGGCCTGTAGCCGCCACATCTCTTCTCGCAGATAGCTACCAGCGCCCCCAGCTAGTTTTATTTCCATTTTGTCTGTAAGCAAATTTCAGTTCTTTGATATTAATGAAATGAAGTGTTATTTCTGCTGCATCTCTGTATTTATGGTTATATGTTTATTCTGTTGCGTTCCTACATAAATCCGGATCAAAACCCTCCTTGATCCATACAACCCTTAGCCTCCAACCTGAAAAAATACCATTTATATGTGATCAAAACATAAATTATAGGTCACTATTGGATTCTTATCATCCAAAAACCCGTAGGAAACCTCTTTCTGAGCTCAATTTGGATAAAAACTCAAAATGTTGTGCTCAAAAGCCTTAATGATCCATAAAACCTTGGTTTTAAACATGAAAAACAACTTTGTAGATGTGCTCAATTCAAAAATTAGAGGTCACCATTGGATTCATAGCATCCAGAGACCCCTAAGAAACCGCTTTCTGAGCTGAATTTGGCCAAAAAATTTAAAAGTTATGAGCTACAAGCTCTCTCATGAATTTTACAATTAATTGTCCAACAATTTCTCCCTTCTCGGTAATTGTCCTACAAATTCACCCCGAAAATCACTAATGGAGTGAAAAATTTTCTAACCATCGATGTATTATGTTGGATATTTAATTTTTCCTCTAATTCCTTAAGATCGAATTTTGGGCCATACATGGGGCTGGAGCTAAGCTTTGGCCCCTGGTCCCGCCCCTTGGTTCTTGTGGGTGTGGTTACCAGGGTTGGGGATTAGCCCCGACCCAACCCCCAAACGCGCTCCCATTCAACCTTAAATAAAGTTTTGACCGCATATATATATCAAGAGACATGCAGACGTGTATTGGTAAAGCTTTTGGTTGCTTGGTGGGAGGTCACGAGTTTGACTCACGTGGGTTGCTCGGTCTCCATAATAAAATTTTGGACCAGTGCAGGGAGGCAACGTGGTTGCCTCCCATTGACCCACGTGGCTCCCTATTATTTCCATTGGTCCATCTTTGACAAATAAGAATGCTGTGAATTTCAAAAAATGGAGGGAGGCCAAGTGGAAGCTTGCCACTGGCCCTCAAAAACCCAAAAAATACAGTCAAAACCCAATTTTTTTGGTTTTTTTTTTTTTTTTTTTGGTAAAAAATTGCGCATGCTATAACTTGAGCTCCTGATATCAGATTGAGGTGAAGCAAATTTCATTGGATTCATAATGATGATAAATCCAATTTGACGTTTGTGGTAAAAAATTCTCGGCAATTTCATTTTTTTTGTGAAAAATTGATCACTTGATCACCATGACACTTCCAATTAGTCTCCTCTCATCATCACATTCATCACCCTCACGAGTGATTTGTCCTTGTTTTTATCTAAAGAGTTATAAATCCTCTCCTCATATTCATCAAATTTGAGTTCTTTTTTCCCTAGAGAAGCACTCAAACTATGCTTCAACCTCTTTTGCAACATAGGCTACTTCACCTTCTTTCTTGTCAACACCCAACCATATCTCTATTTTTATTCCCTCCCTTATGGAAGTTGCAACATTTTTCTTACCCTTTCCTTTATTTTTTTCATTTCTCAGTCGAATTCCTATTGGCTTATCCTTCATTTCATGCCACTTTCCTTTGCATCTTTCAATTCTCTACTGTGGCTAGTACTTGAACCTTTATCATGACCAACAATGGCCATTTTTTTCTCTTTCCACATGAGCTTCTACATTCTCATTGTGAGCTGCAACCTAGCCCTATAATAAGCCTCACCTCACTCATTACATAAACACCTCACCGCACCATGGCTATTGGTGTTTCTCTAGTTCCCTCCGTCAAAGCCTCTTGAGCACTTCTTACTCCTATCTGGATGTTTCACCCTGCTCACTTATTGAGAACTCCTATGGTTCTCTCATCCTTAAGGACTTTCTCTATCCCCTTCTTCTTTCCCACCTCAACCAAAATTCATCATATCCAACCTATCTATTGCAAAAATTCGTTTCTACCACAAGTATCTCCTTCTATCTAAGAAATCTTCACATTCACAACATCTTTGGATGTATGGGCTACTTCCTGTAATTTTTCAGTTCCATTACTAACTAAATCAAAACTTAAAGACTAGATATACATTCCATAACTCCTTGGCATTGGAGTTTTTTACTCTACTCATGTGTACTCTGCTCCTAAATCCTCTATATTATGTTTGGAGAATATTTCTTCAACCTTTAAGTTCCCTTTCCTCTTTCAATATAGTCTCTTTAGTTTTCTTTAGGAATGGAACCTCTATCTCAATTCCTTTTTCATTAAATTTTCTATTGTCATCTTCACTTTCCCAAACACTCATTAGTTACAAAATTCTTGCAACACAAATTTCATCAATTTATCCCAAGAAAGAATTACTACCACTCTCATAGTACTTAACGCACAAGAAGTGCTAGGTTTCTTTTGCTTAATACTCGAATCTTAAAGAAACTAACCGAACCCCAAGTTAAATGCAAGGTCCCAAAAAGCTACGTGTATATACATTTCCTACAAATACCATTATCTCCTTTATCATGGTATGGATGTTGGTGCTTCAAACTTATTCATTTTCCAGGCCCCGTGCTATATGTTTTTCTCCCTTCTATTGAAACCATAGTTAAAGTGCCAAAGCTTATAGTTGGTGGAAACAATCAATTCTATTGGTCAATATCCTTATATGTCTCTCTAGTAAGCCCAATCATGCTTTTGTTGTAATTGTATGCTAAAGCTTAGTCCAAGGTGCTTTGGTCTTTAATTAGAATATTCTAGATGGTTGTATTCTCACACGGGTGTGTTCTACCCATTATCTACCAATTTTTGTCAGGGATTTCATGTCAATAACGAGCATTAATCAGGTCATTTTCTCAGTTTACTCAACTGGCTCAGGCTCTTTAGGGCTTTGAACATACTTGAGGCTTCACTTGTTCTCAACTTTGCCGAAACTCACTCAACACTTTCTTAGTGAGGGTAGCTAGGGGTTGGCATACTTGAGAAATTATTCTAACAATGGGCTCGAGTAACTGAAGTCCCGACTACGGGTCCCACCTACTTGGTTTTTTTTATTTCTTGTGGGTTAAGTTCCATGAACCTATTTTTGTGTTGGATTACCCTCTTATCTATTAGATTTCCTTCTCTGTACTCTTCTTTGTCTACATCAAACATCTACCTAAATTTATGAGACATGTCAAACCCGATGCACAAAAAGGCCAAGTGGCTCAATTAAGCTAAAATGGAATCCCACTCTCGTACTTTGACAACTCCTTCACTCGCAGGATATTTGTTCATAGATTTTAAATAAACAAACTGAGAATCCACTCCTCATTAAAAAATTTCCCTAATTCATGGATATCATGAGCTCGGGACTAAACCTCTTGCTTCTTCAATACTCGATCCACAATATATAAATGGTCTCAGCGCTATTGGTCAGTTGGCCCTTATGACTATATACTCAATATAACAATGCGTTGGGGAGACACAAGCTTCTCTATTGGAAGTGGACCCACATTGGAATGGAAAACACATACAACACATAAACTAATGTATTTTATTTTTTATTTTTTTCAGAAGAAAAAAATGATGCTTTCATTCATATTAATGAGAAAGTTACATAACATGTTTCTATTCCCATCATTCTATCACCCAGTAGTACCTATGTTATCATCTCTAATTCCTATCCTTAAATTCCCAAATCCATTTACATGATAATTCCTCAACAATATGAGGAAAGTCTAGAGAACATATTAAAAATGTTAACACTACATGTTACAAAAATATAATAAGGAAATACACAACAAGTTACATGTAGTTTCTGGTGCAATGCATTTCCTCTACCAAGATTGTCTTCAATACATTCTCCTCTTATGAGAAAGACCAGTTCTTTTAAAAAACATATATCCGAAGGGATGCTTTGTCCATACTATTCTCTTATCTTCTTCTTTTTCAAAACTTGCAAACTTTTTACGAAAAAATTTCCTCCCTCGTAGTTCTTTCCTTGTCAACATGTAAAAAGGTATTTCCTTTCCTTGTAACATCTACATCCATGATTTTGTTACCTTGTTTCCTGTATAAGTAGCCTTAATGAAAAATTATTTTGTCAAGCTTAATTATTAAATGATTTTCAAAAAAGTTCAAAATGAGTCATACCTGAAGGGACCTTCAACCCCCTCTTAGAAAGGAGATCAACTATCATTTTTTGTTCTCTGTAGACATGTTCAAATTTGATGTTCTGAAAGGAAAGGATTAATTCTTTGATCCACGCCATCCAATTTGATAATATAGGAGGTTTGAAATTGTTTTTCTCTCTAAACCAGTCTATGACCCCCTTTGCATCTCCAAAAATCTATAAAAATAAATAATGAATTCAACGACACGTTTATATTACTTTTCTTAAGAAGAAGTCACAATGGTTCATCATCGATTTCTACTCAAAATTACCTAAACATAATTGCTACATGGTATTAAACAACCTATTATATGTGCTTCATTTATTTAGCCTACTTCAAAATGCAAAAACTAGAATTCAAGAATGCTTGATTCCTTACTCACTAGTGATACATCAGTCTTAACAAAGGCATATCAAATACACTAAACATATATATTACTCACAAAAACATATGCAATCATGCCTTTTTATTCAAAACATAAATTTCTATACAGAGGATTTACAATGGCCTCTATTTGCACTCTTCTTGACTCTTTCTCAAAGGTAATTTGCTTGAGAGTTTTTTTTAATTCTCTAAACCTCTAACCCACGAGAGCCCAATCTCACCCTAACTGTACACATGTATACATACTTATCGGATTAAAAAATATCCCAATAGAACTTGATCAATTGGGACATCTGTCCATTTTTCCAAACTGCCTACACCTTAGTTGGGCACTTGTCATTTAAATAAAATTCCACTTGGCCATAAAACTCGACGACTAAAACTAACTAACCACTCAGTTATAGGCACTTGTCATTTAAACAAATTTTCACTTAGCCATAAGGCTAGACTACTAAAACTAACTAACAACTAAAATTTCTCAACTTCATATAGAATTTAGACACATGGAATTATATCCAAACCATATTACTTCTAATTTACTTAAATTATATTTATAAGGGAAATTCCTTTTCCCTCTAAAATTGACATGAGCCCTCAGGTATGAAAAAAATAAGCACCCTAAAGATTGATGCTCCTACTTCAAAAATATATTATTAAAATAATCTATTTTAAGAAATCAATATAACATCTAATAATAACAACATTTCACACATAGTTCATCACTTACGTGAGTGATTAAATCTCACTTACTCTCAAACCTTGGTTTGACATGCAAAAATCAACCACTCCCTCTCAAATTTCAAAAAATATAAATTCAAGGTAAGAAAATATTAACTTTCCTATAAGCCCTTCACTTTCAATACATTAATCAATAGAGGGGAGGAAGATAACGTCGCAATGTATGTATTCAATGGGATAAAGTTGAAATATAAAAGTCATATGGCTTGAATAAGTGAGACGGAAAAGATTAATCAATAGAGGGCAAGAAGATTAACTCGCAATGCATGCTTTAAATGGGATGAAGTCGAAATATTAAAGGCATATAGTTTGAATGAGTGAGAAGGAGAGATGATGAAGAGGTTATAGTATATGCTTTGAATAAGTGAGTAGGAAAGATGATTCAAGAGATCACACTATAAAGATGATTGGAAATTTAAATTTTTGTGTTGGAAAATAGACCTAGTTGATGTCATTTTACAGTGTGCTGAGAAATAAAACTTTTATAATTTTATTTTTATTAAGTTAATGTATATATAATTTATTTTTTTATTTATTATGTATTCTAAGATTAAATGTTTGGAGTTTTATTTTTTTATTTTGTAAAAATTTATATATATAATGAGATTTTATATTATAAATTTTTTAGGATATAATTCAAAAATTTTACATTTCTTTAGAGTTTGAGATTGAGTATGATGGTTCAATTCAAACTCTCAAGCGAGTGCTTCATAATAATAAAAAAATTGTGTTCCCTTTGCAACTAAATATTTTCCAAAATATTCTCAGAGATTCAAATATATTTACATTTCATTTTTAACTACCTTCTGGTTTGATTTTCACTAACTTCTCATTTTCCTTGGTGATATGTCTTTTCCCCTTTTCCCAACTTAGATCCAACTTGTTTTTTTTGTTGAATTTGAGGGGTCACCCTTCTATGAGTGATCTTTGTTTTCTTTGGAACTTTTTTCATTTTCGTGATTAGCCCAAGAAATTGATTTTTCATTTCGTTTCTAGAGAGTTAAATGGAGGAACCAAGATTCACAAGGGTTTGATGGCCTTTCTCTGACTTTTCTTTTGGTGGATCGTCTTTGGCATGCATCTATTCATGCCTATATTTGTCTTCATCTTGTGGATCCTCTTTAGTGTGCACTTATTCTTGACTTTCTTTTGCTTCCTCTTTGTCCTAGGTGTTTTCTTCCTTATATACAATATAATGTTCTATTTGAACACCTTCCCAACATTTGGAACTCCAAGTATTTTTCCAAACTCTATGATCCTAAAATCGCTTTGGGAAATTATTGATTACATGCCCTGTTTCATAACAGGCTTTGCATCACAATGGAATATTTTCATAATCAAGCTTCTAAACCCATACATAATCTAGAACCATTAAATTTATCTCTGTAGGAAAACCTTTGTTAAAGTCCATATCCACACATATTTGAGCATAAGCGGTCTTAAGTAAATACTCAATCTTTGAACTCATATAATAAAATTTCTCTATTACATTTCCAATAGGTGTACAAAGGAATATTTGAAATATGCAGAGGAAGGCTCGGAAGCCTTACCCAAACTAGTGTCGGGGACATTGTCATCATAACTGAATCAAAAGTAGGAGACCAATGTTGCATCAAGAGACTAGAAGTACTCTAGAAACCATGCTTAGAATCTCAAATAATTTTCTTATCATTAGGATTATGAAAGAACAATAAAAACCCAAGCCAAAGGGTAAATATTTATACCATTAGTCAATAAAGGTTTCTTGTTATATTCGACTAATTCCTCTTGTGGACAAGAGCAATATCCCTATATTCTTAATAAAACCTAGTAACAAGCATTAAATTAAACTACTCTTTCCCCGAGTCTATCTTTGCTTGAATCATAAATTCAGAAGGATGAGAATGAAACCCTTATCTTTTTACGACATGCTTGATGGATATCCTTTATATTCTCTAATGTAGCTCCTCAATGATTGAAATAGACCTAAAATCATAAAAAAAAAAGTATCAAAGGCATGTGTAATATAATGATTCAACAAAAATAAAAAATAATGATAAAGGAGATTAGTAACTAAAATGATTTTAATGGGAAAATAGAAATAACATAAACCATTGTTATGAAAATAGCTCCAAAAATAGAATAAAAGAGAGATTAGCGCTTTATAAATAAGCCACTTCGAGGGGGAAAACTCTTTTACATTACATAAAAGAACAATTCTTGGATGATACAAATGAAAAAACCTCCTTTCTATATATAGGAGTTCATGGGGCCACAATATAATCCTATACGACTTAACAATAATAATGTAAGGGAACAATAATAACAATATGGGGGTTACAGGGGTATGAAAATAACAATAAGGGGGCTACATTAACAACAATAAGGGGATACACTAGTATTATAGGGACCTAACATGCCTGTAATATCCCAAAATGGGGATGCAGCAATACATGAACACAAAACTGGAAATAGCAGTGAATAACATCATACCAAAATGTATAGAAACCATGGGGCCATTTTATTATGTAAATCAACAGCAAATGAGTACAATAGAAGTGTGCATAGCTCAAATAATCAAGGCAAACAAGCCTCCTATGAATACATATGCCAAAAATGAAATGCTGCTATATTGCAGAATGTTCGTGAACATGTACAACACAGTCATAGATGGTACACTACTACATGAGAATGTAAAATAACATAAATATGAAATTAGATGGCTCATACAATGCTGGGAGTGAAGATATAAGCTCCCAAACACAATTTCTAGACAATCTTGGAAGGATTGGCTGAAATATGCAAAAGTGAAAAAATGTTGGAGTTACAGTCCTAGGACTGAGTAGCAGCTGCGACTCAAAAACTGGATGGAGATGGATAAAGTTACTACAACCAGATATATAGAACTCCTCTAATGGATCTTCCAAGTGAAAGGTTGATCCTAACACTGAAGATTTCACTCTCCAACAATCACTGCAAATACTCATTGAAAATAACACAGTCAAGGAGAGGGACTATGTTGTAGGAAATATAAACTGTGTTTTCCAAGTGCCAAGATATTAAATCTACTCCAAGGGCTTCCTCAATGATCTTCCAAAGGAAAGAAAGCTTCCTCCTCTGAAAAATAAGCTCCAGAAGTGGTGTTGTGAAACCTCCACTCCAACACTCTGCAACACAATGTTATACTCTACATAAATAATGTTGTAGCTGAAGGAGGTGGCCTGGCTTGAAGCCTGAATGTGGAGAAATGAAGTGAAAGCTCCCTCAAGAGGCCTCTCAAGAAAGGAGAAGGAATTCCTAAACAGGAATTCCTTGTGCTAAGTAGCACAACAATCTCAACTAAACAGTTGAAGAAAGCACAAAGTCATACAGACCATAAAATCAATAATCATTAACATAAGATGTCTTGCTATGGATGTCTTGCCCTCCTTTTATAAAAATGGAAACCCTCTCATCTTGGGTCCCACTCATTAGGGTTTCCTCCACCAAGGAATCTTCCTCCCACTATCTTTGCGATGTCTCCAAAGATGATCTCGACCTCTTATCCCAGCGTTGTTGACTTGGTCAAACTTGACCTTGTCCACATGCAAATGTCCCTTTTCACACATGAGGGTGTGAAATCTAGCTCCTATGATGATCTATTTTCACATTATGAGGGATTTTATTCCTATTTATGAAATGTATGGGCTTCCTTTCCCATTTATTCATCTCCTAAGTGTAAACAACAAAAATCAATATTACAATTAGTTGCATGCTAATTTTGGAATATTACAGTCCTCCCCTCCCAAATGTTGCTTGTCCTCAAGCAACTGCAAGGATAGAAATGAAGAGCCTCCTCTTCTCCCCCTGTAGCATCCTCATATGATAAAATCCTCCAAGGATCAAGATGTTGTCTCATCAATACATCTCCAATTTGCCCCTCCCAAGCATACAAGCTATCTTTTGGTGAGCATCCAAAATAGCTATCATCATGTAAAAGTAAAACACCCATGGAGGAAATAATGGGCTATATAAAGGCCTTCTTGAGGCATGAGGTCTGTATAGATTAGGATCTACCATCCCCACATGAATCTCCCATCCCCAAGCTATCATCCATACGAGATGAGTTACCTCCCAACATGGAAACTCTTGAAAATTATCCTCGACCTTTGGCTCCTGTAAAGTAGGTGGGATGAAAATCTGAACATGGTATACAAAGTAGACTACCCCACGTTGTCCTCCTCTCCACTCATGATAAGTGTAGAGTATCTTCTGATCTTGGGCTGCAATAATATTGCCCTCAAGTGGCAAGATGAAGAATAGATCTCCAAAGATCTCCTCTTCAACGTTGTGAATCAAGTTAGCCCAAACCATCCCATATGTGATGAATAGGACATAATCACCACATGACATCCAAATGAGAAGAGTACTAAAGGTTTCATATAGTACTAAAAGGTACCAAGAGTTTCCCAAGTGTTCACAATGCAGTTTTCCAAACTGCTGCTTCAGAAAATAGCATGGAAAGTTGTTTCTTGACAAATTTCTAGTTATGTATGTCATCACATCTACTAGTGAATAGTAAATGACTTGGTGCATCAACTGAGCATACATGAAATAATATAACACTTGCCCAAGGCCACACAAAATATGGCTATCTCCATCATATAATTTGGCCAAAAATTGACCATGGAGCCCAAAGAAAATAATTCCCTCTTGTGGAGCAATGCACTGAATAAAAACCGTAAGAGTATGCAAATACTGTGTTAGAAAATCAATAAATGCAAAATCAAGATTCTTACCATGTAATAAAAGTAAGATGATGATAGGATCTATGAACAAGCTCTCCATAGTGGTATGACATACTCTCATGAAGAGGAATGAATCATATGTTGCATGGGGATCCTCCTTCCTATGCTTGGAAATCCAAGTCAAGAAGAACATATCACATTAATAAATGTCTCCGTCCACTGCTCCATCATTCTCACCTCCTCCTTGTCCACCAAGTGCATCAAATGTGAAGTGATCCTGGGGACACTCCATCAATAAGTCCAAGCCCCAAAGTGACATCATTGTTGGCCTATGCAAATAGGCTCCTGCCAACTCATAGCTCCATTATTTAGCATGCTCATTGTCAAATACATCTCCCATAATGCTGCTATACATAAGAAATTTCTTCCAAAGTGGAAGTACCTCCAGATCATCCAAGACTAAGGAGTAGCCCCTTTTCACCATGATAGTGCCATCTTTTACTTCTGCAACATCATGCCAAACATGGGAGTAGATCTTCCCCTGCTCTCCCAAGAGAAACCAAAGAAACGATAGCTTTTTTTGCCTCCTCACACCTCCATCATAAAAATCATGTGGTGAAAACATAATGATTGACATGAAGGATGTCATACCAACAAAATTCATCCACACTCCTTGTTGCCATATGATGCAAGTGCCCTGCCAAACTTCCTCCACCCACATACCCTTTGAAAGAGGATATGTCACATGATGGCCAAACTCTTTCAAGAGTAACCAATGCAGCCAAGCCTCCTGCTGGCCAGTGTCATACATTTTCAATTATCTTTCCAGCTCCTTGCTCAACATCCACACCCGTTCATCCAAATGTGGGTGCCTCCCCTCATGCTCCATCTTGATATTCTTCCAATGAAGACTACCGTCCTCCCAAAACATATTTCTCCTTTTGCATTTCATGGGATGTTGAAATGCAACTCCTTGGAGATCTCCTAAAGAATATATCACACCAATGACCATCTTGAATCCATAAGGATGCAAATGTGTTGGAGGAAAAAATTCCTCACTGTTTCTTAATGACAGTGTTTTTAATCTCTCCAATGATGTAATGGCTATCTCATACTCCAACTCAAAGATGAACATGTGGTTTTGTATAAGATTGTGTTGGACAAGGTTCATCTTATCCTCCAAAATTTCACACCCCAAACCCAAGTTTTGTGTGCAGCTCAACATTGGCACGCTAGGATGATGGATCATACCTCCCTTGATCAACTCAAGGTTACACAACGCAGTGCAATCCTGCTGCTCCAAATCAGCAGTTTGTGCTGGCCCTTGGTCATGCAAAGGCAGATTTCCACAACCCTCTAAAAGATTTGATGCAATAATAGAAGGTAGAAATTCAATCATACCTTGATGGAAATTGGGAACACCTTGTATGACTGCAAGAGTTCCTCCTTCTAATGTGTTGGCTCCCCCAACTACTGATAATGATGGTTGCTCCTCCAAGGTTATGACAACGCTAGTACAAGTCTCCTCCAATGGTGGTGAGGGCTTCTCCTCCTTTGGTTTCTCTTTGCCAAATTCTCTAATCAACCTTTCATTAAACTCAACAAAATTATTCACTCTTGCATGACTCAAATGGTTGAACCACAAAATGTTGGCTTCACCCTCAAGGTGCAGCGTTGCAATTTCTACAGCCTCTCTCTCTACCACTAGATGTAGTAGGAAGAATACATCAAGTTTTCTTGCCCAATCCTTTGCTGTAGATGACCCATCAAAATTAGACAATAGAAACCTATTGCCCTTGATTCCCCCCTTGCCATAAGGTCTCCTTTATTCCTTCAAATGAATTAACTGTGGGAAAGCTAGAGTCTCCTTGAAGGCTCTAGGTTGAGATTTGTACTCAAGAAGGTAATCACTTAGAATTTTGTGATCCAAGTGTCCTCTATTCCCTTGATTCTTGTCTTCTTCAAATGAAAAGGGCATATTGAAATTATTTGGAGCTCTCTACAACACTGGTTCTCTTCTCTGATCATAGGAAGTGCATGGGCCTTCCTCCTCTTGAAACCTTTTAAAGGTCTCACTGCAACTTTCCTCTTTCATTTGCTTATCCTCCTTGGAGAGGTTCTTCATCGATCTAAAAAATGATGAGAAAAAGCTCATTTTCTTCATCTTTCTGATTTCTTCCTTCTTCTTTTATTCTTCTTATTTCATACTGGCTGAGATTCCACAGGCTGAGCCAAGATTATGCTCTGATACCACTGCAATATCCCAAAATGGGGATGCAGCAATACATGAACACAAAACTAGAAATAGCAGAGAAAAACATCATACCAAAAAGTATGGAAACCATGGAGCCATTTTATTATGTAAATCAACAACAAATGAGTACAATAGAAGTGTGCATAACTCAAATAATCAAGGCAAACAAGCCTCCCATGAATACATATGCCAAAAATGAAATGCTGCTATATTGCAGAATGTTCATGAACATGTGCAATGTAGTAATATATGGTACACTGCTACATGGGAATGTAGAATAACATAAATATGCAAATATATGGCTCATACAATGTTGGGAGTTATGATCTAATATCCCAAACAAAATTCCAAGACAATCCTAGAAGGATTTCCTGAAATATGCAAAATGGAAAAAATGTCGAAGCTGCAGTCCTAGGATAGAATAGTAGCTGCAACTCAAGAACTAGATGGAGATGGCTGAAGATGATGCAAAAGCTGAACAAACCTCCTCTAATGGATTTTCCAAGTGAAATTTTGATCCTAACACTGAAGATCTCACCCTCCAAACAATCTGCAAACTCTCACTGCAAATACTCACTGAAAATAACGAAGTCAAGGAGAGGGACTGCACTGTAGGATATATAAACTGAGTTGGCCAAGTGCCAAGATCTGAAATAAGCTCCAAAGTCTCCCTCACTGGTCTCCCAAAGGAATGGAAGCTCCCTCCTTTGAAAATCATGCTCCGGAAGTGGTGTTGTGAAACCTCCACTGCAACACCCTGCAACACAACGTTATACTTCTGCAGAGATAATGTTGTAGCTGAAGGAGGTGGCTTGGCCTTAAGCCTAGATGTGGAGAAATGAAGTACAAGATCCCTCAAGAGGCCTCTCAAGAAAGGAGAAGGAATTCCTAAACATAAATTCCTTGTGCTAAGCAGCACAACAATCTAAACTAAACAGTTGAAGGGAGCACAATAGTCATGCTGACCACAAAATCAATAACCCATAACATAAGATGTCTTGCTATGGCTTCTTTGCCATCCTTTTATGCAAATGGAAGCCCTCTCATCTTGGGTCCCACTCATTAGGGTTTCCTCCACCAAGGAATCTTCCTCCCACTATCTCTGCGTTGTCTCCAAAGATGATCTCCACCTCTTATCCCAGCGTTGTTGACTTGGTCAAACTTGACCTTGTCCACATACAAATGTCCCTTTTCACACATGAGGGTGTGAAATCCAGCTCCTATGATGATCCCTTTTCAAATTATGAGGGATTTTATTCCTATTTCTGAAATGTATGGGCCTCCTTACCCATTTATTCATCTCCTAAGTGTAAACAACAAAAATCAATATTCCAATTAGCTGCATGCTAATTTTGGAATATTACAATGCCCCTCTCCTTCAAACAAGTGTTTCCCTCAACGCTTGATTATTTCTAGATGCTTCTGTATAAAATTCTCATCCTCCCATGTGGAATCCTTAACGGGTAAGTTCTTCCACTTTTCGAGATACTCTGAAATTGATCGATTTAGTAGTTGTCGAGTTATTTTTACTATGATTGCTTCAGAACTTCTTTCACTGTGATGGTGATCTTCTTGTTGTTTCATTCAATTCTGCACCAAATTTAGGTTATCCTTTGATGGTTGGAGAACTTGTTTTTGATGCTCTTTGTGATATTCCACTATTTTATCATCCATATTAGCTTTCATATCCTTCAAACTGTCAAACTTAGCCTCCATTTTTGTTTTTAAACCACATATTTCATCTTTGATTTCTCTTTGTAAGATATAAATTTGTTGCACTACGTTCCTCGGGATTTCGGCTTCACTCTATACAAATTTAAGCTTCTGAACCTTCATAGAAAAAAAGTTATAGCGCAAATGCCACGATGACCTGTTTAGGTTAAATTCGGGAGCCTAAAAAAACCCTAACTTCCACAGATCATATCTCTGATAATATTGCGAACCAAGATCTGAAATTTTTACATGATGTTCCTCAGGATTTCAACTTCGTTCTGTAAAAATTTCAAGTTCTAAACCTTTGCAGAAAAAACGTTATAGCGAAAATTCCATGATGACCTGTTTAGGTTAAAAATGGGAGCCTGAATAAACCCTAACTTCCACAAATCATATCTCCGAAAATATTGCAGACCAATATCTGAAATGTTTACATGACGTTCCTCAGGATTTTGGCTTCGCTCTGAAAAAATTTCATCTTCTTAACCTTCGTAGAAAATAAGTTATAATGAAAATTGCATAATGACATGTTTGAAGCAGCGAAACCCTAGAATCCAAAGCTCTGATACGAAATGTTATGAAACCAACTCCAAAAATAGAAGAAAATATAGATCAACAATTTATAAATAAGCCACTTTGAGGGGGAAACCTTCTTTACATTACATAAATGAACAATTATTGGATGATACAAATGAAGAAACCTACTTTCTATATATGGGATTCTGTAGGGCCACAATATAATCCTATTCGACCTTACAATAATAATGTAAGGGCACAATAATAACAATATGGGGCTTACATGGGTACAACAATAACAATAAGGGGGCTACACTAACAACAATAAGGGGATACACTAGTATTATAGGGACCTAACAACCATTCACCATTTCCATAAAAAAATGCAATGGGAAAAAGAGCTCATTTGTATTAATTTCGAAATATAGAAGAGTTTCACAACCTTTGCCTTGATGAAGTGAAGATCCTCCCATAAGTATACAATCCTTTCCTTGGATGATAATATTTCCAACCTAATTTTACCAACATAGTTATACCTTAAGTGAACTCCCCTAACCCTCTAGCCCGTAGTTGATTTATAGGCCAAGATGAGGAAGTTTTATATCCATAAGTCAAGGATGAGATCCATGAATAGTGGTATTAGGGTTCCTTGAAGAAGGGGAATTAGATCCATGATGAGAGGGGTAAGGCTAGAATATGCATGACCCTGAAGCTTTCAATTGAGATATATTCGCCCAACAAAGCTTCTATAATTCACTTTTTATTTTTACTTTTCATTGAGTCGTGTGTGCAATCTATAATGGAATATAGAAAGCAGTTTTGCGCAAGTAACAATGGAAGAAACGTGAATGTACATAAACTGACTAGGAAAGTGCGTAGGTCATAAAAATTAGGTTATTAGACCTTGCAACCCAAAATTCTTATTTTATTCAAGGGGTTAAAGTTGTTGACTTGTAAGGGAGTGTTTTGAAACATGCTTATGGATAACGAGAGATCCATTTTGATGGTAAATTGTCATGGTGAAAAAATGACGCGTAACAGATTGCCCCCTAAAGTGCAAAGTTAGAAAATACAATTAAGGATTGAATCAATTTATCATGCCAAAGGTTAGATTGGAGACCATGGTAGAAAACCTACAACAATAATTCAAGGATTATAATGCAATATAAAATCATTACTGAGGTAGGCATTCCCATACTCATAGAGTAAACATAACTCAGTGAACTAGTAGGGAAATACACAAGAATCATGTCAGAAGTAGAAACAATATGGAAAAAGCCATAAAATATGAATATATTTGTTAAAATCATGAATACATAGCTCCTCACAACGTAAATGGATGAAACTAGATCCAGGGTCTTGATCTCCATCTCTCGATCCATAGTACGAATATAACCATGTGATTAAATGTCTTGAATTTGAAAATGGTAGAAACCACTTGATTACCGGTCAATGTTGTGAACTGTTAACAAGTGTGGAGAAACCCCCAACAATGATAATGGTACTCAAGGTACTCTCGGTACAATATATAGAGTATGAAAATATGTCTTGAAGTCGAACACTCGTAGAATCGTTTGATATAATTTCAATGATGAGAACCTGTTCTCGAAGGCAAGAAACATATCATTAAGGCATGCAGGCATCAAGGTACTAAAAAATGGTTTCTTGATCAACTCCCTAGATAATGAGTTAAAGTCAATAGGAAGCTGCGATCCGTCGTAGGAGGGCCTATGACACATAACTTATGTCAAGTTTTGAAGAACAGTTTGCAAGGACAAACTCAGGGATGGCCGATGCGATTGAAGGCTACAAATTGCAAGGTAATTTTGAACAGAGGTTGAACATCTCTTGAACAAATTGACGACACAAAATTGACTTGGAAGTATTTGACTCAATGATAATACCCAAAACTAGTTGAAGAATTTCAATGAGGTTTGATTAAATGTGAGACAAATGGATTTCCCAATCTCTAACAAAGGTGACAGAGTGTCATGTTCAATAGTGACATACTACCATAAATGGATTACTTAGATGAATTGTTGCAATTTCCCCCCACCATTACTGGAAAGTATCTCTTTATTTTTTTCAAGCTTTAGGATGATAAAATTTGTTTTTCCTATAAGCTCATCCTTTAGATGAGTCCTTCCAAGTATATTTGGCAAACCGTAGGGAGTGGTTTGGTCTCTTCATGATTGACGAGTCCTACACTGTTTAGATTTTACAAGTCTAGTGTAGGGATAACTCAATGTCGTTTTCATATTTAAAGAGTATGAAAAGACAAGAAAAGAAAACTCTTTTATCTCTTTCAACATAGATTATAACGAGCCCTAAGAAACTGAAGCTCACTCTTTTTCAGTTTTAAGGAGTCAGGAGAAAAACGTAAGTAAACTCCATAATTCTCTTTTTCATAAATTTAGTCTCTCAAGCCCGAAAATTGATAAAATGATGTAACAGAGAACTCTATTGACGATGATTAGTCAACATATACATTTTTCCTAAATATTCTAGTTCATTGCAGAAAAGGGGTAAACTTATACTGAATAGATGACTGCTCATTTACTTTTTCGAGTTTGAATAGTCAAGTACTAAACAATCTTTTCATGTTTAGAGAGTCTAAAAAGGGCTTAAAATATAACTCTTGTGTTTCGCCATTTTGCAAGTTTTAACGAGCTTGAAAAAGTGATAAAATTTTACTCAAAATCAAAACGATCCATTTTTTATGTTATAACCTATGTTTTGCACATTAAATTCAACAAATTATCGTAATTGCAAAAAAATTATAATAAAAACATCTAAAATTTGAATTTTTAAAACGTCAAAGGCATAAAAAATGATATTTTAATGGCCTAAAAACCTATACAAGTTCAAAAAGTAAACTTATTTTTACTATTTGTTTTTTTAACGAATTGAGATCAGAAAAGAGGGGTTTTTACCAAAAACTTTAAAGGTCGATTTCGATCAAACCGGTGGACGAAATTGTGAACCGTCTTCTCCAATTAAGAAATATCTTCATTATCTCCATTTTCAGTGGATTAATTTTTCATTTAATCATTTCATTTTATTTTTTGAGGTTGTTTTTCTTTTAAATTTTCACCCTAGGATGTGTGCAGTTTCCCTTCATCAAGACCGCACACACTGATAATTTTTAACATAAAGAGATATGTGATTTCCATAATTTTTCTCCTAAAAAAGTGAAAATACATTATGTCTGCTAAAAATGGTTGAAATATATTTTTATGGACACAGACTAGGTGGAGAAACCATTGTCGCTTATTTGAGGTGATATTGTATCCAAGGGGACCAAATAAAAGATGGAACAATTGACATAAATACCATTGAGAGTCTCCCCTTGAGAATTTTCTCCTTTATAGTTTCCATATTTTGTGGAAGCAAAGTGCTTCACTTGCCCACTAAGGCCCAGATGCAGATTTTCGTGGAGTGTTCACAGTCCACTATATTCAACCGGTGCGAAGGAGTAGTTTCCAACCAAAAAAGGGAAATTGCATAGAGCTAAGACTAGAAAACTAAAGAGCTTTGGTTATGGTGCCATTCTTATTTCATTTTCTATGGACAAGATTCTTCTCCTTGCTCCACAATAGGTTCTAGAAGATGTAGGAGGACCTCAAGATCCTCTGATATGTTGTGGTGGGTTTCGTTGATGGAACACCATGGAGGCGATGGCTTGGTGGTGAATTATACTCATGATTTTTTTGGGTGGTGGGAAGAACAGATCGAGGATTTTCTGTATGCAGGGATTGATTACAGAGATGACCCAAATATCCCACTCCTAGCAGGGATACAATGGGTTGACCTAGGTAAAAAATTCTCATTTTGATTGCTTTTATGTTTTCAAAATTTTATTCATTTTTTGAAATCCAAAGCTAATTATCTGAAATGGTCATGCATATGTGGGCCTGATTCAACCAATGGAATATGACACTTTGACAGATGAGGAGATCAACCTGTAGCTATTTTGGTGCCTAACTGAGCTACAACCGAAACCTTGACCGAGCTGGAGAACAACCTGGAGAGGTTGACTATAAATATCCCAGAGACTGGGACTGATGATTTCCTCTCAGGTACCAAAGGCACGTAGTAGGAGTTCCAGGCCCAATCAGGTGCTTGCTATGATGAGTAGTCCACGCTATACTTTTCTATCATGATCATCATCATGGCTAGTTGCTAGTATTTAGGGCTATATTTTAATTTTTGTATCATCATGTTAGGATAATAAAGGTCATGGGGCCTCATGTCTTTGGATGACATTTTTTGGATCACACGCTTTTGACAATCATTTAACCTAATGGAGACGACTACTTATTTATCTTAGTTTATCTAATTCAATAAATGGATGAATATTATTTTTATTTACAAATATTTCAAATGTCTATTTAACACGTGATTTTCCAATGAATCATTTAATGTGTTTAAATTTATCAGAATATGTTGATATTCAATGTAATCAAATTGCATTTCCAAGAGATGGACCCAAAAAAACATTCTTATCATTGTTGAACTTCTTACTATATAGACACCCTTTAAATGGAATAATATGAGCTGTGAATCTAACCTAATGATCCAACATCGAATGCCAAATAAAATGCCATCAAATAATAGTTCAATGACTACATTGTATTCCTCTATTTTATTCGTTGTTTGACTGAGGAATATCCCATGAATAGAAACAAACTCATTAGTGGGTGAATAAATAAACCAAGGTACAGAGGACAGATTCTAAGTACTACGACTAGCGACATTAGTAAAGCCAATTTAATTATGAGGGAGCTTCGACATATGAAAATAAAGTGTAACAAAAAATAAGAAGGATAAGTAGTAGAAAATTGCAAAAAATGATAAAACTATTGCACACAGTTATAAAATTGTAATACAAGTAATGTACAAAATCTTCACGAAATAAATCATGCATAATATTTCTTCAAGTAGAGACCATTCTTGGGCTCTCTTAAAGAAACACCATCATAATAGACTAGCTCATATGCCCCTTTAGCTAGTACACATTTCACAATGTAAGGATCATGCCACATGGGTTCGAATTTACCAACACCTAGTTTATCATGTGCTTGATCATAGACCAAGGCCAGGCCACCTTTTGAATATGAATGAGGATTCATGTTTCTATCAAACTGAGCCTCAATATATTTCCTATGAGCCTCACTAGTCAGTGTAGCATCACAACGAGTCTCATCTAGTCATGCTAAGTACAAAAAACACTCCTCCTTTGCAGAGGTAGCTTATAACAACTCAATGACTATTTTCAAAGATGGAATTTTACATTCAATTAGCAAAAAAACCTCCAAATCGTAAACAAGTTGGAAAGGAGTAAAACCAGTTGATGTTTTTGTAGAGGTACAGTATGCCCACAAGGCTAAAAAAATCATAGTATGCCAATTTTGTTTATGAATCTCGAATATTCATTTAATCATGTTTTTTAAAGCCTTGTTAATAACTTCCATTAGACCATTTTATTTTGGATAATATGGGGTAGAGCTGTCATGGCACACGCCGAGCCCTATCGAAAGTTCAGTCATCATAAAATTTCGTAAGTTGATACCATGGTTCATAATGATGGCTTGTGGAACACCAAACCAATAAATCACATGATTGAAGATTAAAATTTTTACAGTTTCGTCGTTTTCCTTATATGTAGGCATCACCTTGGCCCATTTTGTAAAATAATCTACCGCTAGGATAATGTATCCGTGCCCCCAGGCTGAGTGAAGGTTACATGTAAAAAAATCAATGCCCCCTTTGGCGAAAGGACCAACATCTATAATTTGGTGAAGAAGAGTTGGAGGAAAACACATATTGTGATGGTAAAATTGGAAAATATGGCATTTATTGACCATATTTATGCAATATTTAAACATAAAGGGCCAGAAATAGCTAGTGCACAATATTTTTGGGCAGTGACAAACCCTAACATGTGACCACCAGAAGCTCCAGAATGGCAATCATTCAATTCCTTCTCGGCTTCTTCGTGATTCAAATAGTTTCGGAAGATGGAAACAACACCACGACGATAAAGTGTATCTCCAACAATAGTATATTGTTGTTATTGGTACCGTATGCGACAATGATTAGTTTGAGACAACTCGGGATGAAAAGTCTAAGTTTGAAGATAAACGTTGATATCTCCATACCATGGATCCAGAGTATTGATAAGAAAGAGGGATTCATCTGCAAGAGAATCATCTGCCACAGTTTCTGTTTCAGTATAGGGAAAGTCACATAATAACTCAACAAAAACCAATTATTTCTTCGACTTAGATTTTTCAAATTGTAAATCAAATTCTTGCAAGATAACTTTCCATTTTGAATATTTTCCCCCTAGCAAATGTCTAGTAAGAATGCGCATCATAGGGTTTCAATAAAAAATCAGTGTTTTTTTTTCTTAAGAGTATATAATGACGGAAATGTTGGACAATTTGAACAACTTCCAAGGCTAATTTCTCCACGTGTGCATATTTGACCTCAGTTTTAGTGAGATTCCTACTCAAATACCTTATTTTTAGTGAGATTCCTACTCAAATAGTATATCACATGTTCATTATTGGATTCATCTTCCTGAACTATGACCATGCTAATGGTGGCATCCAATGCAGTTAAATACAAAAAAGTATTCCCGATCATAATCAGGAAAATGTAGCAATGGTGCATGGCTTAATGTGTGCTTGAGTGCATCAAAATATTTTTGAGCAAGATCATCCCAAATGAATGGGATGTCCTTTTTCAAGAATCAAGTAAAACCTTTAGTTAGCTCAACATAGTTAGGAATGAACTTGTGTAAAAAATTTGTTTCCCCTTGCAAACTTTGGAGTTGGAGAAGATTGGAAGGAGAAGGAAAATTTAGAATAGCCTCTACCTTAAGCGGGTTGACACAAATTCCTTCCTTTGAAACAACGAATCCAAACAATCAACAAGATTATACACAAAAGACACACTTATGAGGATTCAGACGAATATTGTATTGCCTACATCTGATGAAAATCACTCTCAAATGCATTGGATGATCTTGTTGTCTCAGTGAGTGAGCTGGTAAGTAATATAAGTAGGGTTGTGCATTATGTTTGATATCATGAAATGTGTAAGACATTTCCCATTGAAAATTCACACCATTATTCTTCAAACTAAATGGGAGTTTTCGATAAGAAAAAATTTCTCATTGATAAATGAATGTAGTTTTATGATGATCAACAAGGAGTATGTTTATTTTATTGTAACCCGAAAATTTGTCCATAAAGAGAAAATATTTTTTCTAGCACAATCATCAACAATTTGATCGATATAAGGGGTAGGATAATTTTCCTTTTGACAAGATTTATTAATATCCCTGTAATCGACACATACTCTAATGGTCCCCTTCTTCTTGTTAACCAGAACAATATTGGACACCCAACACTCAAGGGAACTAAATAAATGAAGCCTTCTTTAAGTCATTTTTAAACTTCAACTTTTATTGCGGTAGCTTTTCATGGATGCACTACATATAATCTTTTTCTAATGGGTTTGGCATCCAAGTAAGTCTTGATTTCATGAATTACAATGCTAGGGTCAATTCTTGGCATTTCCTCATAGGAACAGGAAAAATGTCTCGGAATTCCTGAAATAGGGCTTTATATGTCTGAAATTCTTTAAAAGAACAAGAATAACGTATGTGAATGTTATCGATAATTCTAAGTTTCACAGAGATGTTGATCGACATAGTCGTTGATATGTTTCATAAAATATTCTCGGATTCAGAATGAAGGATTGACATAGGACGTTCGGCGTCATTACTATCTCAGATGAAAACATAGATGAAAAATCGTTCTCGGTTTTGTCAAGGATGGGTATAAAATATGAATGATGATGATAATCATCCCATGGAATTTCATCCAAATTCATTACTTCCATGATACTTTCTTCAATTGGAAACTCTTTATTGAAGGGATCGGGAAATGATATTGGTGCTAAACGTCACAACTAAGAATAATAATCGATGATCACGTTCACTCGATCAATTTCAGATGGTGGTGGGTTTGGAAATGATTGAACTGCATGATATGCCAATTTAGAAGGGCTCAAAGGCATCTCACTTCCATACGAGTTCAATTTTGATTCTAAAGGTACAATCAAAGGATAAGGAAATTCGATTGTTCTTGATGTGATCATAATAACTTGGGAAACTTTATGAAGAATATTTGGTAGAGGGAGTGAAAAATTCCCAATGAGGGACGAATATTTGAGAAGACCGATACCAACATCCTCATATGGAGTAGTCTATTTTCCAATAAAAGTAATACTACTGGTAGAATTAGGGTCTAAAGTCTAATATGACAGTTGGTCTTCTTTTACAATTTTTTCTTGATGAGGAAACATTATCATGCGAAAAAATGATGAGACCACCGCAGACATGGCATAGGCCCAACTTATACCTAGAAAAGGGTTATAATCAAGCTGAGAATCAATGACTTCAACCTCAATTAGAACCGTTTTACCTTCTAATTCTATGGGCGGATAATTTAAAATTCCATATGGCCATAAACCTCTTCCATCAAAGGCTTTCAAAGTAGTGGGAGAATTATTTATCGTTGGATAATCGAAAGCTATCCAACAAGCAATGGAAGTTATACACATAGAATATCCTTCATCAATTACTATTTGAAAGACTCGTTAGTTTTGACAAAAAAAATTATTTAATATGTCATTTCGTGCAAGAGTCTAGGTACATGACTTTCAAGATCAAGGAAAATTAGATGAGAATCCTGGGGATTGAATGCTCGTATCACTGACAATAGAAATTTCCTTTCTATTTGGGAAATTCTACAACACTTCAAGAGGTGACATTGTTGAAGGAGACATTGATATATCTTCAACAATGTTGTAATTCTGGGTAGCTTGAGCATGAGGGTTAAAAGTTTACTTTCGAAGAAAACCTTAAGGAGGTCATTGAATTAACATGTCAGAATTTTTTTTTTTCAATATGTAAAGGTTAAAAAGGAGGATGAGTTGACATGGAATATTGACTAGGTGAACTAGAACCATTTCCATCTCCAACAGGACCCTTAGATCCATAATATTTAGATATTGCGGTGTTGTAGCTGCTACAACGCCACCCAAATTTTTGGGCATATTAAAAATTTCAATTCCACCTCTGATCGCTTAGAGCATTAAGGTTTTGACTTGACCTTCAGTCAGTTAATCTCCCCATGACCTATTCATACAAAACCCTATCATTGTTCCCATTCATACGATGCACACCACACCCACTTGTCTTGTTGTCTCATGAATGTAGTAGGGTTTGTGGGGTTTTTTGTTGCAAAGAGCATTGAGAGTTCCTCCATGGATTCGATGTTAGGTTTCCCATAGTAGTCATCACCAATCACTGTGGGCATCGAGCTCAGACATATAAGGCTTCAGTTTGGCTTGCATTATGCTGGTCATGCTAGGGTTCGGGAGAAACCCCAATTTCTCAAGAAATTCATCCCAATGCATATTACCCTAGGAAAAATTATGATATGAATTGCATGAAATCATGATAAAATCATAGAATATAATCTTACCTCGGGTTCATGATTGGTTTCCCTCATCTCAACATGTGCATTAAGGTTTTCAAGGTTTTAGTGAGGCGTTACAAGTCCCACACACTTCCAAGCCCCTTTTCTATGGTATGTTCATTAAAACGAAGTGGATACATCTTGTGTTGATGATTAGGGCAAGACTTGAGTTTCATTAGGGTATGGAAAATGATAGCTCTCCTCTACACCTCTAAAACCCTAAATTATTATGATCAAGAACCTGACCATGCCTTGAGTTAACCTTCACTATCTAGAACTCTTTTCACATAGCGCTTCAAGGCACTTTCTCTAAAATCACATAATCACCGTGGGAAACAAAAAATATTAAATTCACAATTGGTGGTTCCATTAAATGTCTAAATTTGAATTTGATTTCCAAAGTGAAGCGTGAGATGATCCATCCATGCAATTTATAAAAAATTAATTTTGATTATTTTCATGCTACTAGAGTGAATCAATGTTTGTCTTTTTATCTATACATTGATCCCACATGAAAATTATCGCTTTGGTAAACTAATTTGTTTGTTTCATCTTCTTTGCAGGACGCCAAGAAAATGTGGCTTGGATCCACATCCAAAAGGGGAAAACTTGTACTCGAGGAAAGAAATGCATAGGTTGCAAAGTCGCATAGGTTGCAAGGTCGTGAGTTTGCAAGGTCGCAAGGTTGCAAAGTCACATAGGTTGCAAAGTCGCAACGTCACATAGGTCGCAAAGTCGCATAGGTTGCAAGGTCGCAAAGTCACACAGGTCGCATAGTCACTTAGGTCACAAAGTCGCATAGGTCGCAAAGTCACAAATTCTCAAAGTCGCAAATTTTCATAAGTCGCAAAGTCACAAGGTCGCAAATTCACAAGGTCGCATAGGTCGTAAAGTCGCATAGGTTGCAAAGTTGCATAGGTCACAAAGTCGCATAGGTTGCAAAGTTGCATAGGTCACAAAGTCGCATAGGTCGTAAGGCCGCAAAGTCACATAGGTCACAATGTCACATAGTTCGCAAAGTTGCATAGGCCTCAAAGTCACAAATTCACATAGGTCGCAAAGTCGCAAGGTCACAAAGTTTCATAGGTCGCAAAGTCGAATACGTCACAAATTCGCAAGGTCGCAAAGTCACATAGGTTGCAAAGCCGCAAAGTCGCATAGTTCGCAAAGTCAAAGGGTCGCAAGGTCGCAAATTTGAAAAGTCACATAGGTCACAAGGTCGCAAGGTAGCATAGGTCGCATAGTCGCAAATTTTCATAGGTTGCAAAGTCAAATACGTCGCAAAGTCGCAAATTCGCATAGGTCGCAAAGTCACATACGTCGCAAATTGACAAGGTCGCAAAATCGCAAAGTCACATAGGTCGTCAAGTCGCTAGGTCACAAGGTCACAAAGTCTCATAGGTCGCAAGGTCGCAACGTAACAAAGTCGCAGTCGCATAGGGCGCAAGGTCATAAAGTCACATAGGTCGCAAGGTCGCAAAGTCGTAAAGTCGCATAGGTCGCAAAGTCGCAAAGTCTCAAACTTACAAATTCGCATAGGTTGCAAATTTGCAAATTCACATAGGTCACAAAGTCACAAGGTCGCAAAGTCACTTATGTCACAAATTCTCATAGGTCACAAAGTCACAAGGTCACAAGTTCACAAGGTCACAAAGTCACATAGGTCGCAAAGTCACAAAGTCACAAATTCGCATAGGTTGCATTGGTCACATAGGTCGCAAAGGTTGCATTCCGCCACTTAGTCACTCCTATAAAAGGGAGAAATCATCCAATTTGATAAAGGCTTCAACGATAGTAGACAACATCCTTGTCTCAAACAAAAAATATCTCGAAGCTCCAGATACTCTTCCAAAGAAGGATTGGATTACGACACAAAATGATAAAGTACATCTACGCATGAGAATCCAATCTCTGGAAAAGATGGCCAAGGATGTAGACAAGGTCATATATTCATATAGTCATCTCCTCAGTGGGTTATATCGATGGTCGAAGTCCATCACACTCCTTCCATCAGGTCACTAGAAACACCTAAGGAATGGGAGGAATTACTACATGAAATGCAAGGATTTCTTAACCCAATCAGACAAGCTTCCAACTCCAACGACTTCCAGGTGACAAGAGATAGCATTACGCAGTATGTGGTTGAGCCGGTCAGGGTTCACACTAAATTTTTTACCTTGTGAAACTAAGTCAACACCCAGAAAATCATGTTGATTTCATATGCCCTCAAGTGCATGCACAGACATGGGGAAGACATGCCTAAACTGGTCATGATAGATATAGACTACAAAGCATGGCAGATCTATCTCAAGTAGCATCAACATATTGACACTTTGGCCTTATCAATTAGCAGATCATTAGCACATGGTCAATGCATGAGAAATACTATCTCATTTTTTGTTGCACAACATGGTAGCTTAGGGAAAATTGAATCAAAACCTAAGCGAAACATGAGGGAGTCCCTGGGTCACAATCAGCCCTAGGTCACAATCCACCCTAGGTCGTAATCAACCCTGGGTCACAATCTCCCTTAGGTCACAATTTCCCTTAGGTCGCAATGTCTCTTAGGTCGCAATCTCCCTTAAGTCGCAATCTCCCTTAAGTCGCAATCTACCTCAGGTCACAATATCCCTTAGGTCGCAACTTCCCCTGGGTCATTTACCTTAGGTCGCATTATCTCTTAGTTCACAACCTCCCCTAAGTTTCAATCTCCCTTAAGTCACAATCTCCCTCAGATCACAATATCCCTTACGTCAAAACTTCCACTGGGTCGCAATCTCCCTTAGGTCACAATCTCCCTCAAGTCGCAATCTCCCTTAGTTTGCAACTTCCCCTCAGTCGCAACTAATCCCAAGAGTCAGGGAAGACCAAGGGTCACAAGAAACCAAAGAGTCACCTCGGCCTATACGTACATCTTCTAGCTATTTTTTAATGGACTTTTGGGTTGTGGAATTTTGAGAGAGACACATTGTTTTTTATTGAATGGACGCCTCTTGATGAATACAAAGAACTGTTATTGGATCTCACTATTGAATCTGATTGAAGTCTCATGTGTGGTTATGCTATGAATATGGTCTCTTCGAATGAATGAATGCTTCTTTAAAGTATTGGTGCACATTTCTACTCATTTATTCCCTTGTCTTATGAGCTTCCTTGCAACACGTGGATGATATATGATGTTCTAACTTAAAGAAATGTTGATGAACTGCTTTGTCGATATTTGCTTTAAATATTTATTGGGATGTGCATAGTTGATAAATGAAACACTTAACCATTGTGAAATTTTTCTCATTTTTTAAGTGAATCTTATAATAAGTATGATCTTGGTAAAGTTTTTCTAGCAATGCTTTTCATAAGTTTCATGCTTTAAATTCTGCTTTGCTATTCATGGTATTATGTTTCGTGGGGCATTCGTCAATCACTGACTTGTATTCATTCAACATCCGTGCATTCTCCATCTCAGCGAGTCCCCTCTCTCTCCAAAAAACATATTCACCAATTTAATGGCAACTGGGCCTACATACGGGATGGGATCCCCAAACCAAATTGTGTAGAGTCTAATTGGGATTATACATTGGGGAGATCCACTTACTGTTGACGAGACATTTTCAACCGTCAACAGATTTGGCACTAGAAGGAGGGCCAGATGACAAGTGGAGCCCTTGGAGCCTATAGTTTAGTCTCATATCGATAAATGGCTCATCCCAAAATCATACTCCCGAGATTTTTAGCGGGTTTATCTATTTGTAGATGCTTAATCCCCGACGAACCTCTCTATCACTTGTCTCAGTTGAAGTTCGATGGTGAAAATGGAATTTCCATAACCGACCACCTATCTGATTTTCTTGAGTATTGTGAATATTATGAAATTTATTATGAGGAGTTTTCTTGTGTTCTTTTCTCCCTCACCCTTGTAGGACGCATCAAAGAATGGTGTCACACGCTGCCAACAGCTTCCATCAATTTGTTTGAGCAACTCATCGGTGAGCTTCAACAAGATTTTCACAAGTATGATTTTCAAGATGTATTAATAGGGATAAATGAGATCAAAATGAAACCTCATGAATCTGTAGAGGATTTTTCTATTATATTTTTTCATACTTGTTTTGAGTTCCCTGAAAGAGATGTCGATTGGGAATATTTAATTGAATAGTTTCAACAGTTGGTTTTTGTTTCTCTGCAACACCTCTGATCTGAAATAAACCCTGATCCTTATGGATGTCATGTAATCCTAAAGTTACTAATTGTCCAAATTCAGTCCCAAATATTTTCTTTCCCATCTCTCTGAGTCGGGAACAACTTCAAGCCTCCAAGGAGGAGCTTACTATTTGTGACATTTCTCATCCTCCTCCCGATTTCCTACCTAATGGAGTTTTGTTTGCAAATAGTTTAAGTGATGAAATATGCTTGCAGGGAAATGAAACATGTTGTATCACCTCTGCATATTTCATACTCCTTGTCAAATCAAGACTCAAAAAACAAGTTAATTTAACATCTCTCCATGTTAATGAAACCAATCTCGATTCCATTGAACATAAGCTTGGGTCTAGTCCTAAATCTCATTCACCCATCGACAATGACTTGGAATTTGTCTTGAATGAAGTTGATTGTCCTATAAAATCCATGCACCATGACATTAATGCAGGCTCATTATTCCCTCTGTATGACAATAATGTGCGTGATGAAATTCCTAGTACGATTGGTACTCCCTCATCTGAATCATTTCATCCATTATTCCCTGATTCATTTCTTGATTCTACCACACCAATGATTTCTACAAATAATTCAGAACTTTCTTCTACTGGTGTTGGTGGTAGTGATGAACACGAGGGTGATGTTTCACAATCACACTACAAGGATGATGAATCTCTTAATCCTGATCTCTTCCACCCGCAGTTTTTAATCGGTCAAGAAAGAGACCCTATGTCTCGGCAATCTCAGGAAGTTTCTCTCATTGTTTCATCCTCATTTTTTATCCAAGAAGAGCCTAATGTACCAGATACCAAACCTGATCAAATTGGTTGCTTTAATGCTTGTAAATTCTTTGAAAATCTATTCACTCAAACCTCTACTAATTGTCACTCGTATCTATCTTTTGATCCTACGAAGCCACGCAAATTCGATGATTCACCTTTCCAAGATTCAAGGACTCATCAAGAATTTGAGGCACTTCAGGTTCCGCTAATGGTTATGTTAGGTTATTACGATCTTGATGAGACCCTTGAACCAAGCCAAATTAGGAATATTTAAATTAGGGTTTCCATGCACCACACTCCTCCCGACATAATCTCGTTGAATGCCAAATCATCTTGGAAAGCCCCTGATTCGAGTGATGTTCCCCTAAGCACATATTTCAATCCCATGTCAGTTGATATGCGTCAACCTCTATACCATAATTTATTTGCTGAAGGAAGGACACCAACCATTGTCTCAAATCTATTTTATTGTTGCCGAGCCAATACAGATTGTAGTCAAGTACAAGCAGATGATGTTTTACAATCCAATCACCCTACCTCTCTGTTACCTAAGACGCTCCTGGTGAATTCATCTCATCCTTGGGAATCTAAAGAATCTAATCTGTTGAACTGTCAGTCTATCAGTGTGAAAACATCTAAACAAATTAATAATATGATCATTGATAGTTATTAAATTTTTGCAAACAATGATATGCCACTTAGTCTCACGAAACCTCTGAAGTTCGATAGCTCCTTGTTTGAAGGTTTAGATTTTTTCCAGGGCAGTGAGACACTACAGATCCCACTGAAGGTTATGTTAGGTCCTCACATCCTCAAAAAAAACCATGGAAAAATTCAAACTAGGGTTTTCAAAATTAGGGTTTTTGTACTTAAATTCTCTACCATCTCAATTTCACCTGGAAAACACATATTTCCTCCATGTCATCAAATTAATCATCCCCACTCTTATGATAAGGTTGATGCTCTGCTTGAAGCATTTTATCTAACAAATTTCTCTAAAAGCAGACAATATCTTACCTCACTTGCACTAGATTTAGGGTTAAGCATGAACAGATGTGTGTCATGGCTAGATGATTATAGGTTTCAAGTACATATTCGTGTTTATCAGGATGGGATTGTAGTTAGGCTTCAACAAAATTTTCTAGCATGTTCTCTGGTAAGTAGCCATGACCTTCTTGCTGTTATAAATCTTTTACAAGTAAGATTTTTTGTTGGTGCACAATTTGTTATGCTGGTTCTGATTGCGTACATACTTGTTCTTGCAGGTTGGGAATAGATGCAATGGTGCACTGGAAATGTGATTTCACATGACCTGACTGTGTCTGTGGTTAAATTAGGGTTTGAGGTTTAGGCTAGCTAGTGTTTGTTAATTAATTTTTACTTGTTCATGTTGTTAATTAGGCTTTACTTGTCAAGATTTTATTTATGGTTAAATTATGTCCCCTATATTTTCTTCACTGTAAGTAGTTTAGTTTTATGCATTATGGTTTTTGCGCTAATTTGAAGTTTCTCATTGTTGCATGGAATTCATAAAATCACTACACCTGCATTGAATTTTCCTTTATCTATAATTAGTTGATTTATTTCATGCATAACATTGAATTTCATCATAATCCCTTCCCTCTGCACTACATCATACATTTTCCTTCTTGCATAGTATAAATTTGTCACTGGCCTAGACTTGCATTTTCCTCTTTGTTGCACAACACTACATGAGCCTTCAAACCTTTGCTGCCATGGCTATATTTCTTACACCTACTTACACATGCTCGAAGCCTTGAGGATTTCTTTATCCTCATTGCGCATGCCGAAACCCTGGAGTAGTTTCCCAGACAGCTCACCCTAATGTGGAAACCCCAACCCTAATGATTGTGCGAGGTTTTAATGGTTACTCCAAGAGGAAACTTCTCTTAGAACTAGTCATCAGAGTCACATCCTGAGCATCTTTACTATGAGTCTAATTCATTAGCCAGGGAAATGTGAACATGTTTCTTGTGGGGAACTCTAATTAGTTCGAGTGACCTATATCCATAACCTGAATTTTGTTCTCAACATGGTCTTGAATATCTTAATGAATTGTTTTCATGTTTCATGTCTTAACTGGAGATGGGGTGTGAAGGCTTGGCATGGGGGAAAACCAAGAAAAACAGAATATCTTTCAGTTTCTGTCAAACAAGAAACAACCTATCTTTCCTGTAAAATAAGTCGAGATCCCTCATCCACCCTAGTGCAATGAATGTCGAGTAATAAGTTCTAATGTGCACATAACAGATAATGAAATTTAATGAAGGGTAAAGTATTTAGAAAGGTTTTCTGTGCAGAGAGGTAATGCAACGACTCCGTCGGGGTACTGACCAGGCTCGCTGGCAGTGGAGCAACATTTCTGATTTCTTGAAGTGACTCCGCTGGGGTGTTGTCTAGGCCTGCTGGCAGCGAAGCAACACCATAAATATATTTTAAAAAATTATGAATATAATAAGCCCTCTGCCTTTCTCTTTGCATCATTATCAACTACTAGCATGTGAGAATTTCTATTTGGGTGTTTATTGATCAACAAGACCTAGCTGAGGCACAAATGGAAGGCATATATGTAAAGGTAAAAGAAACACAAGAGGTATCCACAGTGCTTGTTCAATATTCCCTTGCATCAATATCCAGACTCAGACTATTGTAGGGATTTTGGCAAAGATGCTGGATTCTACTAGTGGTTCGCCAATTGTTGTAGCTGCTACAACGCCACCCAAAATTTTGGGCATATTCAAAATTTCACGTCCCCCTATGATCTCTTAGACCATTAAGGTTTTGACCCGACCTTCAGTCAGTTAATATCCCCATGGCCTATTCCTACAAAACACTGTCATTGTACCCATTCATATGATGCACAGCACACACACTTGTCTTGTTGTCTCATGAATGTAGTAGGGTTTGCGGGGTTTGTTGCTACAAAGAGCATTGATATTTCCTCCATGGATTCAATGTTAAGATTACCATAGTAGTTTTCATCAATCACTGGGGGCACCGAGCTCAGACATATAAGGCTTTAGTCTGGCTTGCATTATTTTGGTTGTGCTAGGGTTCGGGAGAAACCCCAATTTCTCAAGAAAGTCATCCCTTTCCCATTTTACCTATTTCATATTCCCCTGGGGCACATTCTGATATGCATTGCATGAAATCATGATAAAATCATTGAATATAATTTTACCTTTGGTTCATGATTGGTTTCCCTCATCTCAACATGTGAATTAAGGTTTTGAAGGTTTTAGTGAGGCGTTACAAGTCCTACGCACCTGCAAGCCCCTTTTCTCTGGCATTTTCATTGAAACGAAGTGGATACATCTTGTGTTGATGATTAGGGCAAGACTTGAGTTCCATTAGGGTGTGGAAAAGGCTAGCGCTCCTCTGCACCTCTAAAACCCTAAATTATTATGATCAAGAATATGACCATGCCTTGAATTAACCTTCACTATCTAGAACTCTTTTCACATAGCGCTTCAAGGCACTTTCTCTAAAATCACATAATCACCGTGGGAAAAAAAAATATTAAATTCACGATTCGTGGTTCCATTAAATATCTAAATTTGAATTCGATTTTAAAAGTGAAGCATGCGATGATCCCTCCATGCAATTTATAACAAATTAATTTGGATTATTTTCATGCTATTAGAGTGAATCAATGTTTATATTTTTATCTATTCATTGATCCCACATGAAAAGTATCGCTTTGGTAAACTAATTTGTTTGTTTAATATTCTTTGTAGGACACCAAGAAAATGTGGCTTGGATCCACATCCAAAAGGGGAACACTTGTACTCGAGGAAAGAAACGCATAGGTCACAAAGTCGCATAGGTCGCAAGGTCGCAAGGTCGCATAGGTCACAAGATCGTAAAGTCACATAGGTTGCAAAGTCGCAAAGTCGCATAGGTCACAAAGTCACCTAGGTCACAAGGTCGCAAAGTCACATAGGTCACAAAGTCACATATGTCACAAAGTCACACAGGTCGCAAAGTCGCAAATTCACATAGGTCGCAAAGTCACAAAGTCGCAAGGTCGCAAAGTCGCAAGGTCACAAATTCGTATAGGTTGCAAAGTCGTAAGGTCACATAGGTCGTAAAGTCGCATAGGTTGCAAAGTTGCAAAGTCGTATAGGTCGCAAAGTCGCATAGGTTGCAAGGTCGCAAATTCCAATAGGTTGCAAAGTCACATAGGTTTCAAAGTCGCGTAGGTTGCAAAGTCGCAAGGTCGCAAAGTTTCATAGGTCACAAAGTCACATAGGTCGCAAAGTCACATAGGTCACAAAATCGCAAGGTCGTAAGGTCGCAAATTCGCAAAGTAAAATAGTTTGCAAAGTCACAAGGTCGCAAGGTTGAATAGGTTGCAAATTCACAAAGTTGCAAAGTCTCATAGGACACAAGGTCACATAGGTCGCATAGTCACAAAGTCGCATAGGTCACAAAGTCGCATACGTTGCAAAGTCTCAAAGTCGCAAGGTCGCAAAATCGAAAATTCACAGAGGTCGGAAAGTCGTAAGGTCGCAAGGTCACAAAGTCGCATAGTTCGCAAAGTCGCATAGGTCGCAAGGTCGCGAGGTCACAAGGTCGCGAGGTCGCAAAGTCGCACAGGTCGCAAGGTCGCAAAGTCGCATAGGTCGCAAGGTCGCAAGGTCGCAATGTCGCATAGGTCGCAAAGTCGCATAGGTTGCAAGGTCACAAACTTACAAATTCGCATAGGTCACAAAGTCACATAGGTCGCAAAGTCGCATAGGTCACAAAGTCATAAAGTCACAAAGTTTCAAATTCGCATAGGTCTCAAAGTCGCAAGGTCGCAAAGCTACAAATTCAAATAAGTCACAAAGTCACAAGATCGCAAAGTCGCATAGGTCACAAAGTATCATAGGTCACAAAGTCGCAAGGTTGCAAGATCGCAAAGTCACATAGGTCACAAAGTCGCAAAGTTGCAAATTCGCATAGGTTGCATTGGTCACATAGGTCACAAATGTCGCATTCCGCCACTCAACCACTCCTATAAAAGGGAGAAATCATCCAATTTGAGAGAGGCTTCAACGAAAGTAGAAAACATCCTTGTCTCAACCAACAAATATCTCGAAGCTCCAGATACTCTTCCAAGGAAGGATTGGGTTACGACACAAAATGATAAAGTCACTAGTACATTTGGTAGAATTCCAACACTTTTGACCAAATGTCGGAAATTTCCCCAAATTTTTTCAACTTTTTCAAATCTCGCCTGAAACCGTTGCTATACCGACGTTTAGAGACAAGTGTCGCAATACCAACACTTAGACAAAGTGTCGAAATTGCGATAGTTTTGGCAATAGCGTCAGAATTGCGAAGACATAGAGGAAAGTGTCGCTATTGCGACGTTTGAGGAAATCATCGCTATTACGACAGTTCAGGCATAGGTGTCGCTATTGCAACAGTTTCAGCAGAATCGAAGAATCGAAGTAGGAGGCCATTTGAATCGAAGATCTGGCCGGACCAGAAGTTGTAAGTAATTTCAAGTATATGTCATAGAAGAATTGTTTCAATACTTCTCGTGCATTTTTTAGATTTAGTTCTGTGTACGAATGCCTTGAGTCTCCATGAACTGAGTATGAGGGAGACTCTGTGATTGTTTTAAGGTCTGTCTGTATATTCAGTGATAAGAGCATATGAGGAATGCGTGAATAGTTCTGTGATAAGAGTTAATAGGGAACCTGTGTATGTATCTAAGAAATGGTTGATTGAATAGTGGGGTCGAATCATAAATTTGGGAGTAAACCATATGTTCCAGGTGTATGTGTAGGAATTGAATAACTGAGGTGCGTCTCATTGAAATTAAGGCCTCTGTGTAAGGCAATGATAGTGAATTGAACTTAGGGGTTCGTTTCCTAAAGAAGGACTTGGTTCCTTTCAAATTCCTCTAGATTATATAGATCCTCTATTACTTTGAATGCACGGTGCACACAGATTAGCATCTGTGTCGAGATTGGTATACCCGATTCACAAAATCAACATAAATGCTTCCAAGCCGCAATGCAGTGAACAGTGGAGAATATGATTCTGTGTGAAGGGTTGATAAAACCTGTACAGAACATTGAAGGAAGAACATAATAAGGCATTGGATGGAATAGGGGGAACCGTAATGAAGAAGGAGGTGGAATCGTGAGCACCATTAGCGAAGGTGGTTTTGAGGAACGAAACCGTGGTATTTGTGTTGTTGAAAGGCGGTTAGTTGTTTTCAAAAAAAAATGCGATGTGCTCCTGAGACCAACACGTGTCCTTGAATGGATTTGTAAAACCGCGAGTTTCGCATTTGTTTTGAGCGTTAATGCTCGACACCAAAGATTTTGTGAAACTTCGTTATCTCTGTCGGATAGAGGTTTGGGGCGCGACATAACATGGATCGTTGGATCCATTCGACGGTTAACTAAGGTATGGCCTAGCAGTTTTCGCCATTTAAACATTTATTTGATAAGTTTTATGTGTGGGGCCATGAGTGCAATGTGTATTAAAATATTGCACCGGTTTAATGTTATGAGTTGAAGTTTAGCGTTTATAAAAATGGGCTAAACCATAGTCAAAGTGGTTAAGGTGAAGACATCATAGTCGGGGTGCGTTATTTAAAAGAATTAAGGACCAAAATTAAAAGAAGCTCCGAATATAAGAGCTTTCGAAGTGAGAGATGATAGAATCACTTCATTAAAAGGACTAAGGGTACATATATGGTATTTGATGCGAATAACAAGTTTTGGGTGGAGAATCAAGGTAAAGAATGAAACCTTTGATAAAGAACTCTTGCCTAAGGATGAGTTGAGTTTAATGTAATAAGCTGAGGGTGGATTGTATGGTTTCAATAAAGGAGCATATTATATACATGAAGGGGTTTTATAACCTTTGAAGAAAAGGTAAGAGAAAGTTGGAATTTGACCATTGGTGAAAAAAGAAGAAGCTCCGTTTGTATATTTAGGTATATGGCCTTATAACTTATGGTTAGTGAATTTGAAAGAAGTGTCCGCAAGCTAATGGTTGAAAGTGTAAATGTGGGCTTTGACTTGAATGATAAAGAGAATATGCATTGCTATATGCACATAGGTAGAGGGAGAGTATTAATTTAATATCTCAAATCTCCAATTTGAGATATTAAAACATTCAGACAGAGTTTATTTAATTTGCCAGTTCAAGTAATCAGAACAGTGTGAGTTTTCCCAAATTGTGAATTGCTTGGGAATGAAAAAATTGAAGGCACTTTACACACAGATTGAGATTGAAATTTTGAGGAAACAGGGACTGTGGGTTTTACCCAGTTATCATTGTTCCTTCGGGCGGCTGGGCGCACCGTGTTGCGCCTTGTGACGACTATGTCATCTTAACCCCTAACCCCTTAAACACTAATTCCCAACCCCTAACCCATTTAACCCTGTAAACCTCTAGTAAAACCCTAACCCATTTAACCCCTAAACCATAAACCTCTAAACCCTTAACCCCTAACCCACTTAACCCCCTAAACCCTAAACCTATAAACCCTTAATCCCTAACCCCTTAAACCCTAAACCATTAAACCATTAACCCTAACCCCTTAAACCCTAAACCTATAAATCCTTAACCCCTAAAACCTAACCCCATTAGCCCCTAACTTCTAACCCCTAAAATCCTTAACTGCTAAATCCCCTAACCCCCTAAACCCCTAACCCATTTAACCCCCTAAACCCTAAAACTATAACCCCTTAACCCCTAACCCATTTAACCCCCTAAACCATAAACCTCTAAACCCCTAACCCATTTAACCCCCTAAACCCTAAACCTCTAAACCCCTAACCCATTTAACCCCCTAAACCCTAAACCTATAACCCCTTAACCCCTAACCCATTTAACCCCCTAAACCCTAAACCTCTAAATCCCTAACCCTTAACCCCCAATCCCCGGATAAGCCCTCCAAATTTGAATTAGCTTTGAAGAAGTAATTGTTTTCTTACTTCTGTTTAATTCACTATATAATCAAATCATGAATGAGAGAAGGCTTCTGGTTGTAAGCATGGTTGTGGTATGTTGATGTTCAGACGAAAACTACAACTTGTAGCACTTGATCTGCTAGGGGCCAGTTACCTTGATATTAACGGTGGTGTATTCATACTCCTTCTGAATAACCAATAAAGGGTCAAGAAAATTGACCAATATGTTGTCAATTTTTATCTTATCCATCTCTGGGGCAAGCTTCTTTTTGGCTAACTCCACTGCTTTTGATCTCAATTTTGCCAATTGCTTCCTTCTCTCATATGATACTTGAGCCTTTTCCTTTCTCTTCCCTTCTAATTCTGTAATAGTGTCATAGTGATGCTAACCAACTTCTTTGGAAAGCCTTCATAGCACACAATTCTAGGTTATGAGGGTATCATGTGTTTGTGGGTAATGCCATTATTACCATGTGTTTGTAGACTAATTGGTAAATTTTAGGAAAAACTTGCAAAATTTCTAATGATGATAATCGATGGTAACTCATGTGATTATGACCAGCTTGGAATAATGAGATGAACACAAAAAAAGTGCTAGCTAAATACTTCAGGTGGTTGAGTGGAAGTGTCACAACAAGTGTAAGAAATCAATAAGAAGAGGCCGCTTATTTTAGAACATATGGAAGATGTTGGAATATTCATAACTTGGTACTCTAAGGGTATCCCTTGAATGAAAAACTCTATGGAAAATGGTTGTGGAATCATAGAATTATCTCCATACACGAACATTATGAAAATTACTATAAGGTCTATTTAAGGATGATTCATATAACGAAGAAAATATTGGCAATCAACTAATGAAGTTGAATAATTATGGTAATAATGAAAGTAATTTTGAAAAAAACTATAAAGTATGATGAAAGTAATTATTCTACCTAAAAATATTATATTTATTAATATTTTTTATTACTTATAAATAATAATTACAATGAATATTATAAGTAATGATTTTTACATCCAAAAATATTGATAAATTGTTTTTAAATAAAATAAAATAAGTTTATTTTGTAAAATATTACAGGAGTTTACAATAAATATATAAAATAATTTAAATAAAATAAATCATTCACTAATGTTTGAGTGGGAAATTGTCATATGATTTCATGTCATAGTTTCAATTTGTTCCCGCTCAGCTTGTTCGACCTATTCAATTTTTCTTAATCGACCTATTCAATTTTTTTTTTCCCGCTCAACTTGTTTGACCTTTATGCCTGCTTTCCCATTCTGCCCTATTCAATTTTTTTTCCCACTCAGCTAGCTTCTTTTCTTTTTGTTTTTCTCCATTGAATTCAAAGCTCCAGTGTCACGGGCTTCGAACCTGGGGCCAAACAGCATTTCCGTGACAGCATGGGAGTCGGCTATTCTTTTATTGGTGGGGATTTCTTTGATCTTTTTCTGCATCAAACTTAAAGAAGCAGTGGGGAAACAAGCTTTGAACTTGGGCATCCTATATTTTTATATCTGCAAATACGGAAATGCAAGCGAAATTTACAGTTGTTTAGATAAAAAGCTGTATGTTCGACCTTTTTCTCATGAACTCTGAGCATGGAAAATAGCCTCTGTGCAGAACTCTCAGAATCGAATCGAAGAGAAGTCGATGTTCAGAATCGAAGAGAAGTTGATGTTCAAACAGCCTCTGTTCGGATAGATTTGGTAGATCGTTCTATCAAACCTTGTGATGGATTGTCGCTATCCATTAATTAAAGTGCTTGGAAGGCTTGTTAGAAGAAAATTACAGGTTAATCGTAAGTGAATATATGAATTTATCAGTCTATTGTTTATTTTTTCATTAAAAAAACAGGGTATAGTACATGGGGTTTCCAAATTTCAATAACAAAAGCCAATAAAAACACCTGACCATGACAAAGATCTTGTCAGAAATATTGCTGAGGAAAAATGAATGTTCCCTAGTCGTATGCAGCAGACGAGGAATATCACGGATCGAAGTTTTCTTGGAGCTATCTCCTCGTGTAAGTGTTTCAATCATTTCAAACTTTGTCTTCTATTTAAAATGAATATTTCAAATTTGTTTATTCCAAGCATGATACATCTGTCTGGTGTATATTTTCCTCATTGAATTAGTAGATAATGAAGAGTGATAGATCTGCACACTTTCTCATGTTTTTTTTACTGGCAGAATGATAGATATGTACACTTCTCAAATTTGTTTACCCATAGTCCTACTTTCCTGTGCTGTAAATTTCATCCACCTTGGTCCTACTCAATTTTTTTTTTCTTTCAATATCATTCATCAAATTTATTAAATTTGATTAATGAAATGCCTTTGACAGTCGCATATAGACCAATACCAAGGACAGTCTGTACATAACCCCCGGACAATAAGACCTTTGATAACTTAAATAAAACACCCGAGCGTGCCGAGACTATATCTCTCTTTATTAAAAACCCTGGTCTTTTTACAAAGAGATTTTACTTATAATTGCAACCTTCCTTTGTACATTGTATCAAAAAGTAAATAATCCGACTTCAGCCCTTTTTAAATAACACTCTAAGGTTAACCAAGATATAGTGAAATACATCAACTTTCCGCCTCAAACCACAGGTCCACGCCTTTTATTTGATTTGTTCAAAATCCCAACCATAGACTTATAATACTAACCTCAATACATTAAAGGTCATTAATTTCCGACCTTAGCACTTAACGTTATATAATGGTTCGACCCTTTTTCACAAACTCCCACCTCAGCTTATAATAAAACTTTAATACAATGCACCAATCTTCAGGCTTGTATTATTAACCCGATTTCGCTATCAACACAACAATTTTAATATATATTTCACCCACGGGCCCCACACCTCAACAGGTAAATGAACGTCTTTCAACATAAAAAAACTGGCCATACCTTAACTTATCTCCCGTGCAACTTATTGCACGACCATCGTTTGATCTACCAGCCTCCTGATCGGACAAACCAAGTTGATATCGTGTTTTTTCCCCAGCTGAAGATTCTTGTTCCAAAAAAACGCGATGAGGGCGGTAATTTCCCTATGACGTGGTGCAAATGTGTTCGATCGGATTTTTTTGAAGTGGTTTCTTCCTAGGCCAAAAGCGGTGTGACAAAGGTGGCATCGGTTTCACAAACCCACTCCCGGTATTTGCACAGTACTTAACTCAGTTTCTCACTGCAGTTTAACATCTTTCTTGTCTTATTTCTACGCGTTAACTCTGGGGTTAATTCCTAATATAGTCACTCCACTGATAACAAACAGTGTTATGTCCCCCAACGGACAGAGATAATTCTCTCGACAGAGCTTCACAATTCTCTGGCAACCAGAGTGTGACAATGGTTCATTCCTCTAACAGGGTCCTCTTCAGCCTCTCTTAGATTCAATACATTCAATTCATTCAATTCAAATGTCTATACCATAAATTCAAAACCACACTCTGTTCATGCAACGAACTTCTCTTTGCCTTATACAGGGAGTCCTTATAAAGGTTCTGCCCCTTGTTCATTTGTCCATCGACAACCCAACCGCACAGGACTTCAATTCATGTGTGAAGGAGGTCCATTGAAAGGACTGAAGAGGTTCTCTAATATTCTAAAGCAAGGGTTGAAGGAAGAAATTCTCAACATCCACCTTATTTTTTTAACCGAGTCAACTACGAACATAGAATCTCCCATAACTTGAAATTTCTTAAAATATTTTTGTGATGCAACAATAAAAAAGTACACATAGCAATCCCCAGATGCAGGTGTTAATGTCTAATTATACAGCACTTGGCCTGTGGGACGACGCGTGGAAAGGCCACATGGCCACCCAAAGACCTCACTTATGGCGCCCCTCTACATTAAAACCTTCAGGTCATCACCTTGTGCGGCATTTATGTCGTTGCGAACGTCGAGGCCCTCATCGTTACAAAATTTCGCACTCTGGCTCTCCTCCTCGACACTTTGTCTCTGCACCTAGTTCACCTGTGATGATTTGGCTCCTCCTGGTTGTTTCTATGCCACCACTGCTCTCACCTTTGCGAACTGGTTGCTCCCTTGAGGCTGTGGAGCCCAGCTCTCGCACATCTTATGAGCAGAGATGAAACCTGGGCAGCTGTATTGAATTTCTCCCCGACTTCTATTACTCTCAGAGCCTCTTTTTTCCACTGAGATTCTCTACCTCTTTCGACCTCAATTCTCCCTCCGCTTCTCTGCTCGCCTAAGCCAACTCTATTCACTCCTCTGCTCTGAACGCCCTTCATCCACTGAGTGTTAACATGCCTCAGCTCAGGCATCGTATGCGATGCCGAAGAGGCAGTTCCAGAGCTCGCTCCTCTCGCCCTAACCATTCATCAACTTCCAGCTCCTCTTTGTCATCTCTTGAGCATTTTTGGGGTCGATACCCCGACACCCGCAGTGGGCGTGGTTGTCACTACAAGAAAAAAATGACATTGGTGAGGGGTGAAAATGGTCACCATAAGCTCATTGGTGAGGGTCAAAAGAGCCTTTGTCACCAAAAATTGAACGTCACCAAAGGTGGCGTCACCGAAAGTATAAGTGTTGTGGTGACATTCAAGGTCCATCACCAATAATGATTTATAGTGACGGATAGTGACCATCACCATTTCATATGAGCAATGGTGACGAACAATAGCCTCCATCACCAAAAAACTAAATGTCACCAAAGGTGGCGTCACCAAAAGTATGTGTTGCAGTGACATTCAAGGTCCGTCACGAATATTGATTATAATGACGAATAGCGACTGTCACCATTTCATATTAACAACAACGATTTTTTGTGATGGACTTTTCATGACCGTCACTATTGGTGCATATATATGGAGACGTTCATTGACCTTCACCATAAACTCATTGGTGACATCAAGGCCCGTCACGAATAATGACTATAATGACAAACAATGACCCTCACCATTTCATATCAACAACAAAGATTTATGGTGACGAACCTTTAATGGTCGTCACTATTTATGCGTATACATGGTGGCGTTCGTTGATCGTCACCATTTCATATTTTAGTAAGTGTCGAAAAATGTCACCATAAGCTCATTAGTGATGGTCAAAAGATCATCTGTCACCAAAAACTGATCGTCCTCATTCCCTATGAATATCAGGGCATAGTGGAATCGAACCACCAACCTCCTGCTTGTAAAGCAGGTGCTCTTCCATTGAGCTAACACCCTTTAAAAAATTATACTTTAAACTAGCAATTTCCCCTAAAGGTGCAAAGATACACCAAAGGAATAGAAAATCTAGAATGATCAAAAGTTGTTAGAAATAATATGTTCAATATACATAATAAAAAGACAATAAGAATCACTTTTGATATAATCTAACAAAGCATGTACTACGTAGGAGAATAATTGGAAAGCACAACTAGAAATTTGAATCACAACATAACAATATAAAAGAACATACAATGGGAAAGGAACAACTCCATAGTTTGAGAAATATGAACAATCCATGGGCATGTTCTTATATATTGATATAGATAACGAAATAGAAATATAGATTTATGAAATTCAAGTATCACACAGGAATGTCTTGAACAAATATCAATATGTAAAATAGTATTTTTTGCATTTGGATTTACTTTGCAGAACCTCAGGAAAAATTTTCCACATAAACAACCAATAAACATAACAACATGGACCTTAGGAGCAATTATGCAAGGGATAAAATATGAAGGTAAAGCACTAGAGAAGTATTCAAGCGTATCTAGAAAGAACTGAGAACCCTCTGAAGTAAACCACACATTTATCATCGTGACTAGTACACTTGCAAAAAAATATCAGAATAAATTATGAACTATTCCACCAAAAACCAATGAATTTTTCCACTAAAATACAGTTTCAAATTAATCACTAGCATGATGCTAACTTCTCTGCAAAAATAGGGAAGTTTGAAGACAATGTATAATAGCTTGCATGGCAATCGTGTTGATAAAAACTTCCAAGGAATAAGACCACAACAGTCAACAAGAGTACCATGAAAAAAGTGGCTCCTAGGAACCTCATTGAAAAAAATATTTATGTAAGGCAGTCATCTAGATCAAGCGTCATCATTCAATAATCAATATGGAAACAGGTGTTGTCATTTTCTAATGGAATCCTCTTTGGATTCACTAGTTAGGAAGAAAGCAAAAGGTTTCATCAAGAATTCTAACTTACAGAATTTTGGGATTAGAATATGATGACATATTGATGAACTCGATCAAGAAAATGAAACTCTTTCATTCTAAGGAAACCTATTGCAGGATGACAAAAGGAAAAGAATGAGGTACATGTATATATATGTTGACACTGGATGCTATGAATTCATGCCATGTGGTTGCAAGTAGTATACTTCTATCTTTAGAAGTATGATCAAAATCTAAAGCAGAAACTCTTCTGATGCACAGGTTGCCAAAAGGGAATGATCTACACTAGATGAAATTGACATAATATGTCCTCATATTGAATATGATGTGGTTGTACATTATCAAGGAACTTCACAATGGAAGTTCCTGGGAATGAAATAAAATTGTGGAAAAATAAAAAGGAAGATATCATGGGAAGTACAACCATGGAAAGAAGCAATCAACATCCAAGGAAGCCAAGAAGACTTGACTAGGAGATCTCTAGGGAAGATATGTGGACTCTAATAGAAGTCTGGAAAAGATAGAAACCCTAGACAATAAATATCTTTAGGAGATAAAAAAGGATGTCGATGCATACAAAAAGAATGTCATGGTGAAAGATCATCACTAAGGTAAATTTTGATTTAAGTATTCATATTTATAATTGAATAACATCTGATGAGCTTATTCAGGGCAGCGAAAGGGAAGTATATGTCTTCCACATGTTGATAACCATATTGCAGGATGTAAGATCCTTGGAAGAAGTATGGTTCGAAGGAAAGCAACATGATATGAAGGTAGACCAGATGAAATATTGATGGATCACTTTCGGACAAAAATTAAAAGTGATGGGTGATTTGAGCCCTAATGAAGATATCCCAAAGATGAAAACTCCTCAACAACAAAGAAATTCATGACATCAAAGAAAGTAGTTCTTCATGAGCAGCTTGGTGTTTTCATCATTGCTACTACAGGTCCCTGATTAAGAGGGGGGTTGGTAATAAGTTTCTTACCTTGTAGAAACTTGGAAGCAAGTCCCTAGGAGCCTGGACAAGTCCTTGGCTAAGAGGGAGCCTTGACAAGTCCTTGGATAAGAGGGAGCTTGATAACGTTCCTTGATAGGAATGGGTATGTCCTCCCTAATTAAGAGGGAGATATAGACGTATCATTTTGGTCTTCACCTGGAAGACAGAATGTGGGATTGGATAATCATCTGGCATCTGATACTCTTTTGGGGATGCATTAGGGTATCCAAGGTAAGAGTAGTTGTGAAAGGACGGGTATTCTTTGAGGATTAGCTATCCCCCAAAAGAATAGTCCTATGAGGTCATACTCGGTGAACACACAGATGGAGTATGTACCTTGGAGACAATGATGAAGATGTCTATAATCATTGGTCTCACCATCATTTTAGTTCATGGTCTCGTGAAGAGATGGAGTTTTTAATCAAGGCCTTGCACTGTGACAATGCTGGTTAATAAGATGCTATAACAGATGGATTACCAATCGAATTCTTCTTATGAGATTCTTCAGATTGAGAGTGAACATGTACCAATATGAATACCTCCCTAGTTAAGAGGGAATGTTGGAACATGTAACTAAGTTCAGTATTCATAATGAATTGTAATTATGAATTTACGTAATGAAGAAGACAAAGATAATAAAATGTATTTTGTAATACTTGTGCATCATGGGTTTCATGAGCAAGGAGTTTTTTATTATAGGTCAAAGAATTCTTCTTGATGTATTTTAGGGGTTTGTCATCTTGTCATAAATATATATAATTTAGAGTCATGTATATGAATTAGTGTTACACTTATAAACACAATTTATTGATGTAAATGTATGCCTTCAAGACCCTGTCAATATGCTTTGCAAGTCGGCTTAAAGATGGTGAATATTCTCCTTGATGAAGTCAGCTTACACACAAACCTCATGTCGGCCTACAAGCTAAAGCCAGTCACACTATAAAGGATGATGCGGCCTCATTATGGTGTAAGTAATTTCGGAACATGTCTGTGATAGAAGAGCAAATTTTGGGTCTACATTGATGCGAGAATAGGAGGCTAGTTTGGGAATAAACAAAGAGGTATACTTACCTTTGTTCTGGGTCTATACCACCTTGCACATTTCAGAGAGAAGACTATCACAGCAAAAGATAAGTCTCTCTTCTAGTGCATAGAACAATACGTGAAGAAGGTAATACAGCGATGAAAGGATATGTGATTAGGTCAAGAAAGGAGGTGTGTTATCGAAGGAAGAAAGTCTTATCATATCTCTGTTTTGGTCTGCAAGTTTTCCTCGCATATCTCAGGGAGGCCGAAGGTAATCACAGTAAAGAGGAAGGCTACAATAGCATGAAGAAAGGCTCGGTCTTGAGTTTCAAAGATGTCACCAATGCATTTGTGGCACTGTGAGATGAAGGATAGAAGTGTATTGTGATCTGAAGTTAAAAAAACAAAAAACAAAACCACGTGGATCATCTCTAAGGCATTTAAATGTACAAATGATGAACTTAAAGACATGCAAAACAAGTCTTATCTGTGACATAAAAGACTGAGCATCTCTATACCTTTGTGCAAAATGAATCGAAAGTCTGTGATCTACTCTATGCTACAGGACCAAAAGACTAAGACATAGTCTATAGAAGGGACCAAAATCATCACTATGAATAAAAGCCAAGATTCTGATCAATTCCAAGTCTGAAGCTACACTTAATGACAGAATTTACATTTTTGAAAAGTCTGAGCATCTCTATGACAAGTATAACATGTATAAACTAGTCCCCTATCTTGGTTTATGCAGAGTATACCCCAGTTGGCATCATACCCACAATCGGGCTTGTTGGGAATGTCACTCCTTGTCTAGCCAATGGGTTGAGACAGTGCTTGGAGGTGCACAACCCAAGTTTATTATGATGTAGGTGTTCTACCACATGAATCTTGAGTGTTATTGTTGGGAAGATCAATGAGAAATAGGATGGATTGAGATGTGATCACCTACGCAAAGATTCATATCGCTTGACATAGGGTGGAATATGTTTGCTCCTATATGAGATGATTTGAGGTGAGAGTGTCCTATATTACCTTCCCCAAAGTCATATACATGAGGTGAGACTGTCCCGTAGGACCTTCCTCATTGTCATTCCAGGTTGTTACTGAGCTCCTGATGAGGTTTCAGGTTGAGATGTGCTCCTTGATGTTAAACTCTCTGATGTTTCTCGAGTGGTAGCATTGGGTACCCTGTTGATAATGATTCCAGGTGGTGGCAATGGCTCCCCAATGAATAGAAGGCAGTAGCTTAGGCTCCCCTCCAATATCAAATTCTTCTTCTTTTAGATTCAAGAATGTTCAACATATGAGCATAGGGAATCAAGAGATAAACAGAGATGAGAAGTGATAACATTTGATGACGAGATACTTGAGATTTGATATGATTTGATGACAATATTCTTTCAATGATTACATGATGCAATTGGAATTTCTCCCTAGCTGAGAGGGTGTGTTAATTTGGAAGCTCAATGAAAAATTCCAACATGGGACGGGATTCCTCTTTTCGAGAGGACCAATTTTGACTATTGAAGCGCTTAATTTGGACAAGAGAAAGTGTATTTTTGAATTAAAGCCCACGTGCATATTTGATTAGGTCGACCCTAAAGCAAATTGGACACTCTTGGAAGTCTATAAATATAAAGTGACCTCAAACTCATTTGGACACTATCATGTAGTATTCTTCTATTCTCTTCTTTGGTTTTGACTCACACAAGTTTGAGACACTCTTGGAAGTCTGTAAATATAAAGTGACCTCAAACTCATTTGGACATTATCATGTAGTATTCTTCTATTCTCTTCTTTGGTTTTGGTAAACACAAGTTTGAGGCAATTCGTATAGATTGGCTCACACAGGTATGAAATTGCAGGGTCTGAAGCTCACACACATGTCTAGGGTTTTGAGTCACAATCACAGGCCTGTCACAAGCAAATTTCAATGATAACTGGGACATGTAGGCCTATGTGTACAGTTGAAGGGTTTCAGCCACACACTCGACACTCTCTTTGTGCGGTTGAGACCTAAGGTTTGAATTTTCAATTGACGAAGATTTCACCAGTTGACCGCAAAGTTCAGTAGTTGACCGCATATAGTGACAGTTGACTACATGCTTCTAAAGCAGGGTTTTGATCATCAACATTGTTGGGTTCATCTCATGAATTTTGTTTAGTTGTTTTTGTTGGATATGACTATGGATGACGATACAGATCATTGTAGTATCTTTTGTTGAATCATTCAATGACAATCTAATAAGAAGAAGAATTTGAAAGGGTTTTCCACATAGTGGGTTTTTCTTTGGTCTCCGACCTATCCCGATGTCTCTATGTGTGAATACTTTTCTTCTATTGTTTCTTTATGTTCCACTGCATTGGTGATGATGTTTTTCTTTCTATATAATTGAATATGTTACTGAATAATGGTGTAAATTTGAATAATGATATGATGTTATGGGGTGAACTTAATGTGTAAATGAAGAAATGCAATTATCTAAAGCAAAGCAAAATATAACCCTCAGAATAAACTAACAACTTCTTTAAGCTTACTTGCATGCATTTCATCTCCATCCTCCTCATTATAAGTAGAGATGGGATGTAACCATTTGTTTTCCTGGGAGGAAATGAAGCATGGACTCTTTAAAAAACAATGATAATATGATTGATTTCATTCATTTGGAGGCAAACTAGTTGTCGCAAAGCTCTTTGTTATTAAATCATATAATTGTTCCTATTTATTATTATTTTCCATCATTCCTCTCTTTCATTTTCAGAAAGAGTGGAGACCACAAATATATTCATTGGATACCATTTATTGTATATTTTCTTCACATGATCATTTTTATGTAGAATAAGTATTCTTTGTTTTTATCAAGGATTATTATTCATAACTTTAGATTAGGAAAGTAATCCTAAATGTAATTCTAAATGATTTAGCCAAATATTTGGTTAATGTGGGATGCAACAATGCAGGATGGAATGGCACTTGATCAAGTGATGTGAAGTTTTTATGATTTAAACCATAAATGAATAGCTTTATTTATTTGGAATAACCTAGAATGCACATTATTTTAGCAATTTATAATGGATATGTGTGAATTGTTATAATGGTTTGCTCTTAATTTCATACTATTATTATTATTATTATTATTTATTTGTTGGTCAAATTTTCTATTAATTCATCAAAATTATGTAAATGATATATTTGGTCATTGCATTCCTCTGTGCCTCACTCCTACCAGATTTATTAGGCATGGGGGATGTACAAAAACATTGTCTTTCAGGCCAAATTTTAACAACTTTACACATGAAACCATCACAAATACACCAAAAAAATAGAAAAATACAAATATAATGTGACATCAACTAGTTTGGAGGAAGCTAATCATGTCGATTACCTCGCTAGTCTAGAAGAGGAGGACCCTCATGTGCGTGATGTTCCAAATGTCTAAGGAGTCCCTTGATACGGTCCAACCTCTCATGGAGGCACCTTTGGCTATGTCGCACCAAGGCCACACAATCTATTAAGTCCCATTGATTCGGTTAAATGTCATTCTGAAAAATGATGACCTCGTTTTGATCATTATGGCGATGATTAGCAACGTCTGCAATTTGTATCGAGAGAGCCTGAAGCTGGCCAATAATGGAAGCTATCGACAAGAGTCCTTCAAGCCCACCCCCTGCCGACCATACCTCCTGGTCCAATTCCCCTTCATCCCTGCCAGCTTCAACTTCCCCTCCAGCATGACCACCTCCCAACAAATTGACACCATCCTTTGCACTATCGCCTCTACAGGACCTACCCCTTTTCCGCAACATGTAGACCCCCTGAGCGAACAAGCCACACAACCACCACCCAACACTTACAGTTCTCTCCTGACCACAATCCCAAGATACACGCGGCACCAAAAAGGTTCACACCAACACAAAGATTATTTCATACTATTATTATCTCTATAACGCAAGTTATAATCTATAATCTATGCCATATCATAGCAGCTAAAGATACATGTCGTTTATATCAAAAAGGAAGATTCACATTATATAAATATTTAATAGAAGTTTAGGAGTTTAAGCAAGGTATTCTCAAAATCATTTAGGGATATCATAGTGAGTGAGAGTTTCCTTTAGAAAATGATTTCCTTTCATTCCTATAGTAAGAGTCTACGAAGTGAAAAGCTAAGCAGGGATGCTTGGCCAATCAAGAGATTATTGTTGATCCAATAAATAGAGTAGAGCCTCTTTCATGGCTCCGTTCAAAAGCTCTTTCATGGCTCCATTCAAAAGGGTTAATTTGTAAATTTATAGGAAAAGAACCCTAAACTCGGTTAAATCTCAATGAAGATCAATAGAGGAATTGAAATATCCTTGATGGGCTGGGTGTAGTGTTGGTTCTCTCGACATCTAGTGTGGCTAGAAACATGATCTTCGTTTGCGGCCCATCATGGTTCAAGAATCGAGAGAGGTTCTTCATCAATTTCTAGCAACTAAACTTTGATCCTAGGATCAATACTCCTATCCTAATCCTGAAGCAAGATCACTTCCCTTACCTGTCGTTTGAAATTTGGAACAACAATAGCTTCAAACTGATAAGAAACAAAAAATGTTCCTTCATTAAATCATTGAAAATAACAGAAGAAGGTCGTTAAGCTATATTTGCAAGGATATGCATTTCCATGGACCTCAACAAGTGAATTTCGAAGAACAAGGTCACATGGAAAACAAATGCTTTGAGAAATTAATAATCAAATAAAAGGACGATTTTATGGTTGCATGGAAAGAAAGAGAAATCAAAGCGGAAACCGCCACAACCATAGAACTAAATGTGGAAAGCCATCGAGATATTCTGAAATGAAAACAAGTTTGAAGTTAATCTCTCACCTTAAATTTCAAAACCTCCATGTAACTTGAACCCTATTGAGTAATCTAGTTACGAATCTACTTATAAGCAAGAGGAATTGGTTAATTATTTTGATCCTATTCAGGAGAGGAATTCGTTAGTGATTTCAATATGGAAACATTGGGATCTCCCTACACTAAAGCGTCTTCTTGCAAGACGTCCTCAAAATTTACATCGTAAATGGTCCGCTAAATGTTGCCACCAAAGGTAGTCCTAAAATGTGTAATCTGAAAGAACGATGGTGACATTTTGAGCATTGAGGCGAGATATGACAGTGTCGAGAATGACTCCAACTATTGAAACAAGAAAAGGTGCCTTGTGAAGAGCAGGAACATTGGGTGCCAAAGCTGAGACCACACCCACTTTTTGTATTTTGAGAAGATTAATTAGAAACAACGCCACACATTTATAATGCTATAAGGTCTCAACCCATGTAAAGCAAGACAACAAAATTTAAATTCAAATAGTCGTGGGAGGTACAAAATTGAAATTCAAATGTGCATGGGAGACATGGTTAGTATTAATGCTTCTACACATGCAAGTACATCCATCGAAGAACTATAATAAATTAGTTATGGAAACCAACCCACTACCAAATGCTTCACCGATTGTAGAAAAAAATTCCATGGAAATCATGTCATACCATGTAGAGCTAGACCACACATTAATCCCATGCACTAAGCCAAGGCAATCATTAGCTTAGTGTATGGTGAATAATTCTTGCCATCTAACAATTCATTATTAAAACCTAAAAACTTGATTTTGTCAAAACCCTATCACTTTAATATTTCAAAGTATCCTATAGTTGTGCATAGAGGGGCTTTTCCCCACTCTAGTATGGTAGAGATGTTGCAATGTAATGTAATGTAAACTTTTTAACTGGATCAAAATAAAATAAAAATAAAAATAACCCTATAAAATAAAATAAAGTAAAGTAAAATGGTATTGACCCATGATATTTGTCTGGAATTAGACTATTTAAAAGGGAAATTTAACTAGCCTACATCCATTTTTATTCGAGATTTACCAAATATCAAATATTCCATTTTTCTTGAAATTAGAATCGAATTTCTTGAAATGCAAATTTCTTTTACCTCTCAAATCTAGACATTGAAATCTCTTTCACATTGAAAAAAAAACACACACAACAAATTTACAAATTATGCAAATCTCTTTCGCATTGAAAAAAAACACACACAACAAATTTGCAAATTATGCAAATCTCTTTCACATTGAAAAAAAAGCACACACAACAAATTTGCAAATTTGCTAAGTTAACCTCTCACTCTGGACAGAATTTGGCTGGACATATCAGAAAAAACTACTCAAATTTCACGGCTACTAAATAGCTGTAATCAACAAAGTTTATCCACGGAAGGATATTGATCAGATACAATTGCTTTGTTGAGCTGGCTTCGGAATCAAATTGCTTTGTTGAGCTGGGTTCGGAATCATTATGAGAATGGGATCGTCTCCCTCAAAGAGAGTGGACAACGAACTTAGAACTTCCCCTTCATTTCAGTCAGCCACGATAAACACCTACGAAGAATGCATGAATTTAACTCAGCACTCCTTCCCAGGCCCCTGGCCGTATCAACTCTTACATGCCTCCACTAGCGTCTACACCCTGCACCTCTCCTCTTCCAAATACGATTCCGCCTCCAAAACTCAGCAGAAATGGCTACCTCAGCCCCCGACGCAGCTCCAAATAGACCACACGCTAAGGAAGCTAAAACTGCTCAGCAAAGGGAAATCAACGTCGCTAAATTTAGAGGAATTTCAGGCATTCATCGTGGCTCTATTTCGAGACATGACCCTCTCCAGTGCTTTCAAAAGCATGGCCTTTTACATCCCCGTGGGATTTGTAGCGCAAAGGCTTCCTCTAATTGGTCCCACGTATCGAACACGGGGCCCCAAGCTTCCCAGAATCATGGCGGGTTACATGGCTGGAACTGCTGCTGCTGTCTATATCAACTTGTAATTCCATTCAGCAGGTCTGTGGATTTGTTGAAGGGATTTACTTTCTGGCTTTTTCAGGGTTTAGTTTGTTTTAAATTCTTCAAGAATTAAGATACATGCACTTTTGTTATTTTTTCTTTAATTTGGTATCTTGGCATTTGCTAAGTTCGATTCTCATTGAGGCCCAATTATAAACCTAAATGGGAATTATTATGATAAAATTGTACATGTTTCTTTTGAATAAAATTGTATATATTCCATGGTGAGGTGGCTGAAAATTTGGATTTAACCTCTTACTAATGAATACCATATCTGGACATGTTAGTTTTGAATGCTATCTCCAGGCATGTTTCTTCTCTTTATAAGGAAATTATAATTTGTAAAATTGTAAATTTGGTTGTTCGGTCAAGATCCCGCTGAGTAGCCCTGTGTCGAGGGTGGCTTTCGCTATTCTGGGAGTATTACAATGGAATGTAGCAGTCGGATTACAACGCAAAAAAATCCCTTTGGTTGAGATGCCCTTAAGGGCATCTAATCTACCAACAATGCCTAAGATTGGTACTTGGCTAAAACTGCATGAAATGGTCCACTGGTATGGGCAGGGTGGCTCATGAAGGATGAAACATGTATCTCTCTGGTGGAGTTGAACCCCGGTGAGAGTATGAAACAGCCCTAGTTTACCACTGCACCAAAACCGTACTGACAACAGTGATAAGGCTTTGAACTTCACTAAAACTAGTCTCCATCGTGGGCATAGTCACATGACTAGGGAAGGCCTCAACAAAGCGAAAGATTATGGGAAGGACTCAACAAAGTTTAAGAGTAAGAGTATTGAAAGGACTCAACAAAACTAATGAGTACAAGTATGGCTCAGACTCAGAGAAAATTCTGATAAACACAAAAAATGTTCAAAATAGGCTAATGTCTGAAACTTTAATAAACTGGTCATATAGATAAATGTCTTTAGGATTAATCACATCATTAGGATTTGGTCGAAGTTTCAAACTAGCTAATGTGGTTCATCCTCAAGATAAGGTGAAAAAAGATGAACCACGTTAATCCAAAAGACATTTATCTACATTATGGATCACAAAAGTCTTAAATCTAAAACTGATCATAGTTGTCACGTTTCTGTGAGTTTCACCAGTTTTTCTAGAGATAACCTCAACGAGCAAACTTGGGGCTGAGTTTGAAGCTGAACCAAAAAGACTCGCCATTGTCAAGTACTCTGCAGACTCGAAAGTCTTGTTACGATGGTTATCGTTGACAAATTGTGGCTGCTGTGATGATGGTATTAAAATGAGTCAAATGCCTATATATAGATATAAATAGGTTAGATAACATAAGGGGAGAAGATGGGTTTGAGGTGGGGCTTTTTAGGCATGTATGCTGTATTAATGTGAGTTAGGATTGTCAACAATTGGATTTTGCATCTTTTTATGTCAAATGGTTGTATGAACGTGATGCCAGCTTTGGAAGGCAGTTATGATTTTTTTGGCTATAATTTCAATCAATTGTATAACAAAAAACAAAAAATTGGGGATCCTATTGTGTCCTTAGAAGAAACTATCTTTACACTAACTCAGAATTTCACCTAAGAGAGACCGAACAACCTTACTAAAACAGAATAGGATCCATCTATGATCTTGATTTATAAAATTAAACACTTGATAAGAAACGTTAACTAAGACTTTGGAGTCTGAGGTACTTGACTGCTTATAAAACTTCGGTCCTGAAGTTCTCTTAATAGAGTCATCCGGAACTCTAAATAAACAAATACAATGACATAACAAAATTGTGAACGTCCTGTAACTGTACTTCTGTAACTGCACTATGGTCCCCTGGCTGACCACGGGCTTTCGTCACAACTATCCTAAACTTTCATTCCGGAAAACTCCATTCATATATATCTTGCCAAATCATTGATTGGCATCTAAAGCAAAGTACGTTTGTCTGGTAATCTTATACTTGGTCAGTGCATGAAAACACCTCGTGAAGGCTATGTACGCTTCCATTAATTAACAGAGAGAGATGCTTTGGCCATCGATTATCCCCTTATTTCCACATCCAGCCCGTCATTCCAGTCCACTGGAAGGCAATCACATGATCGAGTCAGGGATTGGATATCAGCTATAGATAGCGAACTTTTTTGTTTTTTCCTTTAAAGTCATGTTTTATTCCTCCACGAAAAATCACGGGCAGAGGAGAAGACTTTTATTCTTTTATTCTACATGCTTTTATCCTTTCCTGACAATGGGTCATGGGAATACCTGGATCGTAGAAATCTTCAAAATTTACCAGTGTCTTAGAATAAACACTGTGGACAAGTCATTTCAGGTCAAAAGAGTTATATTTTCTCCAATTTCAAGAGAGGAGAGGTTTTTAAGAATAATAAATAACAAGATAACATAAACCTGCTATAGGCGAATCTATTATGGATTTTAGAATTTTATGGCCTTGCTTGTACTGTTATACTGTACTTATGAATGCCGTTAATTTCATAAACATAGGTTGAATTATAATTACAATTGTCATAAATTCTAGTGCATGCAACAATGGTTGGGGCCATGTGGACTAGGCTAATCAATCCCTTGTAATGCCAATTAAGCCGTGTTTGCCTGATCGTGATAAGAGGAAGCTTAGTTCCAAAAATGAAAAAAAAAAAGAATTAATTTACGATTGTTGCAGTGTTTCTAGCACTTTTACCTATTTCTATAGTATTTTTTGTCAAAATGATTGCTGTAGAACAGAAAACAAAATTCCAAATTTATGGCGATTGTGACTGTTATGGTTTAGAAATACACTCGGCATGCTGTAAAGACTCAAAACTCCTTCCATTGGGCATTCCCCATCATTAAAGTTGTATAATACAAGAAAAACATAAAATTACTGATATTAGTTCAGTTCTTACTGCCCAGTGATGGCACAAAGCTTAAGAATTAGGAGGGTAAAGCACAACCCAGGGAATCTGATCATGAATTAGGAGGAAGAAGAGCAATATCATTTCCTAGGCGCAAACTAGGTTTGGGGGTTCCTATCGAATGGGACTTGAAATCGATCAGACAGAATGAAAACAACCTTGAAAGCCTGATTCTAGGCCAATCAATGCAGTTTAACCCCTCATCAATCCGCAAATTGAGTCAAGTAGCTTATATTTAGTTCTTCTTTAACCCATGTTGGTACAGACGACGTCAATCCTCCAGATAGAAGTACAAATAGACATACGATGCCTCATTTTAAATTTAGAAAATATTAGCCAAGACTTCAGTAAATTCTCATTTAATGAATTGTCCAGCTTGTAGTGTGATTAATATGTTGTGTTTTACATCACCAGAGGTTGTTGGATAAAAGTGCAGATTATCTTGTCCTACATGACTTTGGTCAACACGTTTTGACCTGTCGTAAATATCTTTGCATTGTTTGAAATTTATGGCCTTTGTGATGGGTCATTTTTTTTCTTCCCAAGGAAAACCTTACGGAGTAACGAAAGGGATGTTTCCTCACATTCGTGGATGGGATTCCTAGTAAACCCATCAGCATAGACTAGTGTGCCTCACCCAGGGGAGCTAAAATCACGTACCTGTCAGCATGGAATTATCCAAATGGCCAGCAACATTGGTGACAACCCATCGAGCTAACCCCTTCGGCAGATTATGGTTGTCATGGTATGAGTGAAAAATTTTGGGGTGAGACTGAATACCTAAAGTCCATTGAAAGTGAGTCATGGGTTACATTATATTATCTATTAACAATGATCGGTATTATAAAGTCCTTTGTGATCATTCAACCTATTATAAAGATGCTGGATGGATGTTATGGTGCCCACTGCCCAATGAATTGTTCGTGGTGGTGACGATTTCATCATCTTGTTTTTAAGGCAGGCACTTGTAAGGCACCCTTTGATCTGTCTAAGTCTTAGGACAATTAGACTCTTGATGATGCTTTTTTCTCCATGACCATGTTTAGAGGCTTGGAATGAGATTGCCATTTCATAGGCTAGGCCTGTCAATCTGTGCTAATACACAGCATGGTTGATCTATAAGGCCAGTTCTGGGTAGAGAAAAAAGAATTTGCGGCATAAATGTTGCTCCAAACTGATACTTTGAAGTAGATTTCAAATGCGGACCAATCAACAAATACTAAATAGATAACACAAACAATATTAATAGCATGTGTACAATTTTCAGGTTTCTTCTTTTTGCAGTAGTCTGTCAATAAACACTGGAAGATTGCTAACATGTGGAGGACATTTTTTATTATTCTTGGGTCGCAATTGGACTTACAAACCCATGTCTATGTCTTTCAAAGCCATAAATGCATTGCAGCTTTGAAACATTTTAATAACGTGTTGTGTTTAGTTAGGGAACCAAGATTTTAAAAACGGAGATTTTTTGAAGGAGAATTGAATTCTAAGACAAAAGCTACAACACATAAAAGTCATGTTTTTGGTACATCATTGTATTTACATAAAAAGAGAAAACACCAACATAGTGCATCAACATGTTTCAACACGTAAATGAAAAAGACACTAGAATCAAACCTCATCGTTTTACGCTGGTGTAGGACAACGCACCACTTGGATATCATTGAGATAATAACACGTGTTGATTCGTCACCCCATGCCCACTTTGACCCACTATCATCATCCTCCCACAAAACCTGAAATTACATAAAATCAGAGATGTGCAAGGTTAGAGCTCAGTAAAACAAATTCTAAGAAAACAAAATATTCACCCTTGCATACAAATCACATCGAAAAGTTTGCTTATCAATAATGCATTCCAGATGCTGAATTGCAAAAATTGAAAGAAAATAAAGTAAAACATGCAAAGTATGGGAATTTATTTAACAGAGGTTGTTTGTCAATAATGCATGTTAGATAGCCCCCGGGGTGTAGAATAGACAGTGACAGGGTGTTATGTTAAGGCACTCCATGGTGAAAGGGTCACTGGTCCAAAACCCAGTGGTCAAAAATCCAGCCATCCTAAGGGTTGGTGTGGCGCAGGCTGGGTGTGATCACCCAGGTGATTTTGACAACTATCCATTGGTCATGGTTACTCAAAAATCCACAGGTTAGGCGTGTTAACAAACAAACAAAAAAGTAATGCATCTCAGATTTTAAACATTTCACATTTCAAATGAAAGCTCCATGTGAAAAAAATACAAAAAAAAAACTATTTAAACATATAGTCAAACAAAAGCTACCATAACGATAGCTGTCAATAAAGAAATTATAGAGCTGGTTAGGGAGAAATGAGACATTAACATCTTCAGGCTATAAGGGGATGGACCTTAAATCATATTAAAGCATCTGCATCATGTGTTTATATATTAGTGTGAGTGCACAATAGCACATAAATAAAGTCATTGGTGTCTATCAAAGGGCAAAATGACATTAATTAAAATAAAAAAAACTGCCCAAAGGCTCTAAGCATGACATACAATAATTACACCCAATGTCTTAGCATAGGTAATTTTTTTTTTTACCAAGAAAAGTGTATCCAAGACCAATCATATGCATCAAGCATCTAGCTACATAAATCCACGAACGAGGGTGTGCCCATGTTCTTTATTGTCAATGATTAGAGAGCCACCCAAGAGCAATCATCTAGCTACATAAATCCAAGAACTAGAATGTGCCCTTGTTCTTTATTGTCAGTGATTAGAAAGCCACCCAAGAGAAATCGAGAAACATACAAACAAAAAATTGAACTGGGGGTGTGATTTTTTTAAAGCAAATATGTTGACCTATCAGGTTTCACATCCTCTAAATCAAGGTCAATGTAGCAATCAAGAAACATACAAACAAAACATTGAACTGGGGGTTTGATTATTTTAAAGAAAATATGTTGACCTATCAGGTTTCACATCCTCTAAATCAAGGTCAATGTAGCTACCATGGAAGTAGATAGAGGCCTTGATCTAAGACTCTAATATTCTATTAATCCAGTTCAATCTTACACTTTAAGGACTCATTCAGGGATTACTGTACATATGACAAGATAAATGATATAATATAAACTTTAATACAACGATAAGAAAATAGAGAAAAGTACGGTATTAGATGGTATATAATTCATTTTATGATTAAAAAAGATTCAATGAGAAAAATCCAAAACATAATGTCTTAATGTCAAAATAGATGTTTTCTTTCTCCAGTTGGGCTTCTGTTATCACATGTTCTGCTTTAATAATAGTGTCAGTGTGTGATCTGTCCTTTTAATTAATGAAGAGAAATGCAATATTTATCAGATTTTTCATTCTTAAGAAATTTATTGGGAATCCTATGTGAATGCAAAACCTAGTTTTATACCCTTCTAGATAGGTGGAAGAACCCACATGAGTCATACAATGTTTATCAATCCAAGTAGAAAAGCAATAAAAGTACCAGTCATATAGAACAAAATAGTAACCATCGTATAAGAGAGTAAATTGTTTGGGACTTGATCGGTTCAAATATGCAATTTACATGTCTCGTACAGGGAAAATAGCAATTTCAGATTATTTCATTTCTACATAGCCATATCTCATTGCCTCAAATTCAATGCAATTAATATGCAATTAGAAATATAGAGTCAACTGGAGAAGATCTGCTCTAGACAATCATTCCAACATTTCTCTCCGCTCATAATTAAAGGAGATCCCCAACTCATCATCAACATGAGCACCAAGATCATTCGTTGATCCTCTTCAAGCAGAGTATCTAAAAGATAGAGACTGGAAAGTAGACTGGAGAATATTGCAATCCTCATCCCATGTACCAATGGTCCTCACCTCACACGCCAAGCACAAGGGCAATAAAATTTCACATCTACTAGCTAATGCAGGATGCATAGACCAGGCAAGATAGATGAGATAAAATTGGGAAACTTTTCCTCAGGCAGAGTTGAAAGGATCTGGCTCTCAAAGATTCATCCTCCTCGGATGGGGTGATGGAGAGGGAAAAGGTGGGGAGGTGCATGGACACTGCCCCACTAAGAATAAACAAGGGAGCACATAGCACAACCCCTCCACCGTGATGCATATTTGAAGTCTTATCAGTATGGGATACTCTAGCTAGCACACTCATCCATGAATTCGAGCGATCGCCATAGCAAGAGTTTAATGTTGAAATGAATGGCCATTCATTCAAAGAGTGACCCCACTGGAAATAATTTACAAGACTCGCACTTGGAGTTATTCCCAGGCTAGTTCATCATGCGAATTAGTCATCACACACAATGGAGGAGGTTTGGTATCCTTCCAGACCACGCTTACCAGAATTCACCCTAAATACCAGTTCTCTAGGTAATATAAAATTTAAATATCAGACTGTAACCAATGAGAGAGCCCAATTAAGAAACAACAGTAGGCAGAAACACTTTACCGATGTAGAAAATGTTGATATTGATATATAAAAGTATTAATATTATCTAGACAGTGCTTGGCCCAATACAAGGCCATCCTCCCCATTTGATTTTGAGACATGTTCTCTAGTACAAGATGAGATAGAGGCTATTGATAACTACCCAATCCGTTTCATTTTTATTAATTGACTACATTTAAATGTGTAAACATATATTGTGTCAAATAGAACCCAAGCCAAATACAGAGACAATAGAACTGGATACATTCTGGGGGGTTTGCCAAGGGCTGCTGTAAAACAGAAGCGAGTTTTCCCAGGTCAAATTGGGGACATGGACTGCAATGCCTAGTAACTGTATCTAGCATAAATCTTTGAGAAAAGTAGTGGTGTATACTACAAGTGAACACGGAGATGGAACAAACTCAGTCAAGTTGTGAAATACCTTATTCCCATTAATCCTTGAACTTGTAGGGGCAAAAAAAGCTACGAAGTAGAAGGAAGATAACGGGCACCGTGACACTAAAGAAGCAGAAGCATCGAAGGAAAGAGCAGCAAAGACCATAAACCCCCTTATGATCTTGCCATCGGGAGGCATCGGGATTGAGTCCCAATCGTGAATGTGCATGAACTGTGAAGAGAGGAAGAGATGGATTAAGTTTTTAATTGTTTTTGAGCATGAGGAGGGAAGAGATGGTTTACCTCTTTTTGGGCGCCTACGGAATTGTGTCATCGATCAACCGAACTGAACCATCCATTCGTTCGTTCATCCCACTGCTATGAAAAGCTCTTCTTTTGTTCTATCGTCCCGATGAATTTCAATAAAACCCGTGATATAGTTTACCTCTTTTTGGGCGCCTATGAATCTATATCATCGATCGGCAGAACTAAACCTCTATTCGTTCGTTCTTCCCACTGCGATGAAACACTCTCTTCTTCTATTCTATTGTCCCGCTCAAATTCAATAAAACTCCTAATATAATTGAGGATAAAAGGGTTTGGATAGGATTAAGCCTCAAATTATATTGATGATATTATTTCATCGGCAAATGTGTATCCCCTGAAGATGCCATTTACACGAGGATAGCAAGCAACCAGCAAGCTGATTGCATGCCTGGCAGGTAATGTGCAGCAGCGCGACAGACAAAAAAACATAGGAATCGAAGACAACAGATTCTAATAGCATCCGACCTTGGCTCTTGAGCTCCCTCCCAATAAAATGGAGTGAAAAAAATTCTGGGTTATGCAACCGGGCGATTTGAATGAGTTGTCATCTGATGTCATGCAATGTAGCCATGTATGATATTTGGGTGTTGGATGAAATAAATGGGGATGAGACTATGATACAATTCTATTCATCAGAAACAAAATACTAAGCAGTAATTCTCCGACCTGACAGTCTCCGCATCTCCTGCCTCCTAATTAGGCACCAACTGCCAAACCTAGGAATTTCATCAGCCGTAAAAAATCTAGGTTAGGTCAAATATATGTAATTCTCTAGGGTTGAGAGCTATGGCAGGTCTTCGTCTGCAACACCTAAGGCATAATTGCTGTCAGTTATTGTCGTAAATGTACATTCAGGTATGTTTGGTTGAAAACCCAATTTACAGACCTAGTTATCTCAGACCTTGCAGCGTCCGTGACCTCAAGGTTAAACATGTCTTTAATCAATAATTAAAGAAAATTTTGGCTCGGTGTGTCACTGCTTAGCTCTGTTTGGCTTATCTATTCTAATTGAAGGAAATAATTACCAGTAACCGTAGTTTGACTCTGCCGTCTGTTATAATTCAGTCCTTCCAGCGTCCGTGACCTCAAGGCTAAACATGTCTTTAATCAATAATTAAAGAAAAATTTGGCTCGGTGTGTCACTGCTTAGCTCTGTTTGGCTCATCTATTCTAATTGAAGTAAATAATTACCAGTAACCGTAGTTTGACTCTGCCGTCTGTTATTGTTTATCTATGAAATTATCTGTAGACACGGAACATAACTTCGACCTTGAAATGATAGCATAACAGCAAGTATTGATGAGGGAAGGGAAGGGAAGGTTATTACATACCAGGGCTGAATGAAGATAAAACTGAGCTATTCGACGCCCATGGAATTGGACTGAATTCTTCGAAGCTTGGCCTGCTGAAACTAGGGCTCAGGTTCTAAAATGCTCAACGTTTAAATGTCTTCATTGCTTCGATCGAGATAAATTTGGAGAGATCAGCCTAAAATCGCCATTGCTTTGTGTGAGAAGAATAAATGAAATGGGAGTGTGATAAAATAATGAAATTAAAGATTTTATGAAGAGAAAGCGAAGAGGTAGGCACAACCAAGGCTTTTAAAGGAATGTACCAATATTCTTTGGAATATCCATAATTTTATTTAGTTATTATTTAGTAGTAGGCAAAATATGAGATAAATTTTAAGGGAACTAAGTTCTAAGGATTATTTAGTGTACGTAAAGGCTTACAATTGGTGTTGATGGTCATTTCTTTTTTACAATATAAATTTTTTTATTACTTGTAGGTTTCAACAATAGAATGTATCTTGTTGTTATGGGTTGGGTTTCTATGAAATCTATCATAGAGTGTTTCATTATGACATCGAATGTCTGTGTCATGTGGGCATTACATCGATGACATGAATGATTGGCTCATACATGCCTGTTGTGTAGTTATTCATCGATGAAAGCTACTTCCCCGATGAGATAGAAGTGAAAAGTGATAGTTGCAAAGGTAGGCATAATGGCATCGGAGTAATATTGTTTCCACAGTGAAGAGAGCCAAAAATAGGTTTATGAACACCATCAATATCTAGTGGAGGTGTTGTGATGAAAGGAATAATGAATACAAAAGCTGTGTCAACATGATTTGGATTATCAAGATGTTGAACCATCTATTGTAAAGATGGTTTTTAGTGCTAGTGATCTAGTCACATACAAGACCCCATAAATTTGTGCATTGGGATGCCCCCAGGATTCAATAAGTAATCCAAAGTGATAGGATTCATTGTTAAGGTCATAGTGGAAACAACCCTGAGTTGACCCAAAGTGACACCTTGTGAGCCTTGCAAAACTAAGGTGCCAGTTTGAGCATCAATACGAGACACAATTGCACAAGTGACAACATCTCACGTTTAGGGCACTTGGCCACAAATATTTATGCATGTTTTTTCCATTAGAGGGTACCTTTCACATTTTCCAAGGCACAAATAACATATTTGGAGGAATTTTGGATAAATTGTCACATCACTAGCTTCATGCATGAAGAGGAGCTCCCATCCTTTAAGATGATTTTGGAGGATTTCGTGGCATAGTCAAGGGTCAATGTATAAAAGAATAATGACATAATCAAGAATGTGAAAATTGGCATTCGTATCATGTGGTGTAGAGGAGAATGGCATATGTGAAGAGTACTCCATTTAGAAACATCTAAAAAGCTTGTTTATGTCCTCTTTCCAAAGAAGATGAGATATCTTGTGACAAAAGACCCAAATTGCCAACAGACGAAGACAAGGGTAAGGGTTTACTTTTTCTTTCACATGTTGAGAGACATTCATGTATTTTAAGGTGTGTTTTGTTGTATTTTAAGGTGTGTTTTGAGAGACCCACCATAGATTTTCAAGAGTATTCACTTGCCAAACACTAGGGCAAGCAAGCCTCTCAGCTCTAGTATGGTCTTTGTCTAACTACTATAATCGCGATACTATCTAACATGAATCTTCGGGGGAGCCATAGCAGATCTTCACGTCTTTATGAGGTCCCTTTCAGAGGAACCCCTCCATATTATCCACTTATATATATATATATTAAATTCATAGAAATAATGAAGGGAGGGGATCCCTCCAAGCCATCAAACACTGTTATGCACAAGGTTTATGACAACATTGTTTTTGTCAACTAATTAACTAACACTAGTACAATGGCTAGGTCGTAAGTTACTAAAAAAGACTAAATTGCATATAAACAACTATTTTTTCTATTGGACCAATAATAGCTAATTTACAGTATCTTGTAACGCGGCCAACTTTTGGTCATTTTTAGCTTAGTCATTAATTGGTTATCTCAATTTTGTTATCTAGTTGTATATTTGGTCATTGATTTGGTCATTGATTTAGTCACTGATTTGGTCGCTAATTTAGTCATTCATTTGGTATTTCATTTTGTCACTGATTTAGTCATTCATTTGGTCACTGATTTAATCTTTCATTTATTCATTCATTTGGTCTTTGATTTGGTCATTAAATGTCACAATTAATGACCAAATATACAACAAAATATATTACTATATGATCACCCGAGAAAACCAATTAATGACCAAAGAACTATGACCAACATGTTGGTCGTGTTATAAGATACTGTAAATTAGCTACTAATAGTCATATATATGCAAATTTTATTCATTGTTTGAAACTAATTAATGACCGAAGAAATGTGACTAAATTTTAGTCGTGTTATAAGATACTATAAATTAGCTACTAATAGTCATATATATGCAAAATTTAGTCATCATTTGTAGTCACAAATTTATCATTTGCAGTAGCCATTTATTCATTATATAAACGACTAATTTAGTAGTTTATATTCATTTCATTAATAATCATTATAAATGACTAATTCAGTCGCATATTAATTTTATTTGTGTTCATTATTAATCAACATAAATTAATTTGTATGATTTAAAAAATGTTATACAATGTGCATGTTCTTCTAATATGAAAACACAAACTCGCATATTTTAATTACAATACTAAACAACATAAAGTGCAACTATAAATAATTTCAACCACATAAATTATATTATATGAAATGTTAAAATATTACAATATGAGTTTCCAAGTTTATATTAGTTGGACTACAATTTACACATGAAATGATGTTTCATCACTTCAAAAAATTATCGTTGTGTTGTCAAGGCATTATGGGTGAATTCACCAACTCTGAAGACTTGATCATCAGTATTTAGTCTTATGCGAGATATTGGTTCTAAGGGTATCACCAGACCAGTTCTCCTCTCTCTTTTTGCATTTGTCGCTCCAATGTTATTTCTCTTCTCTTTTTTCAATTCGTGCTTCTTACCATCAATACTGATATCATTTTCTAAAAAAAAAAGAAAATACAATGCACTGTAAGAAATGAAAGACAATGAACATTATAATATAACATAAATTAGACTATAAATAGTTTATACAACATATACCTTAACATCAACAATGTCAAAGCAATTTTCCTTCAGCATCAATTTCTGCAAAATAAATGTCACGTTATTCTTTCCCATTTCTCAACATGCTACATGCAATAAAATGAAAATCACATAAAACCAATAGAAAACCCTTTTCTAACCAAAATAAACAAACAAACAGTGGCTCTAATAAAACTTCATCATAATATTAGCAAATGAAAAGAGATCTAGTGGACCATTTGTGTTGTTTGACTTTGCCTATTTTTGTTATAAAGTGCTCGAGCTTCAGGAACCAAAAAATGTGAGCATGAGCTAAAAACTAACCAACCATTCACTTTTCAACATGAGAGATCACAAATAAACCACAAAATTGATCAAGCATTAAAATTGTGAGCAAACTACCTTGAAATTTTCTTCTTGAGGAATACCTCAATATCCCCTCGTTTCTAATAAGCTTCCTAGCTATGTACCTCCATCGTTGATTTCCCTTGCTATATCTTGAATAAATAATATCCCTTCAACAACCAATTTTGCGAGAATCCTACCAAGTAACTCAAGAGCCTTGTGCGCATCAATAGTAGCATCCTCCAATGAAAATAGTACAATCTCCAACCTAGAAACATCAAAATTATATATAGTTATAATGTTGAAGAGTGTAACTAGGTAGGTCTTCCTTATAATGACTATGTAATTATGTACTTATGTAAAGACGAAGTCAATAATAATAAAATGAATTTTTGGTTTACTTGCTTCATGGGTTTCATGAGAAAAATTCTTAGTATAGGTCTATAGACTTCTTCTTGATGTCTATTAGGTACATAAGTGTAATTAAGAGTCATGTAAAAGGCATGAAGAATGCCCTCCAGGATGTTGTAGAATAATGGCTTACAAATGTTGAAGATATGCCTATGAAGTCGGCCTACAAACAAATGTTAAAGTCAGCCTAGTTAATGGCGATAAGGTCGACTTAATTACTTGGCTAGAACTACTATATATACCCTACATATGATGCGGTTAAGAGAATATATCTATGGATTATACTGAGGTTATGCAATGTGCAAAAGAAGAAATTTTTGTGGATTCTGCTGAGGCAATACATCGTAAAGAAGGGAGAAAAGATTAAGTTAACGTCTGGGGTAGAACACATTAAAATAAAGAACAGATTTGCGGATATGTCTCTGAGGTATTGCGGATATTTAAGTAACAATTACAGTCAAGTTTGAAGTTAACAAAAGGTGGAAGAAAGAACAGGAATTATGTATTAGTTTAAAGGTATAACAAATTAGATCTAAGGACAATATTGTCTACGTATAAGTCTGAAGGTGACAACGTTTGAAAGATAGAAAATACAAGAACAGTTTTGATTGCAGACTTATCTAAAGGAAGAACTGAATGACATGCCTTCCAAGCCAACTGAAGGACATATTCTACAGGAGCAGCTAAAGGTTAGTAATTGCTGAAGTAACTAGAAGATTAAGATATTGACTAAAGGATATGATTAAGTTATCTCTAAGGAAAGAATTGTAAAATTCAGAAACCTCAAGTAAGGAAGGTAAATCAGACATTTAACTTCCTAACTTATTTCAAAATACTCAGTTACAAGAAAGATCAATTTTGTCTCTACATTTGTATAAGCGCTTTGATAATTGACTTGATGAAGGATTAACTCAGCAAGCTCACAAGTAGTTATCAAGAAGAGAATTTGTATTAATCTATAGCCCTTAAATTCTCAACATGGTATCAGAGCTATGGTTATGATAAAAATAAGTTTGAAAGGACTCAAAACATTCTAAAAGGACCTATGTCAAAAGGGCTCAAATCATAGTAAGACAGTCCAAAAATTAAACTAGGTGCAAGTTCACAAGAAAGGTCAATCTCAATGACATCATAGTGTTGAAATTACCTTTGCCTCAATTCAGTACTACTATTATAATATTATTTCGATACAATAGCAGTGAGGAGAATGAGTTATAAAGGTGTATTTACAGTTAAGGCTCAGTGTGACAAAACAATATCAGTATAATCCGTATTATAGTGAAGATATTCAGTGTTATAATCACAGGTCAACTACAGTCTCGGTATAATCAATCACATGATAAGTATGATACTACAATTTGCAACTACCACAGTAAAAAATTTATCACTGTTTCGTGCTAACACAGCGAGAAAGGTCTCACTAGTTTGGTGCCATCACAGCTTGATGAGAAGTATGCCATTTCAGTTTGATGGTATCATGACATAGGGTCTCACAAAAATGGTCAACAGAAGTCAGATACATGTACAGTGAAGTATTTAGAATCGAAGCACAAAATAAGGTCAAAACAGTAATATGTATACACAGTGAAATAGTACATTCGAGGATCTCGAAATAGCTGCTTACATTGAGTTTGAAAGAATCTTAATTATTTCCTATGAAGTTGACAATGCAAGAACCAACTAAATGAAAGAACTAGTTTGAAGGTATAAAAAATCAGATCTAAGGACAACATTGTCTACGTATAAGTCTGAAGGTGACAGCGTTTGAAAGATAGTAAATACAAGAACAGTTTTGATTGCAGGCCTATCTAAAGGAAGAACCGAATTATACAACTTCCAAGGTAACTGAAGGACATATTCTATAGAAGCAGCTAAAGGTTAGTAATTTCTGAAGTAACTGAAATATTGAGATATTGACTAAAGGATATGATTAAGTTATCTCTGAAGAGAGAATTATAAAAGTCAGAAACCTCAAGTAAGGAAGGTAAATCAAAGATTTACCTTCCTAACTATATTGCAAAATACTCATTTACAAGAAAGATCAATTTTGTCTCTACATTTGTATAAGCACTTTGATAATTGACTTGATGAAGGATTAACTCAGCAAGCTCACAAGTAGTTATCAAGAAGAGAATTTGTATTAATCTATAGCCCTTAAATTCTCAACATATAATTCATAATCTCACATGACCATAGACTGTAGCAGTCTTGAAATAAACTCGAACTTGAATAAGAACAAACATAAAATTTCAATTTTGTGGTTTATATGATAGCCATTTGATAATAGCTCACTCAACATCCACGTTTAGGCAGTATTTGGTGTCTTTTTATGTAGAAAATTTTCCAATGGGGCTAGATGTTTTGATCTTTTCTGTTTGGATCTAAGCTTAATATGAATATGTATTGGATTTTTGTTTTCAATGAAAACATAGGTTATTCTTTTTCCTTTTCTTTTTTTCTCCCTTTACATATATATGTTGTGAATTTGCGTAATTTTAAACAAAATAAACAGTCATGTTAATATGTTTTAACATATTGCAATTTTAAAATTTATAACTAGAGTTTTGGAGGAAGCATGATAATTCTACCTGCTTTAGCCAACATTCTTGATGCTTGTGCTGATATATATCTGGAGAATAGAAACCAAGTTCAAATGTACAGTAAACCCAAATTTTACACTTCTTTTCACATTTTGATTGGTCTAAGCAAACCTGACAACAATCTGCAGCACTTTCTTTATGGTGCATCAAACCCCATTTAACTGTTGCTCTGTCATAGTCTGTATGTAGTTCTGCATGGCATTCAGAAGGAAGTGGCCTGCCAGGTATGATTCCATATTTTGTATAAATAATATCAAACTATGCATCAGGCTTTAATTGCACCATTTTAAGCTAGGATTCTCCAAACCCTTGCTGCCCTTAGACAAATTGAACAAAGAAACAATATAACTCATTCAAAAATAACACACCTAGGAGAAGGTGGAAAATAAAATAGATGTTAAAAAAAAATACTTTGAATTTTAACATCTCTTCACTGAAAAATGCTAAATTCCATTCTGTCGCATGTAAGTAATCAAACTGTTAAATTTAGCAACATAACAATAACCTTAAATATGCTGAAAAAGGGAACCTAGAGAAATTTTTAGGAAATGATAATCATGAAGTCATAAACTTAAAAATAGATAAGACTGCTATATGAATACTCTGTAAAACACGCTCTCAAGACATAATGTAGTGAAGAGGACAAAATAATTTGGTGATGCTAACCTAGTAGTCAAAATCCCAAGAAATCAAAAGCACAAACACCAAACTAAGATTGCCCATATATTCATTACTGATCTCAGTTCTATCCTCCAACATATTTCCACTATCCTTGCTTGAAGCTTCAGGAGGTAATGAGAATCCAGCTTCCTCCAACACAGGGCCCCAATGAGTCTCCAATAATTTTGCCACCGTCTCTATTCATGCGAACCCCAATACATAATGTATAAACACACGCCCAAATTTGGGATTTGTGGAACAGAAGGAGCAGGGAGGAAAATAACCTGATGTCACAAAAAAATACTATGCCATCACAACTAACAGACAAGCCATCAGTTGAAGTCACAGATAAGCTGAATAGAAAAAATGCATACCAGTATCTTTGGCTTCTGTGGAGGAATTCACATTGGATTTCATTGCTTCACTTTTATTAGCTTCTTCAAGATTTTTCATCCACCATTCTTCAAGGGCTATCACTTAAAAAAATGTAAGCATTAACAACATATTGATGTAACTGCCAAATTCTAAAACAGTCAATATTTAACAGTCAATAGTTTGCATTATTACTGAACTAGGCAACACTTTAATTTTACATTATTACTCAACTAGTGGGTTAACAATTTCTAACTTTTGAGGAATCCAAAGCTAAAAAGTCGCTGAGATTTATATAATGAGAAAATGTATGAGCTCCCACATGTCAATTATTAGAAGCTATGTGAATGGTGGAATATATGCTAGAGCACTCATAGCATATGGCATAGGGCATTCATGATGTTATATTCACAAGGGTGAATGATATTGATCCTTTAATTTTATCATGTGAGGTCTCTAAGCACTTCAATGATTTATAATTCCCTAGTACCTCTGCAGGAATTTCCCCTGATATTTGATTGCCATGGAATTCAAGGCAAAGCTCTGAAATCTCTGTTATGAAGAAAAAAGGGAGCTATAAATATTCCCTAAAAATTGGTTGTCATTTAATAATAATCAATAATATTGTTGTTCTTTCATTATCCCTTCATCTATTAGTGGTGGAGAAAGAAAACTAGTGAAGTTGTTACTATTTGAAATCATGAAGCACCATCAAACCCTTAGATAGAATGGAAGTGACTGGATTGCTTCCCGAAAGACCACACATAAAGAGATTAGATAGAATGGAAGTATCTGGATTTCTTCCCCAAGACCACACATAAAGAGAGATGAATAAAGAGCATCAAAGGTGACCTGAGCTTGCAAACTATCGAAAAACTCATTTATTGAAAGCAGTGGTGGTTTGGTGAAGCTATTATTCGAGCAAGTTGAAATGTTGCTAGATAATTTTTTTCCACTAACATTAAATAAAAGCATAAAAGAAACTGGAAATTCAAGAATCATCCCTCTAAGTTGATTGCCTCTCAAGCTGGAAATACAAGTTCCTGCATCTACTTAAAACTATAAGAATTCGACTAGTCAAAAGATTTTGACACAAATTAAACATTCACCCCAACCCTCAGGGAAGGTTCCATTTTGAGTTTTCTGTAGAGCCCAAATAATCTTAACACGAGGAAGTGTGATAAGATCAGCAGGAATATCTCCTTGAAAATAGTTGAGCTCCAAATTTTCACCGTTTGATAAACCACTAGTAGGCTTAGAATCAATATAGTTTTTTCCAAGGGTGTAGTCCAGCGGATTTGTGAGCAAAGGTACATAATGCTCATGGAAATTTCCCAGCTCCTTGTGAATCTCATGAGTGAGGGAGTTCCTTAAAACATCTATCATTTCAAGCATGGATTGTTTGCCAATCTCTATTGGGATAAATCCATCTAAAATATTTGGAAATAGGGAAATGAAACTAAGTCTAGAACAATTCCCTAGCAATGCAACTCCAATTTTTCACTGTTTGATAAGGGTGACAACGTTTGAAAGATAGCAAATACAAGAACATCTTTTATTGGAGACTTATCTAAAGGAAGAACTGAATGATACAACTTCCAAGGTAACTGAAGGACGTATTCTACAAAAGCAGCTAAAGGTTAGTAATTTTTGAAGTAACTGGAAGATTGAGATATTGACTAAAGGGCTCAAATCAAGTAAGATAGTCCAATAATTAAGCTAGGTGCAAGTTCACAAGAAAGGTCAATCTCTGTCACTATGAAAAGAAGGATCTCGGTAACATCTTAATCTCAATGACATCACAGTGTTGACATTACCTCTGCCTCAATTCAATACTACTCTTATAATATTATTTCGATACCATAGTAGTGATGAGAATGAGTTATAAAGGTGTATTTACAGTTAAGGCTCAGTGTGACAAAAAGATATCAGTATAATTTGTATTACAGTGAAGATATTCAGTGTTATAATCACAGGTCAACTACAGTCTCGGTATAATCAATCACATGATAAGTATGACACTACAATTTGGAAATACCACAGTAAAAAATATATCACTGTTTCATGCTACCATAGTGAGAAAGGTCTCTGGTTCGGTGCCATCACAACTTGATGAGAAGTATGCCATTTCAGTTTGATGGTATCACATAGGGTCTCACAGAAATGGTCAACAAAAGTTAGAGACATGTACAATGAAGTATTTACAATTGAAGTACAAAATAAGGTCAAAATAGTAATATGTATACACAGTGAAATAGTATGTTCGAGGATCTCAGAATAGCTTCTTACATTGTGTTTGAAAGAATCTGAATTCTTTCCTATGAAGTTGACAGTGCAAGAACCAACTAAAAGAAAGAACTAGTTTGAAGGTATAACAAATCAGATCTAAGGACAAGATTGTCTACGTATAAGTCTGAAGGTGACAACGTTTGAAAGATAGCAAATACAAGAACATTTTTTATTATAGACCTATCTAAAGGAAGAACTGAATGATACAACTTCCAAGGTAACTGAAGGACGTATTCTACAGAAGAAGCTAAAGGTTAGTAATTGTTGAAGTAACTAGAAGATTGAGATATTGAATAAACAGTCGAACATTTGCAATATTGAGATATTGAATAAATATTCATGTTAATATGTTTTAACATATTGCAATTTTAAAATAAATATACAATTTAAAAATTTATAGCTAGAGTTTTGGAGGAAGCATGAGAATTCTACCTGCTTTAGCCAGCATTCTTGATGCTTGTGCTGATATATATGTGGAGAATAGCAACCAAGTTCAAATGGACATTAAACTCAAATTTTACACTTCTTTTCACCTTTTTCTTCGTCTAAGCAAGCCTGACAACAATCTACAACACTTTCTTTATGGTGTATCAGACCCCATTTAATTGTCGCTCCGTCATAGTCTGTATGTGGTTCTGCATGGCATTCAGAAGGAAGTGGCTTGCCAGGTATGATTCCATCTTTTGTATAAATAATATCAAACTATGCATCAGGCTTTAATTGCACCATTTTAAGGTAGGATTCTCCAAACCCTTGCTGTCCTTGGACAAATTGAACAAAGAAACAATATAACTCATTCAAAAATAACACACTTGGGAAAAGGTGGAAAAGAAAATAGATGTTAAAAAAAATACTTTGAATTTTAACAGTTCTTCACTGCAAAATGCTAAATTCCATTCTCCCGCATGTAAGTAATCAAATTGTTAAATTTAGCAACATAACAATAACCTTAAATATCCTGAAAAAAGGAACGTAGAGAAATTTTCAGGAAACCATAATCCTCAAGTCATAAACTTAAAAATAGATAAGACTGTTATATGAATACTTTGTAAAACACGCTCTCAAGACATAATGCAGTGAAGAGGACAAAAAATTTGGTGATGCTAATCTAGCAGTCAAAATCCCAAGAAATCAAAAGCGAAAACACCAAACTAAGATTGCCCTATATTCATTACTAATCTCAGTTCCATCCTCCAGCATCTTTCCACTATCCTCGCTTGAAGCTTCCAGAGGCAATGAAAATCCAGATTCCTCCAACACAGGGCCCCAGTGAGTCTCGAATACTTTTTCCACCATCTTTGTTCATGGGAACCCCAATACATAATGTATAAACACACACCCCAATTTGGAAGCTGTGGACCAAAAGGAGCAGGGAGGAAAAGAACCTGATGTCACAAAAAAATACTATGCCATCACAACTAATGGACAAGCCATCAGTTGAAATCACGCATAAGCTGAATAGAAAAAATGCATACCAGTATCTTTGGCTTCTATGGAGGAATTCACACTCGCATTCATTGCTTCATGTTTCTTAGCTTCTTCAAGATTTTTCATCCGCCATTCTTCAAGGGCTATCACTTAAAAAAATGTAAGCATTAACAACATATTTATGTAACTGCCAAATTCTAAAACATTCAAGATTTAATAGTCAATAGTTTTCATTGTTACTGAACTGGGTAACACTTTAATTTTACATTATCACTCAACTAGTGGGTTAACAATTTATAACTTTTGAGGAATCCAGAGCTAAAAATTCGTTGAGATTTATATAATGAAAAAATGTATGAGCTCCCACATATCAATTGTTAGAATCTATGTGAATGGTGGAATATATGCTAGAGCACTCAAATAATATGGCAGAGGGCGTTCATGATGTTATATTCCCAAGGGTGAATGATATTGATCCTTTAATTTGATTATGTGAGGTCTCTAAGCACTTCAATGATTTATAATTCCCTAGTACCTCTGTAGCAATTTCCCCTGATATTTGATTGCCCTGGAATTCAAGGAAAAGCTCTAAAATCACTGTTATGAAGCAAAAGGGAGCTATAAATATTCCCTAAAAATTGGTTTTCATTTAATACAACCATCTGGCTAATCCCATGGCCAAAATGTAGTTTTCTATTTTAGGTGTAGGATACATATAGACTCATATCAACATTCTACAAGGACCTATTTGAGGTGAATTCAAAATTATAAAAGGACCTATGTCAAAAGGGCTCAAATCATAGTAAGATAGTCCAATAATTAAGCTAGGTCAAAATTCACAAGATATGTCAATTTCTCTCACTATGAAAAGAAGGATCTCGGTAACATCTCAATCTCAATGACATCATAGTATTGAAATTACCTCTGCCTCAATTCAGGACTACTCGTATAAGATTATTTTGATACCAAAGCAGTGAGGAGAATGAGTTATAAAGGTGTATTTATAGTTAAGGCTCGGTGTGACAAAAATATATCAGTATAATCCGTATTATAGTGAATATCTTCAGTGTTATAATCACAAGTCAACTACAGTCTCAGTATAATCAAACACATGATAAGTATGACACTACAATTTGGAACTAGCACAGTAAAAAATCTATCACTGTTTCGTGCTACCACAGCGAGAAAGGTCTCACTAGTTCGGTGCCATCATAGCTTGATGAGAAGTATGTCATTTCAGTTTGATGGTATCACATAGGGTCTCATAGAAATGGTCAACATAAGTCAGAGACATGTACAGTGAAGTACTTACAATTGAAGCACAAAATAAGGTCAAAACAATAATATGTATACACAGTGAAATAGTACATCTGAGGATCTCAGAATAGTTGCTTACATTGAGTTTCAAATAATCTGAATTCTTTCCTATGAATTTGACAGTGCAAGAACCAACTAAAACAAAGAACTAGTTTGAAGGTATAACAAATCAGATCTAACTATGTAACTAGGTAGGTCTTCATTATAATGACTATGTAATTATGTACTTATGTAAAGATGAAATCAATAATAGTAAAATGAATCTTTGGTTTACTTGCTTCATGGGTTTGACACCAGCTTGGAGAGGAATTTATAATATTTTAAATGAGTGCTCATACACATCCTAATTCCTTTTCACTGAATAAAAATTATTTTTTTAAGATCAAATATGAAAGACTACTAACTTACATATGTAGGCATGACATAACTCTCCAATAATCATTTACCTCCATCGTGGATGAAAAATATATAAGAACCAATGTTCAAATCGAGTAAGAATTAATTGATATCATATTATCTTGGTGAAGAGAAGCTAAAGAATAGTGTAGGAGAGAAAATAAACGAGACATATTTTTAAACCCCTGGATGGAATTTTTAGACCTATATTTTTTCTAACCTGTAGACCTATAGTAAGCACATTAATCTCTAAATTTAGGCCAATGTAGGATCCACAATGTTTTCCTATTTCAAGCCTGAAATTCAACCCTATGGCCATTGTAATTTTGGCCTATTTTAGGTGTAGGATACATATAGACTCATATCAACATTGTACAAGAACCTATGTGTAGGATACATATAGACTCATATTACCATTCTACAAGGACCTATTTGAGGCAAATTCAACATTCTAAAAGGACCTATGTCAAAAGGGCTCAAATCATAGTAAGACAGTCCAATATTTAAGCTAGGTGCAAGTTCACAAGAAAGGTCAATCTCTGTCACTATGAAAAGAAGGATCTCAGTAACATCGCAATCTCAATGGCATCACAGTGTTGAGAGTACCTCTGCCTCCATTCAGTACTACTCTTATAATATTATTTCGATACAACAGTAGTGAGGAGAATGAGTTATAAAGGTGTATTTACAGTTAAGGCTCGGTGTGACATAAAGATATCAGTATAATCTGTATTATAGTGAATATCTTCAGTGTTATAATCACAAGTCAACTACAGTTTCAGTACAATCAAACACATGATAAGTATGAAACTACAATTTGGAACTACCACAGTAGAAAATCTATCACTGTTTCGTGCTACCACAGTGAGAAAGGTCTCACTGTTTCGGTGCCATCCTAGCTTGATGAGAAGTATGCCATTTCAATTTGACAGTATCACATAGGGTCTCACAGAAATGGTCAACAGAAGTCAGAGACATGTACAGTGAAGTATTTACAATCGAAGCACAAAATAAGGTCAAAATAGTAATATGTATACACAGTGAAATAGTGCATTTGAGAATCTCAGAATAGATGCTTACATTGAGTTTGAAGGAATTTGAATTATTTCCTATGAAGTTGACAGTGCAAGAACAAACTAAAAGAAAGAACTAGTTTGAAGGTAAAATAAATCAGATCTAACTATGTAACTAGGTAGGTCTTCATTATAATGACTATGTAATTATGTACTTATGTAAAGATGAATTCAATAATAATAAAATGAATTTTTGGTTTACTTTCTTCATGGGTTTGACCCAAGACTTGGGGGAATTGACCCATTTTGCATGTTTCCTGCTAGATTTAATATTTGCAATTTGTTACATATGCCAAGCTCCATAGGAATGCTTCCACTAAGGAAATTATACCCAAGGCTAAGTGCACATAAGGTAATTCCAATACTTTTTCCACCATCTCTGTTCATGGGAACCACAATACATAATGTATAAACACATGCCCAAATTTGGGAGCTATGGACCAAAAGGAGCAGGGAGGAAAAGAACCTAATGTCACAAAAAAATAGTATGCCACCACAACTAACAGACAAGCCATCAGTTGAAGTCACACATAAGCTAAATAGAAAAAATTCATACCCGTATTTTTGGCTTGTGTGGAGGAATTCACACTGGCTTTCGTTTCGTCACGTTTCTTAGCTTCTTCAAGCTTTTTCATCCGCCATTCTTCAAGGGCTATCACTTAAAAAAATGTAAGCATTGACAACATATTAATGTAACTTCCAAATTTTATAACATTCAATAGTTCGCATTGTTACTGAACTGGGTAACACTTTAATTTTACATTATTATTCAACTAGTGGGTTAACAATTTATAACTTTTGAGGAATCCAGAGCTAAAAAGTTCCTGAGTTTTACCTTGTTAGAAAACTTGAAGGCATGCCTGAAATGGGTTAGAGTATCAACCAGTCTTCTCTTCTCCACCGTAAGACTCAGCAACTCTTTTCTACTTCGTCAAGCCAATGTTTCAGGATCACACCTTTGGTGGCAATTCCATATGGGCAACTCCATAGGAACTTTAGATGCACACTCAAGGTACAACAAATCAGATCTAACTATGTAACTATGTAGGTCTTCATTATAATGACTATGTAATTATGTACTTATGTAAAGATGAAGTCAACAATAATAAAATGAATTTTTGGTTTACTTGCTTCACGGGTTTGACACCAACTTGGAGAGGAATTTATAATATTTTAAATGAGTGCTCATACACATCCTAATTCCTTTTCATTGAATAAAATTTATTTTTTTAAGATCAAACATGAAAGACTACTAGCTTACATATGTAGGCATGACATGCCTCTCCAATAATCATTTACCTCCACTATGGAAGACAAATATATAAGAACCAATGTTCAAGTTGAATAAGCATCAATTAATACCATATTATCTTGGTGAAAAGAAGCTAAAGAATACTGTAGGAGAGAAAATAAACGAGACATATTTTTAGACCCCTAGATGGAATTTTTGGACCTATATTTTTTCTAACCTATAGACTTGTAGTAAGCACATGGCCTATTTCAGGCCTGAAATTCAGCCCTATGGCCATTGTAATTTTGGCCTATTTTAGGTGTAGGATACATGTAGACTCATATAAAAATTCTACAAGGACCTATGTGTAGGATACATATAGACTCATATCAACATTCTACAAGGACCTATTTGAGGTGAATTCAACATTCTAAAAGGACCTATGTCAAAAGGGCTCAAATCATAGTAAGACAATCCAATAATTAACATTCAATAGTTTGCATTGTTACTGAACTGGGTAACACTTTAATTTTACATTATTACTCAACTAGTGGGTTAACAATTTATGACTTTTGACGAATCCAGAGCTAAGAAGTTCCTGAGTTGTACCTTGTTATAAAACTTGAAGGCATGCCTGAAATGGGTAAGATTATCAACCAGTCTTCTCTTCTCCACCGTAAGACTCAACAACTCTTTTCTACTTCGTCAGGCCAATGTTTCAGGATCACACCTTTGGTGGCAATTCCATATGGGCAACTCCATAGGAAATTTAGATGCATACTCAAGGTATAACAAATCATATCTAACTATGTAACTATGTAGGTCTTCATTATAATGACTATGTAATTATGTACTTACGTAAAGATGAAGTTAACAATAATAAAATGAATTTTTGGTTTACTTGCTTCATGGGTATGACACCATCTTGGAGAGGAATTTATAATATTTTAAATGAGTGCTCAAACACATCCTAATTCCTTTTCATTGAATAAAAATTATTTTTTTAAGATCAAACATGAAAGACTACTAGCTTACATATGTAGGCATGACATGCCTCTCCAATAATCATATACCTCCATTGTGGAAGACAAATATATAACAACCAATGTTCAAATCGAATAAGGATCAATTAATATCATATTATCTTGGTGAAGAGAAGATAAAGAATAGTGTAGGAGAGAAAATAAACGAGACATATTTTTAGATCCCTGGATGGAATTTTTGGACCTATATTTTTTCTAACTTGTAGACCTGTAGTAAGCACATTAATCTCTAAATTTAGGCCAATGTAGCATCCACAATTTTGGCCTATTTCATGGCCTGAAATTCAGCCCTATGGCCATTGTAATTTTGGCCTATTCTAGGTGTAGGATACATATAGACTCATCTCAACATTCTACAAGGATCTATGTGTAGGATACATATAGACTCATATCAACATTTTACAAGGACCTATTTGAGGCAAATTCAACATTCTAAAAGGACCTATGTCAAAAGGGCTGAAATCATAGTAAGACAATCCAATAATTAAGCTAGGTACAAGTTCACAAGAAAGGTCAGTCTCTGGAAAATAATCTGAATTATTTCCTATGAAGTTGACAGTGCAAGAACCAACTAAAAGAAAGAACTAGTTTGAAGGTATAACAAATCAGATCTAACTCTATAACTAGGTAGGTCTTCATTATAATCACCATGTAATTATGTACTTACGTAAAGATGAAGTCAATATAATAAAATGAATTTTTTTTTTACTTGCTTCATGGGTTTGACACTAGCTTGGAGAGGAATTTATAATATTTTAAATGAGTGCTCATACACATCCTAGTTCCTTTCCATTGAATAAAATTTATTTTTTTAAGATCAAACATGAAAGACTACTAGCTTACATATGTAGGCATGACATGCCTCTCCAATAATCATTTACCTCCATTGTGGAAGACAAATATATAATAACCAATGTTCAAATTGAATAAGCATCAATTAATATCATATTATCTTGGTGAAGAGAAGCTAAAGAATAGTGTAGGAGAGAAAATAAACGAGACATATTTTTAGACCCCTGGATGGAATTTTTGGACCTATATTTTTTCTAACCTGTGGACCTATAGTAAGCACATTAATCTCTAAATTTAGGCCAATGTAGCGTCCACAATTTTGGCCTATTTTAGGTGTAGGATACATATAGACTCATATAAAAATTCTACAAGGACCTATGTGTAGGATACATATAGACTCATATCAACATTCTACAAGGTCCTATTTGAGGTGAATTCAACATTCTAAAAGGACCTATGTCAAAAGGGCTCAAATCATAGTAAGACAATCTAATAATTAACAGTCAATAGTTTGCATTGTTACTGAACTCGGTAACACTTTAATTTTACATTATTACTCAACTAGTGGGTTAACAATTTATAACTTTTGACGAATCCAGAGCTAAAAAGTTCCTGAGTTTTACCTTGTTATAAAACATGAAGGCATGCCTGAAATGGGTAAGAGTATCAACCAATATTCTCTTCTCCACCATAAGACTCAGCAAATCTTTTCTACTTCATCGGGCCAATGTTTCAGGATCACACCTTTGGTGGAAATTCCGTATGGGAAACTCCATAGGAACTTTAGATGCACACTCAAGGTATAACAAATCAGATCTAACTATGTAACTAGGTAGGTCTTCATTATAATGACTATGTAATTATGTACTTATGTAAATATGAAGTCAACAATAATAAAATGAATTTTTGGTTTACTTGCTTCATGGGTATGACACCAGCTTGGAGAGGAATTTATAATATTTTAAATGAGTGCTCATACACATCCTAATTCCTTTTCATTGAATAAAAAATATTTTTTTAAGATCAAACATGAAAGACTACTAGCTTACATATGTAGGCATGACATGCCTCTCCAATAATCATATACCTCCATTGTGGAAGACAAATATATAACAACCAATGTTCAAATCGAATAAGGCTCAATTAATATCATATTATCTTGGTGAAGAGAAGCTAAAGAATAGTGTAGGAGAGAAAATAAACGAGACATATTTTTAGATCCCTGGATGGAATTTTTGGACCTATATTTTTTCTAACTTGTAGACCTGTAGTAAGCACATTAATCTCTAAATTTAGGCCAATGTAGCATCCACAATTTTGGCCTATTTCATGGCCTGAAATTCAGCCCTATGGCCATTGTAATTTTGGCCTATTCTAGGTGTAGGATACATATAGACTCATATCAACATTCTACAAGGATCTATGTGTAGGATACATATAGACTCATATCAACATTCACAAAGGACCTATTTGAGGTGAATTCAACATTCTAAAAGGACCTATGTCAAAAGGGCTGAAATCATATTAAGAGAGTCCAATAATTAAGCTAGGTACAAGCTGCTAAGTCCAAGAAATGTAAATCTCTGGAAAATAATCTGAATTCTTTCCTATGAAGTTGACAGTGAAAGAACCAACTAAAAGAAAGAACTAGCTTGAAGGTATAACAAATCAGATCTAACTCTGTAACTAGGTAGGTCTTCATTATAATGACTATGTAATTATGTACTTATGTAAAGATGAAGTCAATATAATAAAATGAATTTTTGGTTTACTTGCTTCATGGGTTTGACACCAGCTTGGAGAGGAATTTATAATATTTTAAATGAGTGCTCATACACATCCTAATTCCTTTTCATTGAATAAAATTTATTTTTTTAAGATCAAACATGAAAGACTACTAGCTTACATATGTAGGTATGACATGCCTCTCCAATAATCATTTACCTCCATTGTGGAAGACAAACATATAAGAACCAATGTTCAAATTGAATAAGCATCAATTAATATCATATTATCTTGGTGAAGAGAAGCTAAAGAATACTATGGGAGAGAAAATAAACGAGACATGTTTTTAGACCCCTGGATGGAATTTTTGGACCTATATTTTTTCTAACCTGTAGACCTGTAGTAAGCACATTAATCTCTAAATTTAGGCCAATGTAGCGTGCACATTTTTGGCCTATTTCAGGCCTGAAATTCATCCCTATGGCCATTGTAATTTTGGCCTATTTTAGGTGTAGGATACATATAGACTCATATCAAAATTCTACAAGGACCTATGTGTAGGATACATATAGACTCATACCAAAATTCTACAAGGACCTATTTCAGGTGGATTCAACATTCTAAAAGGACCTATGTCAAAAGGGCTCAAATCAGTAAGACAATCCAATAATTAACAGTCAATAGTTTGCATTGTTACTGAACTGGGTAACACTTTAATTTTACATTATTACTCAACTAGTGGGTTAACAATTTATAACTTTTGAGGAATCCAGAGCTAAAAATTTCCTGAGTTGTACCTTGTTAGAAAACTTGAAGGCATGCCTGAAATGGGTCAGAGTATCAACCAGTCTTCTCTTCTCCACCGTAAGATTCAGCAACTCTTTTCTACTTCGTCAAGCCAATGTTTCAAGATCACACCTTTGGTGGGAATGCCATATGGGCAACTCCATAGGAACTTTAGATGCAAACTCAACAATTTTAGTCCCACTTAATTACCATCTTTACTATTTACCTTCCATAGGCTCACTTACCTTAACAACCACTTGCTTAATTAATGGTGGGTACAGCACTTATAACTGAACGAGATTTAACTTCTTGGAATTTCGAGGCCTGTCAAGTATAAGATCATTGTCCATATTATTATCTTCTTCCAAGGCCTTTTCTGCAAAAGATACTGCAAGAGTAGGATCCCATGAAGTTAACTCCAATGCAAGCCCATAATATCTATCAACAACCTCTAAAAATTTAGGATACTTGTTACATAAATTAGTTTTGAAATCCATGGGGAGACCCATATCAGTAGCTAAGTGGGAAATTTTCTCCGGCACTACCCTCTTGCTCATAGAAATCATTAAAAGATTCCTGATATTCTCAACAAAGAGGCCCTCCATTTGAGATTTAATTTGCACTTCTTCCAAGTGCAGCTATTGTGCCTGGAGGGTCAATGTGAAATAGAATCAGTATCCCGGACTTGTTCATTGTATATTTCAATCATTTGAACAACAACCTCATATATAAAGGTATCCTTTCTTTGTTTTGATATATGGAATAAATCATTCAAGGCTCGATAGTTCACACCCCAAATCTCCTCTATAGACTCATTGAATTAACAACTATCAAAGTCTTCTTTGGCTATTAGAATAACCATAATAGACAAGTTAGGGAAGTAAAGGAATTTATATTACCCACCTCTTTCTAATAGTACTAGTAATTTGTAACCTTCACAAATTACAAGACATTCCTCCAAGCATATCCTATCGAAGGTCTCTTCCAATCTTGTAGAGCCACATTATTTTGGAAATGTGATACCAAGAATTTTTCTATACCGACCTCAGTGATTAATTTTTTTATGTTTTCTCAATGGAAAGAAGAGGAGCTTTAAGAGAAATTCTATGGAACTGCTTCTCACTAGTTTTGTAAGACCCCCTTCTGGACCAATCATGCATTCCATTAAGGTGATAATTTCTTTACGAATTGGATCAATAGGAGGGTCTGTCAATTGAGAAAACATCTGCTTTAAGTGCTCAAATATTATTTTTAGTCTATTTGACATCATAGCTAAAGGTGTATCATTCCCCATGGAATCAAGAGATTTTGTTCCATATTTTCCATAGGAAGCAACAACATTTCCAAAGCCTTAATTGTTTGTCTGAACAGTGAAATGCATATTTAAACAAAGAGCTCATAAATGAAAATATGCATTGAAAAATACCTCATATCATATTTACATAAAAATCACTTACCCATAAGCCTTCATTAGTGACAACAAGCCATATATTCCCATGTTTTCCATTGTATCATCCAAACTATCAACTTGTAAACCAATACAATCAACAAGCTATGGAAAATTTATAGTTGACATCCAGGGTGACCAAGTCCTTCCATACAATACGTGTGATCATTTAGTCAACATTTTATTTGCAATAAAATCCAAATGAGGAGTTTCAAAACTCATTCAAAATATTAAGACAAAAAAATTTGTTCTGTATCCGAGTTATCAAAAAAGAGTGGTTGGATTTGAGAAGTTATATATTAACAACAACAAGACGACCATCTAGATCGATGAATTTTCCAAATACTTCTTCAGCCACCGAATGAAACTATTTTCCTTCTCCTTCAAATGAACACATACATCTATTTTATCTTCATATGGAAGGGGGATGTTAGTTGTGACATTAATGACATTTACATTTTCATCTTCTGGACCAAGTGGAACTCCATGTATGATAGAAGTTGACTGAATTCGTCCAATGCCAGCAATAGCACTGTCTTATGGATCTAATATATTCACTTTGTCACCTACCTGGAGTAGGTCATTCCCTACCAGAGTTAATAAGCACTATAAAAAACAAAAAAGTATACATAGATATTAGGAAAATAATAATTACAATTAAATTTCAAAAACATACATAGATATTTAATTAACTGAATAATATGCACTCACTGAGTTAATATCTGAAATACCAACAGGATTTGGCACCAATTGGGAATGTTCAAGTGCATCAATTTCGTCATATTTTAGAACTCTCGAGGGAACCATTTTTCCTTTAACATCCTATACGTGATTTCATTATGCACAAATCAAATATTACATTGAAACAAAATAAGTTTTAACATAGCAGAAAACAATAAATATAATATTAAAACATAAAATATTAATAACACTAAAATAGAAGCATACAACTCTTGTAGATATCTACAAAAACATACCTTCACATGTTCATGGCCCTTTTTTGAGTCATTTAGCATTCTTGCATGACCCAAATTTACATTTTCTTCCTGTGATTGACACAAATTGCCAATAAAAGAAGGCTTCATGAGTGAAGGGAAATGGAACCAAAACATTAACATATTACAAATTCAAGTGAAGCACTGGTTGCAAGGGAATTATAATTTTCTTACCTCATCTAAATCAATGTTAAATTCCTCTTTTTCCATGCAACAACAAGAGGTTTAATGGAGGAGGCTATGTTTGACATTGTCTTTTCCAAGCTAGTTATACATTGCATTGCATGATTATAATCCTTACTATGGTTTTCAACAGTATATAAAGCTCCTATTTGTCTACTATCGACGTCAAAAGATGGAAAAGAACTTTTTATTGGATTTTCTGACATATAATTATGTTTGGAATTTTCCAAGTCTGCCATATAATGAGCCATTTCACTCACCACTGGTTCTCTTTTAGCTTCTTCTACCTACAAATAATTTTCAACGCACAACTAGTTGGATATTTAGAAAACTCAAAACACATAACACAATGTACAATATTCAACAAAAAAATTGTATACTTACAAATATTTGTTGTTTGGCTCGCAACCCACCCCGACCCAAAAAATATCGAGCCTTCACCTGCTCTCTTGTTTTCTTCACCCTTATACTCTTTGAAAAATACTCTTCAGCACACATACATTCCTTCAAATCTTCCCATTGTTTGGGAGTCAAGCTACTCTCCCTATATTTTCCATCCAAGATTAATTTTCTGCATTTATGCCGAAGTTATTCATCAAAATTCTCATTGTACGCTTATAATATTTACTAGAAATCCTTCCACCAATAGTCTCAAAAAAAATTTCCATTATTTTGATCACTTGATCAACATTTCTTGGATCTTGATCTGTAAAGTTGGATTTGGTAACATCCAAATGAGACCTTATTCTTGTGCCCAACTATGTGGCCCACCTTGACGCATTTGGTCCAGTAGGCTCACCATCTTTTACCTCAATCAAGTAAGCCTTCTTCCCTTCTAATTTTCATTCTTTGGCTTCCCTTTTTGTGGACCTATAAAGGCTTTGACTAATTCTTTGTCTTTTGACTAAAGCTGATACATCTTCAAAACCAAGACTAGGTGATGGAAAATCACTCATACTTGTGGCTAAAGAAGGTGTGGTAGATCCTAGCACCTTACTTGGAGAATATGTAATTGGTGTGCTTTCTATGGCAAAAGACTGAATTTGTTGCTCCTTTTCCACAATAGGTGTGGCACTAGGTTGCACACAAATCTCCTCAAATGTGCCTTCAAATATTTTCTTTAACTGTAAATACATTTCTTGCAACTCTACTTCGTCAGAATGTGCCAATTTTTCGCGAAAACCTTTGACAGGATCATCTGATATATCAGGAAGTTGATCATTAGAATTGTCAGCTTCATCTCCATGCATTGAATTACCACGGTGTTTGCTTCTACGAGTTGGCAGGGATATGTCTTTTCTTGCTTTTTGTTTATTCTCATTGTCTATGGGATCCAAGTTTCCCCTATACAAGAAAAAAATTATCAAATAATGGCCTACATCATCAAATATATTATATACAAATTTCATTAAATATGCATAGAAATAAAAAGTGACGAAGAGTAACTACTTACTTATTCAACAAACCAATAGATGAGAAATATTCTTCATTTTTTGTGATGCACTCTTTACGAACACGCTCGTATTCTATCATATTTTCATCACTTCTAAGATCATTTTTACGTTTCAACCCCTTCTTCATAGTATTTATGTCCTACATTTCACATTTAAAGAAAAAATATTAGTTCATGGACAAATAACAATTATAAAATATATCTATTATACGATCATGCATTATGATCAATGAGAATGAATTAACCTTAAATTGATAGAAGGAACACTTTAATCAGTATCAACATCTTATCTAGAATTATAGATTCTATTTTTTTAATTGCAAAAAATTTTTGATATTTGCATAAATTTATCACATAATAAAAACATAGCATATTGCAATTGGGAATGCAAATTGGTTGTCCCAGCCATTGTAAAATTATTGAATCTATTATATGTGTACTAGTGTCAGTACCGTACAACTTTGGTGAAGAGCTCCTGAACCATATTAAGACTTTGAGCCCTTAGTAAACAGACTCTAAAGACTTACATTTAGCTTCGAGGTTTGCAAGCTGAAAATCAAATATCCCGCAATAAAAAGATACGCATCCCCAAATTTAACAACTAAAATAACATTAGAAGAATCTAGATTTTCCTGAGGAAAAAAAAAAAAAACTATAGAAGTTATAAAATAAATATTAAAGTTAGCATAACTTCATGTAGGAAATTTCATTTATGGATCTAGTAATCCTCTTTAAGATAAATTGAATCACTTCATGCTACAATAGAGTCACTAGAATGAAACAAAATTCACACAAAGTGAAAAATGAATGATAAATTTCACACAGAGTTTAATACAACCATCTGGCTAATCCCATGGCCAAAACAATAAATCCATTTGCATAGTGAAAATTTATGCTATAAAGTCAAGGTGATAAATCATCATAGTGATCATTTGTGTGGTCATCAAGATCACAATCCTGATCACTTATGTATACATCTGCTTGATTTACTTCATTGTCCTCATACATTATATTGTCCTGGCCATGAATTATGTTTTCTAACTCAGTCTCTTCGTTGGGAATCAATGCTTCATCTTCAAATACTCTATCGCCATCTTCAGATTCTTCCTCCAATGTTTCTTGTAAACTATTACATTGCCCATTAACCATTATATCAACATATTCCATGAATTTCCTTTTTGAGCAGGGCTCTATTTGAACGACATACGACCATCCTGAGCTTGTCACATCACCAATTAAAAATGCCTGGTTAATTTGAATAGGTGAAACATATGGCTCATTGGTCTTCAATAAAATTTGGCGTGTATTTGCATGTACAAATCCATACTCATCATGTTGTATTGCAGATGGCTTGATCCATTTACATTTTAATAATATAGGACTAGTTTCACTATAATCAACTTGAATAATTTCTTGTATGAATCCAACATACAAGTTCTTTTCAGTATTTTGATGAAATTCAACACTAACAATACAATCACAATTTTCCTTTCCTGTGTCCCTTTCTTCCACTCTTAAATGAGTACCATAGGCCCACATCCCACTGAAAGTAGAAGCCCATATACTTGGAGGTTGTGAAAGCTGAATTTACTCCTTCGTCATATCTTGACCTTCTTATCGTGCATCATTAATTGCATCAACAATCCAATCATCAAATTTTGGAAAAGAACGATCTCCAAGGTTCAAATATTGAAGTGTACGCTTTCGAAATGGATGCATCCATTTTGGAATCTCTTCTTCGTATTTTCTGCATAGAATATGAAAAGTAAGAGTGATAATAATTTAGCTATTAAATGAAATTAAATAAATAAATTATGATGTAAATAATATTTTACCTACACCACTTATCGAATGATGATGTGTTTTGAAGAACATAGGCATGTATGGCAATTCTTTCCTCCTTTGATAGCTTGAAGCGACACCCATTTCCTTCTAATACTTCACCTACAACTCTCTAGTCCTGATCATCATCCCATACACATTGATTGACATTGCTAAAATCCTTCATATATTCTGTGCAAAACCCTATGGCCTCTTGCATTAAATATCCTTCACAAATGCTACCTTCTAGTTTTCCTTTATTACGAACAAACATTTTCAAAACTTTCATGTATCGCTCTATATGATACATCCATCTTGTTCTTATTGGGCCACAATGCTCTAGTTCATGTTCTAGATGTATAAGAAGATGCATAGAAATATTGAATATTGCCGGTGGAAATTCTTGTTCCAATAAGCAGAGGACTTCAACAACCTCTCCCCTCAAATTATCAAAGCTTGAAGGATCTAGCACATGCAAACTCATTCTTTTTAAGATTAGGCCCAACCTTATAATTTCCAATCTTGGTCCCTTTTCCAAACTTGATATGATTGCAATAGGTAAAGTATCCTCAATTATGACATGAAAATCATGGGTCTGAAGGCTTCTTAAGCTATTATTTTCGGTTTGGCTTCTAATATTACCACTTCCATATCCAGTAGGAAATCGAGTCTGAGACATCAGCTTTAAGAATTGTGCACGTTTATCCTTTGTCCACAAATAAGGAGCAATAGATTTTTTGTATTTTCCGTTACCATATTTTTCAACCCAAAGATTTCAATGAATCTTTAGTTCTTTAAGGTCTAGGTGTGATGACACTATATCATATGCACCAAAAAGAGTTTCTATAATAGCAAAAGCTATATTTTTTTCAGTATGCATAAAGTCAACAATATGCCTAATGGTTATATGCTTAAAGTATGGCAATTTATAGAATATGCACACTCTTTTTACACCACTATCGTAAAGTGGATCATTTTTACTACCCTGAATACCACCATTTTCAATAAAATTGCATTATTGTTTCTCCATTCTCAATAATGTAATCACTTGTTATTTCCAGTGGTGCTTCACAATTCTCTTCGTTACCATTGAAACGTGACTTTTGTCGACGATATGGATGATCCATTTTGAGGTAAGCACGATGTCCACAATAAATACACTTATGCAAACTACTTGAGTGCCTCACAAAACCCTTAAAGATGCAAGATGGACATCCATGGTATCCATGAACATTGAGACCAGTCAAAGTGCCATATGTAGGAAGATCGTGGATTGTAAACAATAAAGAAGCTCTTAAAGTGAATTGAATTGAATTACCATCCCCTAAAATTTGAATTGCTTCAATTCCTTTCCACAATTCCACTAGCTCATCAAATAATGGTTCTAAATAAACATCAATTGTATCTAAAGTCACATTTTTTTCCTCAGTATGGTTAATGACAACATCAATAAAAATGGCTTCGTTTCTAACCATGGAGACAAGTTATAATTTATTAAAAACATTGGCCAAGTTGACCATTTAGTGCTTTGATTTGAGAAAGGGTTCACCCCATCTAGAGCTAAACCCAGTCTTATATTGCGAGGATCTTAGGAAAAATCAGGGGATTTATTGTCAAATTCCTTCCAAATCTTCCAATCAGCCACAAATCATTGTTTTCCATCGGTGCTCTTGTTTTGGGCATGTCATTGCATTAGCTCGGCAATGTCCCGACATTTATACATTCGAAGCAACTGTGGGATTAGTGGAAAGTGGCGAAGAACCCTTCTCGGAGCTAAATTTCATTTCAACCCTGGTCTATACCTCCCTTCTTTACATTTTGGACATTCAGTCTCACTTGCAAGATTTTTGCGAAATAATACACAACCATTCACACATGTGTGGATGTTTTCATACCCTAAGCCTAGCTTAGTGATTTTCACTTTACATGCTCTTCGTTTTGTTGGCAGTGTGGATTCGGGTGGTAACAATCATTGTAAAAATGCCAATAACTCATCAACACTCTCATTTGTCCAACCATGCACCACTTGCAAGTGAAGAATTAAAAGGATTGTTGTTAAATGACTTAAATTTCAAGTACCATACACAGGTTTTAAAGCATCCTCCATCAACTTCTGCCATTCATCCTTAAAACGCTCATTCAACATTCTATCAACTTAAATCCCTTCATCAAAGGTTCCTACCTTTTCATTTCTGTTTTTTGCCTCTTCATCTATGTCTAGTGGCTCTACATCTCTCATGCTATGCAAGTCTATCCTATCTGGATAACAATTTTGAGGGAAAGGGCTTATACCGCTATGCCCATATTTTAGCATATGTTGAAAAATCACACTTATTTTTCCCATTTTCCCACCATGAAAATAATTACATGGACATGCATATTTAAGCAAGCTCTTCTCATCAGCTATTCTCTCATCATGTGCATGGTATTCATCTGTTGTTAAAATTGGGCTTTGACTCATCTTCAATTTTCTGCATTCAAAGATGAAACTAATATGTTAACTCTTTACTTTCAACTATTTTCAGAACTTTATTTGTAAAAGAGAAGTTTCAGCTCCTATTTGAGCACAAATGTCAATTGTGCAAAATTTTTAGAAATAACATATAAGAAGAGAAGAATACACATTTTTTACTAGTGTGAACACACCCATACATAATAATCACATAGTTAAACAACAAAAGAAAGTCATATTTGAGAGAAATCTTTTGGATCAGCACTTGTTTGAGGAGATATTTTTGTTGTATTTACACCTTTTGAACGCAGATCTATGAGCATGACAGCAAAAAAATTTGGTTTTGAACGCAGATCTATCATCATTACAAAAATATTTTTTGGTAAATATACTAGCATTCTTAAAGGCACAACCCTTGTGGACATTTTTAAACATTCATTACATCAGCAGTGAGGAGAATAACACACCAATGGGAGTTGCATTAGCAGCAAATAGGATGCATCACTCAGCTAAAGGGGAGGCACTTGGCAATGATGAAGTCACAGTTACCAGTAGTGAACTCTCTCCTTTAAAGCCTATTTCTGACATGTTCCCAGTGCTCATTCCTAGAAAATGAGGGCACTCCAATTGAGGGAGTCACTTACCTATTCATGGTAGCATGACGAGTTACAAATTATCAAATTTTTGACACTTGAAGGGAATACATTCTATTTTTGGCCACTTGCATGGAGGGCACATTAATGAAGGATTTACACCACATTATCTCCTTATTCCTAGCATGCAAGAGTGTACATTATTTGGAGATTTACATTACTTTTCTAAGCTTGAAGAAGTTCACCCTAGTAGAAAATATGCCTTTGGAGTCATACTTGTTATTCCTATCTTCATCTATAATTATGTGACTGATCTTTGATACTCATTCAAGACCTTCACAAGTTGTAATAATATTACCTAGGATAAAATTTCTCTTAATAAACTCTAGTTGATCAAGAAAAATGGTTCAAGCTGTCATATTCTTGATTATAAGATACATTACAAAGTGTGATATGCCAATAATTTCTCACTATGTTTATCTTGTTGTCTATCTTGAAACTGTTAATCAAGGTTGTCATTGATGTCAATGTGGCATTGACCAAGATGTCAATATTCTGGAGATGCCTAGACCCAGCATGATGTCAAGATGACATGGCTTATGGAGGACCATTTGATGACGTGAACAATGTCTAGGTACATGACATGAAGAACACTTAAGGACTTAATGACATGGATATGACTATACTTGATGACATAGATGTCATGGATAATCATGGAAAATTGTTGGAGGGCACTCTTCAAATTATAACAAAAATGATCTAATTTCAGGAACAGTCACAAGAAAAATATTTGTTGTGACCTTAGAGGCATCCTTAGGCATTGGCTCCTTCACCATCTTAAAGAGGACTCTTTCCTCTTTCCAACAAGCCCTCACTCAGCTCCTAACTCCAAATACTCTAAGAGAAATTAATTTTTGAAGTTTACATATCCTATTTTTTTGTCCCAACCGACCTACACTCAGTCATACATGTCGGCTTCACTCCAAAAGGACATGTCTATCCTTCATAAATCAACTCCTATATAAATATGATGTCCAACACCTCATTTCAAGCATCTAATTCGGTGAAGATTATTTCAGGAATGTAGAACAACAAGACAAGAGGCCGAGGAGGAAGAGTCTGAGTTGAATTTGTGACAAGGTAGATTTCCTGTAGAATTCATATTGTTGTACAGACCCTTGGAGACACAATTTTGAGGGCTCAGATTACAATCCTGTGGCAATAAATTGTGGATAGTCAGGTGGTTAGTAGCTCAGATTGCAAATATTACAAACTCGTGGACAACTTGGTTTAAGGTTGGAATTCCCTCACATGCATATATACCCTCGGACCTTAACTCATTCCTCAGGCCTATGATATTACAATCCGCAATAGGAGCTTTAGTCCTTGTGTAGTCCTGTAGCTTATTGCTATGGAAAATCACCTATGGTAAGCATATTTGTGGAAGTATCATAGCTCGGATCTGAAGCTTGAAGGGTTAAGCTTGTAGACTAAACTTTGAACGAGTGAGCTGTGGCTATCTGGCTATATGTGCTAAGGTTCGGTACTGGACTTACACCTTGAACCTGTGACAGTATTAGACTTGGACATGAGCAAGAAATAAACTCAGATGTGTTGTGAAGAGACATTTGGACTGATCTCGTGTAGAATTCAGACCTGTTGCTGCTGCACCCAAATTACAGACCTCTGTATTTTCGTACTGTGTGAAGACTCCAAAAATCTAAATTGTGATCATCTATTCATCTCGAATCTGTGGCATACTCCTGTCAGTTAGTGTGAAAGTGGACATTTTGAGGCAGAGAAAAGGGCATCTTTGTCCCTTATTCTATATGGGATACAAGACCAAGAACACCATTGAAGCTTTTTGAATTGTATTACAATGAATCCCCTTGTGTAGGTTTGGTTGGTAAAATGGAAGCACTATATTAAAGGTTGAAAACACAATATTGAATTTGTTTTTGAAGATCCAGAATTGAGAAGAAGCAGCCTCTGAAGAGTTTATGTACAACCTTCTTGATGTAGCATTGAAGCCTTTTTAAAGGAGATATAAGATCAGGTCTAAGATTAGGATCATTAAACATAGGAAACTTGACTTGATGCCTAATGATGGCCTAATAAACTTTTATGAAGTAACTAAAAAAATCCATTGTTGATCTTCAGTCTCTTGTAGTCCCAACCTACAGTAGCTTTCCATAGATAAGTTTTCTAAGGTTTACATGAACTGTCAAACAAAAATACAAAATGGAACTCAGTGTGATACATTGTTTTCAATTGAAACTAAGTAAGTCAAGCCCATTTTATGGTAAACAACGCAGTTTCCTATTGCTTCTTTAAAAGAAGCTTGACTTGATGCCTAATGATGGCCTAATAAACTTTTAGGAAGTAATTAAAAAAATCCATTGTTGATCTTCAGTCTCTTGTCGTCCCAACCTACAGTAGCCTTCCATAGATAAGTTTTCTAAGGTTTACATGAACTGTCAAACGAAACTATGAAATGGAACTCAGTGTGATACATTGTTTTCAATTGAAACTAAGTAAGACAAGCTCCTTTTATGGTAAACATCACAGTTTCCCGTTGCTTCTTTAACAGAAGCTTGACTTGATGCCTAATGATGGCCTAATAAACTTTTAGGAAGTAATTAAAAAAATCCATTGTTGATCTTCAGTCTCTTGTAGTCCCAACCTACAGTAGCCTTCCATAGATAAGTTTTCTAAGGTTTACATGAACTATCAAACGAAACTACAAAATGGAACTCAGTGTGATACATTGTTTTCAATTGAAACTAAGTAATTCAAGCTCTTTTTATGGTAAACATCACAATTTCCCGTTGCTTCTTTAACATAAGCTTGAATTGATGCCTAATGATGGCCTCATAAACTTTTAGGAAGTAATTAAAAAATTCCATTGTTGATCTTCAGTCTCTTGTAGTCCCAACCTATAGTAGCCTTCCATATATAAGTTTTCTAAGGTTTACATGAACTGTCAAAAAAAACTACGAAATGGAACTCGGTGTGATACATTGTTTTCAATTGAAACTAAGTCAAGCTGCTTTTATGGTAAACATCACAGTTTCCCGTTGCTTCTTTAACAGAAGCTTGACTTGATGCCTAATGATGGCCTAATAAACTTTTAGGAAGTAATTAAAAAAATCCATTGTTGATATTCAATCTCTTGTAATCCCAACCTATAGTAGCCTTCCATAGATAAGTTTTCTAAGGTTTACATGAACTGTCAATTGAAACTACGAAATGGAACTCAGTGTGATACATTGTTTTCAATTGAGACTAAGTAATTCAAGATCCTTTTATGGTAAACATCATAGTTTCCCGTTGCTTATTTAACAAAATCTTGACTTGATGCCTAATGATGGCCTAATAAAATTTTAGGAAGTAATTAAAAAAATCCATTGTTGATCTTCAGTCTCTTGTAGTCCCAACCTACAGTAGCCTTCCATAGATAAGTTTTCTAAGGTTTACATGAACTGTCAAACGAAACTACGAAATGGAACTCAATGTGATACATTGTTTTCATTTGAAACTAAGTAAGTCAAGCTCCTTTTATTGTTAAAATCATAGTTTCCCATTGCTTCTTTAACAGAATCTTGACTTGATGCCTAATGATGGCCTAATAAAATTTTAGGAAGTAATTAAAAAAATCCATTGTTGATCTTCTGTCTCTTGTAGTCCCAACCTACAGTAGCCTTCCATAGATAAGTTTTCTAAGGTTTACATGAACTGTCAAACGAAACTACGAAATGACACTCAGTGTGATACATTGTTTTCAATCGAAACTAAGTAAGTCAATCTCCTTTTATGGTAAGCATCACAGTTTCCCGTTTCTTCTTTAACAGAAGCTTGACTTGATGCCTAATGATGGCCTAATAAACTTTTAGGAAGTAATTAAAAAAATCCATTGTTGATCTTCAGTCTCTTGGAGTCCCAACCTACAGTAGCCTTCCATAGATAAGTTTTCTAAGGTTTACATGAATTGTCAAACGAAACTACGATACATGGATAATGAGATATCAAATGAATAGATTAATAAATCAGGGTTGTATTGGTTTAAGTAGAATAAATGTAATTAAAATCCCCCCAAACCCTCTTATTTGATGTAGCTTTATCTCCACATCACTGAAGGATAATTCAATGAGGTATCATAAATTATTTTCAGTCATGACCATAACACAGGTGCCATATAAAGGTCCTAAGCCATGTGTTGATAATGAGCCATGCGAAATTAATGATCTCTGATATGTGAGGATACACCCCTGTGCTAATCCATGAAAATTTGGTGAAGATGACATATATCATAAGTGGAATTTGAGATCAAACTGAACCATACGAGCCTCAGGAACTGTACATGTTTTTATTTAAAATTTTCACCCCAGATCATAAATAGTACATTTCTTAGATCGAAATCAACATATACAGTGAGCAAATAAGGGCAATAGAAACTGGTTTGGAGGCTTATAAATAAGTGAAAAATATCAGTTTTGAAGGTAGAAGTGGACCAGTGTTGACCCCTTGAAATCCATGATCCTTACCCAAAAAAAAATCGTATGAATCAACAATATGTTAAAACAAACAGAGCAGATACAAAGCCAGGAAATAGAAAAATATAAAATCCGACTAACTTGTGACTCTGGGGATGCAAACTTCAATTGTGAATTTCTTCTGCCCTCCTTTTCAAAAGCCTCCAAGTTCTGTCTAATGTGTTTTTATCTATGATAAAACTTGTAATTATATAGAAATTCGCAGCCCTAAAATAACCCTATCGCCAACAACAAAAATCCTCTCGCCAAGAGAAAAACTTTGGCGCCAAATAACCAGCTTGGCCAGTTTTCATCCATTTTTTATCTAAATTTTAGAACCAACTACATGGCGCCAAAGACCCAGAACCTCATCTTCCTGAACCACTCCGGGTAAGAACAACCAGTTTTCCTCTATTCCTGGGCTTTCATACTGGTGAAATCAACCATGACCTCTCCGGACTTCGACTTTTGACGGACTTCGAATGTGGCATGCCCTCAAAACCTCGTCTTTCCCCGACTTCGACTTTTGACAAACTTCAGCATGCCCTCAAAACCTCATCTTCCTGAACCAGTTGAACCAGTCGAACATCGAGTTTTCTTGGGCTTTCAAAGTCAGGTTTCATACCAATATTTTTGATGACTTCAACGCATGGTAATGCCAATGTTCGAATTCGACTTAATTTTAGAACCCTGTCTCCCTGAACCAGTCGAACAATGATTTTTTATGAAATAAACACATTACTTCGACTTACTTCCACTTTTGTTATGGACACTTATCGATTAAAGAGATGGAGCGATTACTATCTAGTCAATATTTTTTTATGAAATAAACACATTACTTTGAATTACTTCCACTTTTGTTGTGGACACTCCTCGATTAAAGAGGTGGAGGATTACTATTTGGTCAAATGCATGTGTGTGATTGAATAAAGTGGGAGGGAAGAAAGTGAGATTATCAAAATCAAGTCACATCAATTTTCACTTAATATTCCCATAAAAAATGGTTGGTATATTGTCATATCAATTCTCAATTAATATCCCCATCAAAAATCATTGGTTTCTTTCTTTTTATCATATACCATTTGGCAAAGAGTTAGACATTGACTTAATCGATAACTGAATGAATCTTGTTAAAAGGAGATTTATTTTAAAATTTTATTATATCATTCTAAGTTGTTAAATAAATGGATAGCTTTAAATGGATGACCCACTTTTCAAATGCGGCATACCTACTTTCACTTTTCGAATGCAGCATGCCAATGTCCGACTTACTTTCAAAACCCCGTCTTCATGAACCAGTCAAACAACGAGTTTTCAAAGTCGGTATTTTTTATAAAGTCAACGTAGGACTTACTCATGTCTACTTCCACTTTTCGAATGTGGCATGCCATGTTTACAAAACTTCAAATAATTTTTTTTAAATAATTAAAACTTGCTTACACTTTTCGAATGTGGCATGCCTACTTCCACTTTTTGAATGCGACATGCCATTTTTACAAAGGTTCAAACAATTTTTTTTAAATAATTAAAACTTACTTCCATTTTTCAAATGCCTACTTCCATTTTTACAAAGGTTCAAACAATTTTTTAAAATAATTAAAATATTAATATTAATATTAATATTTCTTATTTTAATTATTAATTAAATATAAAATCACACTATATTTAAAATTTAATTTTATATAATATAATTAAAACAAATAAAATATAAATATTGATAATTAATATTTTAATAAATTCAATAAAATATAAATATTGATATTTATTACTTTAATAAATTAATAAAGGTTCATATCAAATAATATATATATGCTAAATTGGTGTCACACAATATATGTATGTTAAACATGTTATAAATGAATTATATATGTGTGTGAGGCTTGAGTAGGCTTAATGGTTAAGGGTATGTGTTTCCTCCTAAGAGCTCATAGGTTCAAAACCAGAGGGGGTAGAGTATGTATGTCTTCATAAACTTAGCAGTCAAATCACTATGCGGAGGTGGATCCCTTGTCCCACAAACAAGGGGGTCTCATACACCAATTTGGTGTTCGTCTTGGTCAACCTGACCTTAAAATTAGATTATTATTATTATTATTATAAGTATAACAAAGGTTCATGCACTCTCTGATGGGTGTGAGGTTTGAGCAACGTCACGTGGAAGGCGTCTCGCATGAGTAAATACAAGTGGAGCAAGGATGAGGGAGTGTCACACCTTTGAGTTAGTGTTGCAACGACCAAGTGGTGGGAGCATGACGGGTGCCCAACTCAGGTATAATGTGCGACGATGATGTGCATTATTGGGCAAGCCATATTGGCAAATGCCCACCTTGGGCACATCGTGTAGCGGTGGGTAGAGTCATGCGTTTTGGTAGATGTGATGAGTGGCAACGTCAAATGGGTGTGTGCCCCATAGCGGGAAGACAAGTCAAAGGCGTCAAAAGAAGTCATGTTGGTGAGTGCGTTCGGTGTTATGGGAGAGTTGTGTAGTGAATGGGCGAGCTGGGCAGGACAGGGTTCGGGTGGCCAATCAGTCGTTGGGGAAGATCAGGAACTCATGGTGGCAAGGGAAATCATGGGTATAATATTGATCGCTCTGAGGTAAATGAGGGGTAGGGTATCCAGCATTAATGTTTCTTGGAGAACTGTCATCCAGTACTTATCAAAAACCTAATGGAAAGAGTATTGGACACAACTGAGAGAATTTTAACACTACAGATGGATTCAGAGAATCTTGTATAAGTGAAATGTAACACTTCAATATCAAAATTGCAATTTTCCATTTATGGCATGACACAATTAAAAATTATTGACATAAATGACTAATTCATATACTTGTTGTACTAGTCATATTTTTATTCTTGGACTATAATAGTGATTTACATTAATCATTATTAATTTAGCCATATATTTTAATCCTAGGCTAAATTAGTCATTTAAGTTAGTCGCTTTTAGTTTAGTCACTTATTATCTAGTCATTTATTTTATCCTTAGACTAAATTAGTCATTTAAGTTAGTCGTTTTTAGTTTATTCACTTATTATCTAGTCATATATTTTATTCCTAGACTAAATTAGTCATTTAAGTTAGTCATTTTTAGTTTGGTTACTTAAAATTGCTCAAATTTAGTAGTAATTCACTTGAAATAATAGCGGTTACTAAATTTTTTAGTCATCTGGTCATTAATTTCATCATTTTTTACTAGTGTTCCAATGTATATGTTTTCACATTAAGAAATTATTTTCTCAAGTGTCCTCATTCTTTCAAACTATCCAACTTTGACCTGATCCATTTGATTAGCATTTGGGAGACTTTTTTTCTCTAGATCAGAGAGTAATTCAAGCTTCTGACTAAATGAAAGTAAGTCATTGTAAATGAATTGCATGTTTTCCTTAAGATTACTTTTAACCAAATCGACAAATGAATAATTTCATATGTTAAATGCCACAAATCGAAAGTTGTTTTCCATGAACCATCAATAGTATGTGATCTTTGACATATGTTACTAATAGTATATGATTTCACTTCATTAAGGAGATTGATGGACTTATTAGACATAGGACGTATCAGAGGCAGAAGTTGACAATGGTGGTGCCCCCAACGAATTCATTAACAAAGGACCTCGATTTGCGCCATCTTCTAGCTCCTTTCTTCTTATTTTCAGCCTCAGGTTCTTTGCTTCTTGTTTACCAACTGACTATGCAAGTGACTCACCAGTAGGTTGATTGAATTTCATAAGCCCATTAGCACTAACACTAGACACATAAACATTCATTTCTACTTGACCACTAACCTTTTATTATGAATATCTACCTTTTATACTCATTTTTTTATTGTATTTTCCATAATTTATATTTTTAAAAGTATTAGGTTCATCATTGAGAGTAGTGACTTATTCAGAAATTTTCTCCATTTTATTGTAATTTTCTTCGAAATAAGTACTAACCCAATCAATTTGTATAGAAGTTTCAACTTCTACATCTATAACTTGCTCAATGCATTTTGTTGTGGGGGGACACTTCGATTTGGCTAATTCACCCATGTGTGCCCTAAATTTAGTGAACTTCCAAGGATTTTCACCATCTCTACCAGCTAACAGCTCACCATGAGCTATTTTTCCACTTTCAATATCCTTTCTCTTCCTTTTACTAGAGGATGAACTCAAAGCAGCACTGATTGTGCAAAAAATCTAGAGATTAATAAATAGGATTTTTTCCTCTTTGCTTTTATTTTTCTTCCGTGGTGGCACTAGTCTATTCATAAATTTATTTATTATCAATTAATGATTCTTAGTTTTGTCTCGAGAACTTTGAATTTTATTTTATTTTATTTTATTTTTTCTTTTTGTAACCCTCGTAAACAATTTTTTGTTTCTAACGATACCCATTTGTGTGTTAAATATACCTTCTAGATAAAAGTCTCGACGAGCTTCAAATTCTCTTAATTTAGAAGAACCCAATGACTATTCAAGATCTACAATGTGAGTTGCATTATTAATAGTGACTTTTCCAAAAATAAATTGTAGAGAAACAATTTTATTTTTCTTATTCCTTCCAAATATAACTAGTTAATCACAATATTTCATGTATAATTTAACAAAAAAATACCTATCGATAACATTTTTTTGGAAACAACGACATCTTACCTTTAAATCTAAAAATTTGAATAAGCATATTTCCTTCTCTTTCTTCATGCGCATGTTTTCCCCATAGGAAAACTCATGGTTACACAAATATTTGATCAGGCTCTTGTCTAGTTACCATGTAAATGATCCCATTTACAATACACCTTGGATTAGACCAAAAAAAATAAAATAAGCTTATTTCTTCCATAGTATGAGATACCAGAACTACATTAGTATATTGTTAAGATTAAATTTAGGTTTATAGGGTAAGTCTTAAAACACATGGCTTGAGATGAGAGTTATTATTAGGTACCCCATCGTAAAAATCATATTGTTCATGATCAAATTCACTAACTAAAGAGATAATTCATTAAAAATGAGATCAACCTAGAGATAATTCATTGAAAATGAGATCAACCTATTTGAATAAACAATCCTTTTGAATGAGTAATAAAGTAGATATAGAATAAATTATTGGAACGTTGGTTATCGACTCTCATCCCATCACACAAGCACAAATTCAATAGAAGTCCCTATATGGTTGTATAAAAAAAAAATTAGAATAGAGAGATCAAAAGGAATTTAGGAATTATTTGGGAATTTGGGGAAACAAATAGTTGAATAATGTTCATTCCACCTAGTCGTGACGCTAAGAAAATATCTTATTTAGATAATTTTAAGGACATATCCATTCGAAAAACTTGAATATCCATCTTAATGCTTTCAAATTTAGTGGAATTATGGTATTTTTTGTTGCTACCATAATTATTCTTTTGTTTATATTCAAATTTTTTGCGCATAAATAATTGATTTCTTTGAATTGAAATACCTATGGAACACAACTATCATTCACAAATATTCTACTCAAAATCTTGTTGTTATTATTTTCTAACATGCCACTAATAATTAGTTGACCACTATATGTTCTCATCAGTAAGAGAAAATGATTTAATTGTATATATGTAAACAAATTTTTTCCTTCCTCTGTTATCCATTTGTACTTTGTAATTGAAAATAATCTCTCAATCAATAATTTTTTCGATATCATTAGCCTATATATTTTTCAGTATGCTATATAATCGCCAAGTATTACTAATTGGTAAGTGAAATCCCTTACATAGAACACTCGTAATAAATAGAAATTGAAGATATGAAAGTTGGAATTTATGGAAAGTAGTGGAAATAAATATTGAAATTCCAAAACCATATCATCCATTTACTTCAAACCTGACTCCAACTTTAATATCATCAATATAAGTATACTAAGTGAAAAAAAATTATGAAGTAAACTAAATATGAATTATCTGTGATCATGATAAGTAGCATGCAGGCTGTCAGTAATAAATCTAATTTGAAAGGCATGTTTGGACAACCAAAAAGAAATATAGTGTGGAGACATGGTGGACTAACTCTACTAAGGATCGACTTGGTGGTTTATATGGTACCCACCACTTTTTCCATGTCAAATCGCTCCATCTGATAAAAATAGCTTTGTGTACATGGAGACACCTCCTTTTATTTGCAATATTATTTGATGGATACTCGTTTTGGAGTGTGTGATGCCTTTATTACATGTCGATTCACTGATTCAATAAAAAAATTCCTAAACAACCTTACATTTACCTATAGTGGAGCATTTTTTTAATAGTATAGATAAGCCTTATTTAATTTTTTAATATTTATAGAGTCATATACACCTTGTTGATTTTCTCACAACCAGTAATCATTACACAATGTGTTACATGTCAATTAAGTATTATTTCCACTGTCCCATCTCTTGTATTATCTATATATACATTTTAGAAATATATTTACATTCTTGGACACCATTTCTTTTTCTGATTGTATAATTACGACTTAATTAATTTTTTAATAGAAATTATTGGAAACCAAGGGATATTAATTACTTATATTTCACATTTCATGTGTGTAAAAAACTATCAAAATTGATAATTTGGGGAGATGCACAAAAACAAATAGAGAAAGAGTAAATTGATATGATACCATTGATCAAATTTTATGAAAAGAACAAAATGAAATATAGATTACTAACCAAAAATACAAAGATACAAAATGTGAGAAAGAATTGTGTGGACTGTAAATGTGTGTGAAGGTGCAGAATTAAGGTATAAGAATTCTCCTACGCATACCCCTCTTGTGCATATCTTTTATTCTGCACACTAAAAACCTTTGACCTATGACATTCAATAATAAAATAGATATAGTGTACCATTAAAATGAAAATAATAAAAATAGTTTGAATTTTCATGGACATATTACTCTAGCAAAAATTAAAATGGAAATTTGTTTGGTGTGAAGGAATATCCATTTGAATTCAATACTCAGAAATGTAACTATATAAAATAGATGAATTCATTTTGTATTTCTGTAGTTGATCCCCTGCTCTCTCTCTCCCTTTTTATGTTAATGGAGGAACGTACAGATTCTTCACTAACGAGAATGATCTCATATTAACACTAACTTTGGTGAAAGTAAGGGATGTACCCCAAAAGGCTCGTGAAGACCTAACACATATATGAAAGGAATATATGCGAAAAATGGGATGTGTGAAATAAGACATGTCAAAGAAAAATGAACATATGAATTAAATACTATCAAACCAATATGTTCGCAAAGAAAATGGAGATATTTGAGCAACGAATATTGCATCTACAAGGGGAATAATGAAATTTTAATATCTTTGCAAAAACTAGAACCAATATGGAAACGATCAATTTATAATCGAGTTTGGGAAAACTGTTGTCAACAATGAGAACGTGTGAAGGGGAAATGTGTATGGAAGTGTAGAACTTATGTTTATATGGAAAAGTAATTTGCAAGATATATGTATAAAAAATAAGTGTGTAGATATGAAAATCTATGCGAACATGCGGAAGTGAGCATGTGTAGTGAATGGAAACAATTTTAGTAGAAAAGAATGTGTTGAGCCAACTAGTATGCGAAAGAAATTCATGTGACAAGCTAAAGTTTGTGTGAATAAAAACAATACACATAATTAAACCATGTGTTAACTTAAAGGAATAAGCATCATTTGACCCCTTTCGTAATCGTAAAAGCATAGAGGAATTTAGTCTACATAGAGGAATTTAGTCTTACATATAATGGATACATGTAAGAGAAACATAGATACGAAAGTACTAATTTTGGTTTCAATTTAAATTAATTACTTAATTAAAAAAAATTATATCGTTCTAATCAATAACAAACAATTTTTGGTTTTATAAAAGCTCAAAGTATATCGTTTAAAACTTATGAAAAAAAATTATATCAGATCACTTCACAAAATTGGTGAATAAATTTAGAATTAGAATTCATGAAAAGTGACCAAAATAGTTACAATAAATATAGCTATATCCAGATTCAAATGCCAATTATCATAGCTACAATTAAAAGAAATACTAAATATCCAAAACTTTTGTTGAACGTTCATTTTCAATGTCATCAATTAGAAAACGTTGCATATAGTATAAGAGATCAAAGCATATGCTCATAAACTTATGTTTAATTAATTTTTTTGGAAAACTCTACAGAATTAAAATTTATACAATATCATAAGGATAACATTATCTCAAAATTATTCACAAAATTGGTAAACAATATTAGTATTAAAGCAAAGTAATCATAAGTTCATTTTCATTGTCATCAATTATTGGAACATTGAATACTGAAAATAATCCTCATCAAAATTATCAATAATGAATGTTTCTTAGAGTGGAGTATTTTAATTGTGTCGAGTGCGGAGGTGAGAAGCAAAAAAAATTCCTTTATAACTTTGCACTTTACACAATGCACTTCACAAAATTGGCAAACAAATTCGAAACTAAAACAAATAACTAGTCATTGTGATTGAAACACTACAAGAAAAAAGGATATTGGTGAGGCTCATGCTTGTGATGGACCTTTAAGGTCCATCACAAATGTCACATATGGTGACATTCCTTGAAAAAGTGTTATTGTAATTGCATATAGTGAGAGTCCTTTAAGGTTTATCACCAAAGTCATTTTCGGTGACACTTTTGGTGAAGTTTGTTAAAGACGTGTCACTAATTCTCTCTTTGGTGAAACTTCTAGTGATTATCTCTTATTGACCCTCACCAATGCTATTTTTGGTTACTTTTGGTGATGGTCGAAAAAATTTCGTCATCAATGATCATTAAAATGAGTTTTTGATGACGTTATGTGCATGTTACTATATTTTTTGTCAAAAGATAATGATTTAAGACCATTGTTATTGAGTCTTTTTCATTATGTGCCTAATGCCATATAGTGTTAGAGTCAGTCAATTTGTTAAGAAGTAATTAGTGTGTATCATTTACCTAAAGTAATGAGAATATAGTTTTCCTATGAGTCAATACATGATTCATCTCTATTAGGTTTATTATCTAACAAATTTCCTTTAGATAAAGTTCCACTAGTGTGTGTAGAAACTATATTATTTAATACATAATCAAGATTTGTAAATTTTATTAATGAGTCTGAGAGATGTAGCACTCCTCAACACTTTTGGCACATATTAACATTCCTTGTCATCTCACATGTCTTAGAAAATATTTGTACCTAGAACATCTTGCCATGACTAGGACACCCAAGCACATGCTGGCAAGTCCCATAATAGCATAACACTCTCCTAACATGTGTTGGCATGCCTTGTAGTCCCTAGCATGCCCTGGAATACTTTGGCATGCATTAACATACATGATCACATGGAACACATTGAAACTTGGCATGTATTGGAACCTATTATTAATGTGCCTAGCATGCCCCTTTCGAAAAAAGATAAAGTACTGACTTATTAAGCCTCTTATGTGTTCATTTCCTTTCATTTTATCTTGGTTATTATTTTTTTTTCCTTGGTACTCCTTGAAACATATTGGGATACCTTGACAGCCTACACATCCTAGTATGCCTTAGAATATTTGATGTCTTGGCACTACTTGGAACATTTTAACAGACACTGGAACTCCTTATCACACTGTGGAACTTCTTGACATGCCCTGATATTTGCTAGCATGCCTTACTAGTGCTTAACATACATTATCACTCCCTTCTTGGCATGCTAGCTAGCACTCGTTGAAACTCCATAACACACCCTCATATTCATTCACTTCCATGGATTTTGACCTAGTTCTCCCTTGTTTTTCCCTAGTACTCCCTAACACTCCTCAGCATGCATTAGCACACTCTGTCACACCTTAGCACTCTTCGATGTGCCCTTCGACTTTATAACATGTGTATCACTCCCTAACACATATTGGCACTTGGCACGTGTTGGTTATTGGAAAGTATTAGTATTTCTAGCATTCATTAATATGCCTTGGTATGATTTGACATGGTTTAATATTAAATTTATTTGAGATCAATTATTAGAATGTAGATGAGAATTAACAAAGGATGATTTGGCACTTAGAATGCACTAACACTTGGTACCTATTTCCACCTATTGTTGGTGTGCCTAGCATGCCCCTCTTGGAAAAGGTAAATTGATGACTTATTAACCCTATGATGTGTTCATTTCCTTTTAGTTTAATTTGTTTCTCCTTTTTGTTACCTTGATATTCCATGACACATATTGTCACACCCTTTCACATCTTGGAATTCCTTAGCGCTTGACACATCTTAGAATATTTGACATGCCTTCGAACTATCTGGCACATCTTG